>VWZE01021017.1:143753-190250 GCA_013396675.1 Eubucco bourcierii | reverse complement strand
GGACCCTCTTCCCCCTTCGAGAGAGGTGTCTCCTGTGATATGCCAGAGTTATCTGTTCACTGAACCGTTACACAGTATAGCAAGTTTAAAAGCTCAAGGTAGTTTCTGTAGTCAATGCCTGATTGATGCTTTCTCTGATTAATACTAAATACAGAGGTAGATTCCTGTCCTTTGAGAAAAGAAGAAAAACTATTTTGGCACTTCTGTTTGAATCTATCATCATCTGTGGGTAGCACATCATGTATCAATGCATGTGTGAGGCACTAGAAGTCATACACGAATTAAGAGGATCTGGCAGGCAGGGTACCTGATAAATCTGCCCCAAGTAAGATCAGCGCATCCAAACAGTAACAAGGCAGTGGTTACTCATGTTGCCACTGAGGTTGAAAATGTATGATCCTGACTCTGTCTTTGTGACCTTGTAGTCCAAGATGATTGACAATCCATCAGTAGGCCTATTTTCATCCTTTAGGAAAACAACAACAGCTGTCTCCAAAGCAACGTAGAGGAACCAGGTAGTAATATGCCTTCAGTCATCCTTTCACCAAGCGAATTACAGTATTCTGGACAGGGTAAGAAAGAGACCATCTGTTACTCCTCTTGATGAAATGCTTAGTGTTAAGAACATTTTTTTACCTTGCAAGGTGGCCTCAGAGGCATAAAATGACTCTACCACACATCTGTCTGTCACTAAGCCATTATTTCAACTACTAACACCTTCTTTCCTGCTCACATTAGATTGACTCATATTCTTTTTTTTTTTTTTTTAATTCTTCCCCTTAACATTTTTTTCCACAATTACAAAGAATTTTGAAGCTTTGGGCTTTGATTTGGGCTTTGTTGTTTGTTTTGGTTGTTGTTTTTTTTTTTTTTCACATCACAGTGGAGCAGCTAAATTGTCCTGACAACTCTTTCAGCTGGTGCTCTGTTAAAGATTCTTTGTACACAGGTTTGCTTTTGGAGGTTTCCTGTGTTTAACAAACATTTCATTGGAAAATGGACTGAAGTTACAACATGTTCATGAGAATTTTCTGTATTTAACATTTCCAATCCCACACAAACCTTTATTCTCCCAGAATTTGAAGTGCAAGCAATCTACATCTGATCCTTTTGGAATAGGTGAAAAATGGTCCCCAAATGAATGTCCCATAGAACTGTGTAGAGATTATTTAGATTGGGATTTATGAAAGTGTATGGAAGAAAAACACCCTTTGAATTTCTAGAGAACAGTAGAAAAATGTCTAATGCTGACAAGGGTGTTTTGGGATTTTTATGAATGGTTTAGTAGAACTCTGTGTCCTATGCAATAATCTTTGATTAATTCTCACTTTGTAAAAAATATTAATCATTATCAATAATTAGGTTCTTCTATAAGACAATAATGTACTTTGTTAGTATAATTCTAATAGTACATAGCATAACTCAAAAACCACAAAGGTAATATTAAATACTTAGTGAAATAAAAGCATAAGTCTACAATACAAGGGCTGAGCTATCTTCCCTGAAGCAATATATAGAATTTTATTTTTGATAGATATACATTGAATTCTCCTTCAGCAGCACAATAAATGTTGCCAGAGAGATAGTTTAAAAAGAAACCTCTATAAATTATTACTTCTATGTGCACAGTTAGAGGGCCAAGGACACATCTTCAATACCACATCAAACCTATCACTTACAAGCAACACCTGCTTGAATAATCCCTAACAGTTCATGAACATTGGAAACATTAAAAAGTGTGAGCAGATCATTTTCCTTCCAGTTTGCTATGAAAGGTTAGATTCAGTTACTTCTCTGGAATTGTATAGGATAACATTTATAACTAGTTGGGCTGCTTCAGGTTTGGCTATATCATTCATGTAGGTGACATGACCTTCTAATCTGATGCTTTCAAACTCAGCATCATCCAGAAATCCCCTTATGTGCTAAAATATATAACTGTTCTTTCTTTATCTTTACTCTTGAAAAGTATCTGAAACTCTCCCAAGACAAACCAGGCAACAGCAAGCAATTCCAAAAGTAGGCCAAGTCTGAAAAGAATAAATGAATGATAGCAACTATATTCCAAACTCCTAGCATTGTATATGTTCCTGAATGGCTATAGTTCTTCAAATGTTTTAAATTTCATCTAGTGTGCTTGGCCACTGAAAAGTACTGTGGTTTACAGTTGGCAAAACATGTAATGGATTTGGTCCAACAGGGAATATGAGAGATTCATTAGGTTATTATTTTTCTTTTCATCCTCCTATTTTTTTTTTTAACTTAACAAATTAACTATTTCATTAAACATTAAATATGTTACAGACACCGTATTTTCATTCTGACCTGTGGTATATGCACTCTATCAGCATTATCTGTTTCAATCTTTTTGTGCACTGTAGAATTTTTGTTTGGAGTATATCTGCCTCCATCCCATATTTCTGTGTTTAGAGAAGTGAAACAAACAAGAATTATAAATAAACAGACTAGTTCCATCTGCTTTGTCCAAAATGTGCTGATTCTACTAGAAAGCAGTTGTCACAGACTTTGGTCTAAGACAGAACTATTTAGAGAATTTAGAAAGTTAGACCTTAATTCAGAATGTGTTCCTTACTGAGGTAAATATTTAATCCACCGAACTCAGAAGAATGAACTCTATGTTGAAAACAGAGCTTTTGGTTAAGTCCTTTTTTTAAAGGAACTCTTTATGCAGACATCTGCTGTTATGTTTTCATTCTTCCAACAAACAGCTTTATTTCATGGTCACTTTCTAACAAAGATTAATACAAGCACATTTTTCACATTTCACTTTATCTGTTTTCTCCTTGACCCAGTTCAACTGATACTTTACACGAAACGAGACGCTATCATTTCGGTTGGTTTTCCTTCGGTTCAGTTTATTTATAATCTTCCATTAAAATTTAAATGAGAAATCAACAATATTCTCATGTGAAAGCCCTGTTTTGTATGCATGAAAATCAATGGTAAACTGTTTATTGAATTAAATGGAACGGCATCTGGTCCTTTGTATGTATCGATCTAGTAAGATAAGATCTTAAATATTTGCTATTTAGAGAGTTCAGGCTATCCTAACAATATCCCTAGAGCTGATAAAATTGGACAGCATAATATGAAATGGCAAGATGCCCACTGACTTTCAAAAGAGTGTGAGATAAGAATCTTTTGTATATTGTGTACTTTTGTCCAAGGACTGATTCCAGGTTAACAGTAGTGTGGCACAGCAAAGGGAGATCTGAAAAGCGAAACATTTTGTGAAGATGGTTTGAGGTCCACACAATCTACTTTTCAAGGTTTTCATTTTAATTTGTCATAATATTAATTTGTGCAAATTCATACATGTCTGTGGCTTGAGAACAGTCCTTAAGTAGATGTTCTGGTTTAGTTTCATCTGAAAAAGAATGTAGTGTCCATGCACAAAGACGACCCTCTGATACAAACCCAGACATATCATTGGTATGAACCGAATCATACCAAGGGTTTTGTAGAGAGGTTCACTTCAAAAGAGCATTTTTGATCTGAAATCAAATGTTAGCAATATGGTAGTGTCAGTGGCTAAGCAAGAAGAATGTGCTCTTGAGTTGTTAGGCCTGATGACATCATGACCTGGGGCAGAAGAACAAAAGTGCATGTGAGAAATACAGGAGATGGAAAACCATTTTTACATTATTGGTATGAAAAAGATGCTGTTAATCTCATAAAGTAATATAATTTTAAAATAGTTCAAACATTTTAAAGGTGTTTATGTTGAAGATAAGCTAAACATAGTTCTGTAGCAATTTCTTAAGGATGTGACTCAACTACAGTGCTTTGGAGGTTATTCCAGACAATGTTCTCTCTGTGAAAAAATACTTTTCTTGTATCAATATGAAACCTCTCCTGATACAGCTTGTAAAGATTGATCTTAAACTCCACAATGCTGTCTTCACTGTATCCAGAGCTACTATTGACAGTTATGTTGTCAGATAAACCTTTCAAGTTTGGTTTGGGAGCTCTAAATGCTCAGACCAGAAATGCACTGTTCTGAGTTGACATCTTCAGCATCTTTAGCAGGAAGCAGTCGTCAATGCACTCCAGAAACTTGATGGATGACTTTACACAGCACTGTATAGTTTTCCCAACAAATATCTGGGTAATTGAAGTCATTCATGAGGATCAGATTGTGTTGGGTCAAGTCTTCCTTTAGTAGCTGAAGTATGGTTTCCTTAGATTTTTTTTTTGTTTGTTTGTCTAAAATTCTTTAATTTAAAAATAGAATTTGAAACTTGTAAAGATGTGGAAGAGAGGATGGGGGGTGAACAGAGATATTATTCCTGTCATTTTTCTTCTCTTGCATTTATTAGTCACATATTTTTTGGCAGGCATGCTTACACAAGCATATTGCCTTGTGGAACGTTCATCCTGGTGGAAGAAAGCATATGCCCAACACAACTTGCAATTTACCCAAAAGAGATAATAAGTTTTGGTTATTTGTCTTAGAAAAATACCTGAAGTCCTACCACAATTAATAGCACTACTCATTCATTTGGTGTAAGGAATGAATTACATATCTTACTGTGCAAGTGACCATCCAGGGAAAATGAAAGAAATAAAACAGGTAAGAGCAGCAACACAGTAAGGCACTGTGACTCCAAACATGTTGGTATCTTATGGTGGAAGATTATATGGGGACATCTAGACTG
The DNA here is from genome assembly GCA_013396675.1 of Eubucco bourcierii. Lineage (NCBI taxonomy): Eukaryota > Metazoa > Chordata > Aves > Piciformes > Ramphastidae > Eubucco > Eubucco bourcierii. Next base: position 185,571 of record VWZE01021017.1, on the reverse strand, counting down.
ACTGCATCTGAAGGCAGGTAGAGCTCAGAACAGCACATCCCAAAGTAATCATCTCTCTCAGAGACCAGAGATTCTCAGGCTGGGTGATATATAAGAATATTTTTACTGGTTTTGGGTAGAGATGTGTATTTCCACAAGTTACATTGCATTGCTTCTTATGTAAGGGCTATTTCAGATCACCGGTAGCTCAAGGACTCCTTCCCTTTGCTCTGCTGAGCAGCACACATGAGCTATTAGGCTAGTTCAGATTAATTCAAATGTATTCTGTGCTCTGATTTTGGTTTACTTATTTTTATTTCCCCCCAATCATACTGGAAGACTTTGAGTAGTTTCATTCATTTTAGGTACAGAAGACCCAGCACTTCACCAGATCCCCACGTTTTTGTAAGCGGGTGACACAAATTTATGGCAATTTATATATTATTTCCCCCAACCTTCTCGCTATCTGTTCTTTTATCTAAAGCAGGAAGCAGTCTCTGTGCATCAACAACAAAACTAAATCAAATATTTTTTTTCCCTACCATGGAAATTTTGTTGTATAATTTCATTGTCCAAATGGAAAGACATTTTTATTGTTGTTGTATATGAATCAAAATATTCTCCTAAATTCATTATTTAAAAAAAAAAAAAATCATCTGCATAGACTAAGTATTTGTGGAAAGAGTCCATAAAATATAGCAATCATGGTCTAGCAGTAAGAAATTATGTGCTTGACTAAAGTTTCTTTTTTTTTTTTTTTCCAATTGGTTTGAAGTAGTTGATTATATTTAATAGACCATGTTAATTACTGCATCTCATAAATTTATTGAACAATTAAAATAAAGCACCAGAGACTTGTTATACTGAAGGGAGTGATACTACAGTGAGTGTTATATGAAAGGACAATTAAAGGACTAAGTGCCACTGAGCCTATTCCATTTGATAATGTTACACATCTATTAACAGCGTTCAGTCTAAACTTCATTCTGTGTTTTGTCACTGCATTAGCCACCATGTCCAAGGATCTGACCTAAATTGTATATTAGTTACTGGCAGAACTCTCACAGACTACAGTGTGCTCTGGATAGAGCATCCCAAGTAACCCAAATGACTGGTTTTTAGGCCTAAAATAATGGTAGTCTACCAAACTGATTTGTCACCTTTGCCTAATGTTCACACATACTAATGAGTTCTGAAAATGTTAATTTGCTTTGTGCCCAGATCAAATACACTGCTCTGTCAGAATAAAATAAGTTCAGAGCCAATAAATTTACATGACTGTAGTTTATTCTGAAAACATTTACATGTCATTAATACATTAACATAAATGATGTTTGGGGCATATTTATCTGTGACTAGGATGTTCTTGATTTAGAACTGTGGCCAGTGGAAAAATCATAAATTTTATGTGTTGTGAGTTTATTTTAGGCCTCCATGGATTACCTTGTATCAAGGGAGTTGACACCTTATGCTAAAGTGAAGATTGGAGAACACGACGTTTTAAGATGTTATTTTCTTGTGGGAGTACCTTTTCATTTTGAGTTTTGCTGGACATATAGGGCTGGATTCAGCTGTCCAAACACAGGTGTCTAGTGTCATTTTAGCATCACTGGATCCTGCTGGCCTCTAGATTGCATTTGAGAGGAGAATGTGTATATCTAATAACCCAGAAAAAATCAATTTGAAACCAAAAAGCACTTTAAATAGGCACCATTGCCTGTGATTGACAACAGAGGAGAATCCTTCTTCTGCCTATCTACAAAGTATGAACATCTTGCTCATAGGTAGACAGCAAAACATTCACACTGGAATTTAAGATCTTAATCTGGAGCTGAATTGTAACCATGGTTAGTATATATGAGACCCCTAGAGATTCCTAAACTTCCTGTTGAGTGTTAAGCCTAACCTCAAACAGTAAGGGTATGTAATGTTTTTCTTTTTTAGAGACCTTCAGGCAAATCTCTATTGAATTTTCTCAGAGTTGAAAACAGAGAATCATTTTACAGCTCTCTGAATAAATAATGACTGTGCTACTCCTTATCCTAACAGCAGAGAGAATCTTCTTGAATGACAGTGCTCAGCATTATCTTTTGCTAGGCTATGGAGAAGATTTTCTCTAATATATTTTGAGTGGATTTTTTAACCCAGTATAGGGCTACCACCCTGTTCAGACAATTAAGGTGTTTCACCACACATCAGATGATTAAGTACTAGATTGAAGGACTCATTGCACTGATCACGCAAAACCAATTTTTCTGCCCCATGCATATATCTCATCCTGTTGAATAACAGGGTTTTTTTCCTCTTTCTATAAGCTTTTGACTGACAGTACCTGGAGTGATGCTTTTCATTGCATTGAGCAGTTGTAAGGGGTCAGTGAAAGGCCAGGGAAGATCAGATTGCTCTTATACTTGGTAGTGAAGGTACATGCTGCCCTAAACTCCTGCAGAAGCCTGTTCCATAAATTAAACCTTTTTGTTAGGAAAGCCTCAGTCTTAACCATTACAAGCTGAATGGGAACCATGGCTACCAAAACATTCCTGCAGATTACAACATAGAAAACATGGAGATGGTCCAGAGCAGAGGAGTCTCAGCTGGGTGACCTGCTTTCAAACATTGAGCTGCAAAGCAAGAGTGAACAGCCTAGTATGGCATCTGATTGACAGATTAAGCAGGCTCTGTGCACATCAGATGGGTCAGGGACACAGTCTTATGAGATTGCAGTGACCAAAGAGAACTGGAAGAACTTCAGCAAAGTAGCTTTACAGTCAGTCAAAACTATCTGCCTCTGATATTTGGCAAACTTTATGAACAGGGAATCCAGATGGGACGTTTTTTCATCTTCAGCTTTAATCCAGACCTGCTGTTATATCAGTAGAGCCAGTATTTTTAAAGTGTAGCCTTTTGTGAAGGGAAATGAACAATTGTAGTTTTCTTGACCAAGAAAGACTTTGAGTAGCAACAGGCTGCCTGGCAACATGACAGCCCCTAGTTGGCTGCATGATGCCGACTAAGGATACACATGACGTCACCCAGCAGCTGCCAGACGCAAGCTGACTGCAGTCATACGATGATCAGACATTTGGATTCACACACAAACAGCTCATTCATGCTCAGCTGCTGCTTTCTTCCTTGGGTAACAAAAAGGTTCTTTGATACAATGATGGCACAGGGAATATCGTCAGACCATAAGAAGGAACATTCAACTCAATCACATTTTTAAACATAATTTGGAAAATTGTGCCCATTAAGGTGCAAATAAAAATACATTACCAAAGACATGATCTGATAACATATCTCAGTGGCGTTGACTCTCAATATTTGTGTGATCATAGAACATCCTACCCGCTATAGATAGGGTAGTTAAGGGTAGGTGGACAAAGAAAAGGATCAGATGCTTTGTTTTAACCTGCCTGCCTTCACAATGTAGCAGAACAGTTAGACCTTAGGCTCAAGCTTAGCAAGGAGCCAGAGTGTGTGGTTAGCATTAGTGCTGTTTGTATATTTAAAATCTTGTCCAAGCCCAGAAAGATGTTAATGCTCATGACCGTGAAGAATTAAGTTTGTATTACACACAGGTTTTGTGGTAAAGAAATCTGAAGCTGGTTATTTACATATTCAGGTTTAGCACATAGTGCTGCAATAGTTTATTCTGAAGAAGCACAGCTGCAGAGTTAAATTTGTGTTGTGGTGTATGCCACCCCAGATTTTCCCCCCATATTCAAGAAGTAGACTTGACTTCTACAGGCATGTGTTGTTCATTTGAGGGCACCGCTGATACTAGGTGCTCTATTACCTGATCCATAACTTTTTGGCTTTTGATCTCAGAAGAATACTTACTCAGAATTGTTAAAATCAACGTATAAATACTTTGTAGTTTTTTTGGTTTTTCTTATACCACAATCCTTCTCCCTCTAGTGGCCATTTCATTTCATTGATACCTTTTCCAGGAAAGCAAACCTTTAAGTGAAAATACAAGATTTTTTGCATATTTAGTTTCACTTGTAGAACTGATTTCCACCCCTCAACACCACCTTCAGTTTTGCTTTATATTGCACGGTTGTGCCAGTAGTATGATAGGGTAGACTACTGTGGGTAAAGTCCAGTGAGCAGCTCAGCTCCACACAGCTGCTTGCTCACACCCATCCAGTGGAAAACAAGAGAGAATCTGAAAGGTAAAAGTGAGAAAACCTGTGGGTTGAGATAAAGACAATTTAGTAGGTAAAGCATCTTGTGTGCATCCAAAACAAAATAAAGAATTCATTCACCATTTCTCATCTCCAAAAAACAAGGCTTCATTGCACATAATAGTTATATAAGAAGACAGACACCATAACCTGGAACATCCCCCTTTCTTCCTTCCCCTAGATTTTCCTGGTGACCATAATGTCATATGACATAGAATATCCCTTTTGGATTTGGTTGTCCCCATCTATGTCCCCTCACAACTTCTTGTGAACCCCCAGGCAACTCATTGGTGAGGTAATGTGAGAAGCAGAAACAGCCTTGACTCTGTGTGAGCACTGATCACTGAACTTCCCTGTGTGATCAACACTGTTTTGTTCATAAATCCAAAACATATCACCATATGGGCTGCTATGAAGAAAATTAAGTCAGTCTCAGCCAAAGCCAATACAGAAACCAACATTATCATAAAATCTTACAAGTGCCATCCATATATCCATTAGATTTAGCAAGGTAAAGAGTAAACATGCTTTGAAATGCAGATGTGAATAACAGGATCATTACCTAGATGGCCAGATACTCAGTCATAGTTGCACTTTTGAGACTGAGGAAGCTAGTAAATACCTGTCCAGACTAGGTGAGATTAAGGGTTTCCATTAATGTTTACTTATTCCAAGTGAGATGGAGAGAGGGTATATTAACATAAGAAAGAAACCAGAAGCACCAAGCTATCTGTCTGCCACATACTGACAGTGCATTGTGACAATATAATGAGTTTTGAGAAGCTCAGTGACAAGCAAGGCACTTAGTGTTAGTCCTTGAGAAAATGTATAATGGATGAATAGGAAACGTGATGATAAAGAATAATTGGAAGGCAACGCCTACCAGTTTTCATGGTAGTGAGAAACAATAAAAGTTCAGTTAGAAAAACTTGCTAGTTACTTACATGCCAGTAATAGTAGCAGCATCTGGCAATGGCACACTGATAATGGCTTTTGGATTACCCACATACCTATGAGGTCCCTTAGCTTCCATTAAAGTCCGTTGTGATATAGATGAGATTGCTTTCCAGAAAGTGCTTGTGATTATGAAGGACAGTCAGAAAAACTCTTCTGATGGTGGTTAGATCTCAGAATGATTACAGTCTCAACCATTCTGGTAGAGAGGAGGTACAGCAATACAGAAGGATTGAGATTCTCTCCCATCACTGTCTTCCTAGGTGTTACACTGAAAAGAATAGGACAGGGTTGGACCTATTTGTGCATATCTTTAGCAAAGAAATGGTTGGAATAATCACATGACAGTAATGCTGGTTATCTTTTCACAATGCTAGAGGTGAAGATTGTTCATAACTCAAGTACTATTCAAACACTCTTGAAGTAATTTACTTGAGTTGAAAACATTCCAGTAATACCTTTGCTCCAGTGTTCTTGCATAAATTTGTATATTTTTGATTGGTGGATCTGAAACCTCCTTGAGGAGGACTCAGCATTTGTCTTTATTGTACTAATGCAGAAAGAGTCATGAGCTGCTAAATTCACTGCATTAACAGTTAAGGTATCATTCTTGTGACCAAACATCTTGATCCTTTTCAAAATCCTTTGTCTGACCTACCCTTATTTCATAGAATTTTGGGAACAGACATTTTGTTGTGACTTCATTAGCCTGCAATGCATCCTAAAAGGGAATAATCACAGTGTCTATTAAGCACTCATTTTCTCTATCCTGTTGAGGAGACAGCTGTCAAGGAAGGGTTTTGATAAATCTAACAAATTACAGAGGAAACACACATTAGTTACAAGTTATTGTCATGTAAATAATCCATTTATTTCATAAATACTGTCCTAATTGTCAAAAAGGCAGCATGAGGCACAAACTGATGTAAACAAGAATATAAAAGAATGATCAAAAGCATTTAAAAGTTACACAGAACCTAATAATTTGTGGATGTGACTTGCTTTGGGAGGATGTAAAAATAACAAAAAATTATTTGGAGAAGGAAAATATAATGATTTTTGAATAACAGGGTGCTGAACAAATAATGTGATTTCATACTAGGGAAGGTAAACAGTAGTGAAAGATGAATTTTCTTAAGAATGATTGGAGGGAATTAAGTGATGGAAGACAAAGGAAATATCAAATATATTTAAAAATTAGTATGAGCCAACATAAAAGGAGACCGGAATGAAGAACAGGACTTAGCTGAAATGAAGAAATTCATTCAAGAGAAGACANTAAAAGCCTTTGAGTGAAACACAATTTAAAAAATAAAAAAAAAGAAAGAAAAAAGAAAATAAAAGGGAGGGGGGGGGCGGGGGGAAAGGGATTACTAGATTAAAAGCAAAACCACATGTTCTACCCATTCATGCAAAAAGCCTATAGAATTGTGCTTTAAAAAGGTTCAGAGTGGAAAGCTGGAAACATGAAACAGAAAACCATTTGTTTTTCCCATGAAGATCATTTCAGAAATTTTGTGGAAAAGTTATTAAAAGTTATTAAAATATCATTGATTGACTTGATTGACAAGCTGAATGTTTATGATTGACAATGCAATACTTTAGGGGTTTACCAGGCATGTATTAGATTGAAAGGTATTTTTATTTTTATATATTTTCTTTTTATGATGAGAAAACAGTATAGGTCTCTGTACTCAGCAGTTTCCACCTAAGGCACAGACTTGTTGCCAGTAAAGAGATGAGTGCTTTAATGTCTCTGTAAGACTTTGACTTGACTGATGTTCTGCTAGGTCTTGATAGTGAGTTGAGAGAGCCTTGAATTTCTTCCCTAGCTCTCTTACCTCTTTTGACAGTAACGTTTTTCAAACATGGACTGCCCATTGATATGCAAGACAAGTGACACTTAGTTGCTAGTCTTCTGAATACTACCAAATCTAAATAATCAATCACAGAAAAAATTATGTTAGAAAATAATGAGGAAAATACTGAATCATCCAACTCAACAGATAGACATGAAACAGTCCTTAGAACTAAAATTACCTTTAAAAGCCCAAACTGAAATAGGGAGGAGAAAAAAACAAACCAAACCAAACCAACCAACCAACCAAACCCCAAATGTTGAAAATGTCCTGTAAACATGCCACGAACTACATGGTTCCCAAAGAGAAAATGAAGAGAAAACCGCTTTAAGTGTGCTATGGGAGGGTAGTGTAATATTTAGGAGGGAGTATTATTGCTGTGGAAAGCATTTGTTATACCTTACCCAGAGCACTTTTTGCAGTCTTTGTTGCAGTACCTCAGCAAGACCATAATTGCCCTTGAGCCAGCAAAAAATGTAGCAGCACAAATAAAATTCTTTGAGATGTGTCACAGTGAAAGGTTAAAGGAGTTTGGTCTAGTGCGATAGACCTCCACCTACTAGTGGGAGGTGTCTCTGCCTATGGCAGGGGAGTTGGAACAAGATGATCCTTGAGGTCCCTTCCAACCTTACTATTCTATGATTCTATGATTCTATTATTCTATGATTCTATGATATAAGAAGAACTTTGTAACAAATTAACTGAAGTGATTTGGGCTGTTTATTAATAGGTACCAACCATGATATAAGAACAGAAAAGCAGAGAAAATAAGGCTTATTATAATAGTTCAATGTTAATACATAGCCTGCTAAAACACACAACATGCAGTAGACCAGATGTTCATCCAGGGAAGCTTGAAGTCAGGCTATGAATTCCATCAAATTACAGTGATTTACACCTGCAGGAGATCTATCCTGAAAGTAATTTGTCCTCAGAATATTCTTGTTAATAATAAACATTTTCATTTTAGTGGAATAACTCCCTAAAATGGATAAATAATTAATCCAGTCTGACACATAGAGTGAATACAAAGAGAATTTATCTCTTCTTTTGTTTTGTTTTATTTCTCCTTTGGTGTTGTGTTTCCTTTTCTTCTGCTTTCATTCAAGGTTTACTAAGTAGTACAATCGAGAGAGATCAGAGTACATTTTTTTAATCACCAGGTCTTAGGCACAAGTTGTGGGAGGACTTTTTTCCTCTTCGTGACACAGTTCAAGCATTTTGGGATCTTCTCAATGTCAAGTTTAATTTCATTTATTTCTTTATTGTAGAGAAGTACTTGCCTGGAGAAAATACTTTGGGAAGATACTGTCTTTAGATCACATATTAAATTGCATGTTTACTTGACACGTTTTCAAAACTTTAGGTTAATCAAGGTTGACACACACTTAGTAACAAAATAGAGCCTATTGTTTCATAAAATTGCATCCACTGGTAGTCAAACTTGAAGGGAAACATTCCCATAATGTATAATTTATAAAGTTTCTATGTGCTAATAATTTCATTCTCTTTCAGAGGACGTCCTTGGTTAGACCTGGACCTCAACCAACTCTCAGGTGTTTATTTCCAGTGACTAAGTCCTGAATGTAATGGAAACAAAGAAAGTACAAAACCATGGAAGAAGAACAAAATACATTGGGAGTAATCCATGATTAGACTAGAAGCAAATAGAGAAAATACACTGTAAAATCCACCAGAAACTTGAAAAGTTATGCAGTGAGTAGTGCAAATAACTGAGCCTTGTTTCAAATGACCTTGTGTGAACTACTTATTCATGTACATAGATTCTGCTATCTCTAATCAGAACTGGATATGAAATTTCAGCGCATTCTAAGGAAAAGTACTCCAAGGTAGCATTTGGGCCTATAAAGGAAGTCTCCATATAATGTGAAGAGTGGACTACATGTCATGGCTTGTGTCTATTAATGATAATTTAACATTGATGCTGCTCTAGGCTACTGGAGATCAGCAAACTTCAGGCATCCTAGGCTTTCTATTTTGAGTGAAAGAAAAGTGTTTCACTGATCATATAATTTAGTGGAACAGTTACTGAAGCTCTTCAGGCTATATAATCCAAGATCATAGAATCATAGAATCATAGAATGGTAAGGTTGGAAGGGACCTCAAGGATCATCTAGTTCCAACCCCCTGCCATAGGCAGGGACACCTCCCACTAGTACAGGTTACTCAAGGCCTCATCCAATCTGGCCTTGAACACATCCAGGGAGGGAGCATCCACAACCTCCCTGGGCAACCCGTTCCAGTGCCTCACCACCCTCACTGTAAAGAACTTCCTCCTAACATCCAGTCTAAATCTCCCCTCTGCCAGTTTAAGCCCATTGCCCCTTGTCCTGTCATTGCAGGATCTTGTAAATAATCCTTCCCCAGCCTTCCTGTAGGCCCCCTTCAGATACTGGAAGGCTACTATCAGGTCCCCTCAAAGCCTTCTCTTCTCCAGGCTGAAGAGCCCCAACTCCCTCAGCCTGTCCTCATAGGAGAGCTGCTCCAGCCCTCTGATCATCTTTGTGGCCCTCCTCTGGACCCGCTCCAACACTTCCATGTCCTTCCTGTGCTGAGGGTTCCAGAACTGCACACAGTACTCCAGGTGGGGTCTGACGAGAGCAGAGTAAAGGGGCAGAATCCCCTCCCTTGCCCTGCTGGCCACGCTTCTCTTGATGCAGCCTAGGACTCGGTTGGCTGTCTGGGCTGCATGTGCACACTGCAGGCTCATGTTGAGCTTTTCATCAACCCAGACTCCAAGGTCCTTTTCCTCAGGGCTGCTCTCCAGCCATTCACCACCCAGCCTGTATTTGTGCTTGGGATTGTGCCTACCCAGGTGCAGGACCTTACACTTGGCCTTATTGAATTTCATCAGGTTGGCCTGGGCCCAACTCTCCAGCCTGTCCAGGTCCCTCTGGATGGCATCCCTGCCCTCTAGCAAGTCGACTGTACCACACAGCTTGGTGTCATCTGCAAACTTGCTGAGGGTGCACTCGATTCCTCTGTCCATGTCACTGACAAAGATGTTAAACAGCACTGGTCCCAGCACTGACCCCTGAGGGACACCACTTGTCACTGGTCTCCAGGTGGACATTGTGCCGTTGATCACCACTCTCTGGGTTCGACCATCCAGCCAATTCCTTATCCAGCGAGTGGTCCATCCATCAAGTCCATGTTTTTCCAGTTTGGTGACCAGGATGTCATGTGGGACAGAGTCAAATGCCTTACTCAGGTCCAGGTAGATGACATCAGTTGCCCTTCCCTTGTCCACTGTCGCTGTGACTTCATCATAAAAAGCCACTAAATTTGTCAGGCAAGATCTGCCCTTGGTGAAGCCATGCTGGTTCCAGATATACCCAGATCTCTTTGGCACTCTTCTAGACAAACATCATGGTTATCATTACTATTTACTCATTCCTGCAAAATTCCAACCAGAAGCATCAATCAAATTTAGGATCTCAGTGTGGAATTCCAGAGCAGGTATAACATTATGGGCCAACTTTGACCTCTTCAAACAATTACTAGGGGAAACAGCATGGGACAGAGTACTACAAGGCAAAAGGGTCAATGATAGTTGATTAATATTCAAGAAATACTTCTTCCAAGCTCAGGAGCAGAGCAGTCCAGTGAGTAGGAAATCAAGAACGGGAGTCAGAAGACCTGCATGGTTAAGAAGGGAGCTGCTGAATAAAATCAAGTGGAAGAAGGAAGTCCATAGATCATGGAAGGAGGAACTGCCCACCTGGGGGGAGTATAAGATGGTTACCAGAGGATGTAGGGAGGCTACTAAGAAGGCTAAGGCCTCCTTGGAATTCAATCTTGCAAGGCGAAAAAAGGACATCTTCAAATATATTGCAGGCAGAACCAACAGCAGAGGCAATATAGGCCCAGTGCTGAATGGGGTGGGTGCCTTGGTGATGGAGGGTGTGGATAAGGCAGAGTTGCTGAATGCCTTTTTTGTCTCCATCTATACCCAGGAGCCCCACACCCCTAAGACCATGGAGGAAGACAAGTTTAAGGAGGAGGCTTCCTTGTTGGATGGTGACTGGGTTAGGGAACAGTTAAGTAAACTGAACATCCATAACTCTGTGGGTCCTGATGGCATGCACCCGTGAGTGTTGAAGGAGCTGGCAGAGGTCATTGCTAGACCACTCTCCATCACCTTTAGTAAGTCATGGTGGACAGGAGAGGTGCCTGGGCATTGGAGGAAGGGCAAACATTACTCCAATCTTGAAAAAGGGTAAGAAGGAGGACCCAAGTAACTATAGACCAATCAGCCTCACCTCTGTCCCCAGAGAGATAGTGGAGCAGCTTATCCTCTTAGCTTAGCCATATCAAGGACAAGAAGGTAATTGGGAGCATTCAGCATGGTTTTACAAAGGGGAAGTCAACCTGATAACCTTCTATGAGGATGTAACCAGGTGGATAGATGATGGAAGAGCAGTGGAGGTGCTTTACCTTGATTTCAGCAAAGCATTAGGCACTGCCTCCCACAGCATCCTCATAGCTAAACTGAGGAGGTGTGGTCTGGATGATCAAGTAGTCAATGGAAAAGAGTTGTGGTAAATGGGAAAGAGTCTAGCTGGAGGCCTGTGACTAGTGGAGTACCTCAAGGGTCAGTACTGGAACCAGTATTATTCAATGTATTCATTAATGATCTGGATGAGGGCATGGAGTACACTGTAGGCAATTTGCTGATGACACCAAGCTGGATGGAGTGGCTGCCACACTGGAGAGTTGTGCTACCATTCAGGGAGACTTAGACAGGCTGGGCAGTTGGGCAGGGAGAAATTTAATGAAGTTCAACAGGGGCAAGTGTAGAGTTGTGCACCTGGGAAAGAACAATCCCATGTATCAGTATAGGTTGGGGACTGAGCAGTGAAGGCGAGAGGGACTTGGGAGTCCTGGTGGATAGAAGGATGCCCATGAGTCAGCAGTGAGCTGTTGTGGCAAGGAAGGCCAATGCCATTCTGGGGTGTATGAGAAGGAGTGTGGTTAGTAGGTCGAGGAACTTCAATGCCCTTCTTGTAGTGAAGTACCCAAAAAACCTACTGCTCAAGGTGTGGCTTTACCTAAAATAACATCAGATTGTAAGAGCAGCAGTACTCTGATACTGATCTCTGGCAATATTCAGTTGCACCAGCTGGAACTGGTGTGGGACAGCCCCAGCCTTTCCTCACGGAGGCCACACCAAAGAACCCTCTTGCTAACACCTGTACACTGGCAACCTGGTTAAAGAAACAATTAACTATCAAATGTAAAGTCAGTAATTTTGAAAGAAGACCAGAAATATTTGAGAATGGTGATAGAATGCTGTCAGAAGATATTAGGTTGCATTAAAGGAAAGGTAAATAGAAGCCTAAAAATTCTACCCCCAGGTAAGTGTTTAGAAGATGTAAACAGAGTGCTCACCCATTAGAACTGATGTATTGCCTTATCTAAAGGAATAGTAGCTGTTAACAGATAATGATCCAGTTAAGGTTGTTGAGGTTTTTCTCTTTTAATCCATCAGTAGTTTAACTCATTAAACTGAGGACAGGGAGATAGAGTCATGTGTTCACATACAGTCAAATACACACAGCCTGAGCTGGAGTTTAAATAATATACCCAATTGCTGCTGACAATAAAAGGTGGAAACAACAGTACACTCATCTCTTATCTCAGTTAAATACACTCCTGATATATATATATATATATATATATATATATATATATATATATAATGTAGGAAATGGATTTGGATTTAGATACTATATAGCATGGGAAAGGGAAGAACAGTTTGCTCCTCAAAAAAACACTCTTCTCTCTCACTCATTGACCAACAGTTGCAGCTCACTTTGGATTTAAGTGGGATTATGTGATTTACCTTTCTCTTACAACCTGTTCTTCTTAGTGATAAGAGAATCACAGAGAAGACTTTACAGGGGAAGGGAGGGAAGGTAGAGGGGGAATGTTGAAGAAAACAAAACCAAACCAAACCAAACCAAAAGGAAAAGATACAGCTAGGTCACAAACACACACATCCACAACTGAACCCATCCATTTTGTACCATATTTGAAATATTTTCTTTACCCAAAAATTAAACTAATGATGCAGATGGAAAACAAATAAATTTGTGGAGCTTGAATATTCACAGGCAGCAGTGAGGAAAACTAGATTTTTTCTTTTTTCTCTGAGTAAGTGCTGTTACACAGACTAACCATGCATTGCTAATCTTATTTACAGAGCTGATGTGCTCAGACGACATCCTGTTGGGAAGTCGAGTGTGGGGAATTTGACTTCATGCTTCGTACACTTCAAGGAAATGCTGCATGTTGTGAGAATCATAGATTAAATTGGGAGAATTCTATTAGTATTGGATGGAAATTTAAGATAGCTTTAAAATGTATGTTAGTTAAGGAAAATAATCACTTAGAGTTAATTAACTCAAACTTAAGACCTGTGGCATAAGTTGTGATCTATTCACAACATTTATTCATCTTTTATTTTTTGGTTCTCTCCAATTTCTTTTCCATTTTCCAGTCACAAATGGAGCTGAAAGCACAACAATTTCTATATTCTTTTTATCAGACCTTCATATAAAAATGATCAGTTATAGCCTTCATAACTAGCAATAGTTCTAGGGTCTTATATTTGATATAATCAAAGTTTCCTGATTTTCAGGAAACATTTTTTGTTTGTTTGTTTTTATTTTGCTGTGTTTTAATTATGTCTTCTGGAGTATTTGATATTTTGCACAAAAATCCATATATATTTAGTCTTTATAATTTTTCTAAAATCTTATCTCTCTAAAGGTATTTCTAACTATTCATATTCAATGGATACAGTGATGGTGAGAAGGAAAAACCTTTCACATCATACCAAATCTAAGACATAATGCTTAAGGCAGTATAAGGATGATACAGGAAAAGTAGTATATTATCCCCATATATAGTCCAAGTGTACACAGGCAGTTCATGGTTACATTTCTATTTAGACCATTCTCATTGTCTCACTTTATATATAAATAATTATAAGTGACTTTGGAGCCATCATACCTATGTGCAGAAACCTTTAAACTCATGCAAACCAGTTTTAGGGGGCAGGTCTGTTTCTGTCGCCTGGAAGAAAAAGCTATTGAGAAGATTAGTAGGCAAATTTTAATGTTTCTTAATCAAGTTATTCTCACAGACACACTCATATTCTCTTCTCAGCTGATCTTCATCCTTATTCTGATTTGTCTTTCATGATTGTGCTAGATATAAAATGGAGATAAAATTATTGAGGAGATTTCTTAACTATTGTGGGATCTCTCAGCTAACTTCAAAGGGGATTTAAGGTCAGTACTGCAGTGTTTAATTTTAGTGGTTTGTCAAAGGACAGGATCTACAGCCTGGTGTTATCACCTATCTAGACTTTTAAGAGTATAATCTATAAAAGCCATAATACTGACCCTGGAAACCATCTAAGGTGTTTAATTGCAGATGCTATCTGCAGGATGATGTTTCTCAGGAATTTTTGCACATCTATCCCCTTACAATTTACCATTCTGTTAAAGCAGGTAGTTCAGCCAGGCCACTTCTTGTGACAGTGTGGTTTCTTCTCTTATAATAATTAAATAGCTAATAATTAAAAATAGTCATCTGGAATATATGAAACTAAGTCAACTCTGCCCTCTGATTTAAAGCAAGGATTTTGCATCCCAATTTCCATCATCCATGATCATATAGGTCATATGATCAGAGAATATGTTCAGGTATTCCTTCATAATATAACCAGGTTTTAAAAGTCAAGCATAAAACTGAGCTACATGCAAAAAAGCAGACTGCATCTCTAATCTAATGGCAGTGAAACTCATACAAGGAGAGACAAATACAACCTTGAGTGATGACTGGAAGTATTTTCACTCAAGTAGTCCATGAAAAGTCACTTAACATGAGACATGATTGTTCAGATATCAGGCTTTCCTATTTTATTTTTTTTTCTTTTGGTGGAAGCTGTTTCAGTTTCTGTAAACTACTAAATAGTCATCAGCTGAGACTACCGAATAACAGCAGTCATTTAGGACAGAAGATTGCCTCTCTGTTCTTAAACTTGTCAGTAGTTCAAGATTATTAATTGTTTATTTGTTTCATCTCTATGGTTTTACAAAGTGGAATGTTTTTAACAAAAGACAAATAGAATGACTTACTCTCAAATATGTCATACTTAGTGCATTTACTTCAAAAAGGTAGGCTTGATATAGCTTAGATAGAAAGACAGAAGTTAAGATTGTTCATTTTTAGAAGACTATTTTAACTTGACTAAAAGACAGAGTTATTTTCTATTCTATCTTCTGCAGGAAATTGCTACCTTTCTCGTTCTCTTCTTTTTAATTTCAGGAGAGGGATCTGTTTATGAATCTTGAGAATACTAAGCTATTCGAGAATTAAAAGCTTGCTTCTCTCAGAAAGCGTTTGTGAAAATTCTGTGTTCTGAGAAGATTGAGTTGGGAATCATATCTTTCCTCTGGCTCTGTACAGAGAAGCCTAGGTGGAGATCACTAATTCTCCTTCTCATGAAAATGCTTTAATCCCTACTCCAAGTGAACCCTCTCCAGTATTATACTAATACTAATATTACTACTACTACTACTGCTACTGCTACTACTACTGAGAATATCAATAGCAATAACAAAGACAACACAATTAGATTAATATATTTAAAATAAGTGAACAGTTCCATTGTTAGATTCATAGAACAGAAAATTAAAGTTAAATCCTCTTTCTATTTCTTACTAGCTCTGGAAGTCAAAAAACCTCTGTGATTTTTAACTTTGAAAATGTTGCCTAATTATCTCAAAAAGCTAATTGTGCTCAGTACCTGTTTTTTCTCCAACTGCTAGGGTTTTTTTTTGTGTTGACAAAGTTTATCTTCCATCATGGAGTATTTTCACCTGGTGCTGTAGATAACGATATCAACTTACCTTTCCCCTGAGCACAGAGATGTACTGCAACTGGGAAGATGAAAAGAGTAAATTTTCTGTAACTTTAGTGCCATGGTTTATATCTTGTACAGACCATGCTGGTGGGACCTGCTGATTTTTATTCTGAACACCTTAAAGGTTGCCTAGTGTTTTGTACACCACATCTCTGAAGACTTTTCACTTGTATGACCTCCAATGAACACACTATAGTAATCACTTTAATAAGTTGATGTTTCATAAAAGACACTTACGTAGAGAAAAATCCTGTATATTACTCACAAAGTTCTTTCTTTAAGCAACCTTACAGTCACCAAGTCAATAAGGAAGGGAACAATTGTACAAGGTAAAGAGCAAAGGATTTCTGATAAGAACTGCTTAGTACTGGGGCTGATTGACTTTCTCTGACACCTTAAAGCTTTCTGCATCAGGTAATGCCTTTTCTGAAGCCACTGCTGGGTCTGGTTGATAAGGGTACTTGAAATACTGAAAGCTGTGATCTTGTTAAACAGGGTCAAAAGAAGTAATCTTAGTAACATTTCAATGGTTGGATTATTGCTACTGAAGAGAGCAGTAAATGCCACTTACAACTAAATTTTCCACTTCATCCAAGACTCCGATAACTGTTCCTCTGATACCTTTCCCCCAAAGAAAGCTCTACAGCAGTAGGTAAAAGAAAATAATTACACATTTAAAGGCAAAGCTGTCTTACATAAATTCAATGCAGTGTGGAAAAGAAAACCCACAACAAAATAAACAAAACCAAACAAATGCAAACTCAGGGAAAAACTAAGAAAGCAATTAATCACAGACATTTTGTTTATTTAATATATTTGATTAAATCAGGGAAACTATGCCCAGTAGCTAACTTAATTGCTTTAAATCAACTAAGGTGCATAACTGTGTATTTACAGGACTTAATTTTAACTATGTGCTGCATCATTAAATGCCTCAATCTGTTTTCTTGTCATGGTTGCTCAGCTAACATATGCTTTCTTGTCCAAAATATATTATGTTTAGAGTTTTCTTTTCTTCTTTGACTTTGTTTGCTTTTTCTAAGTTTAAAATATGAGGTGGAGTAGATGATCACGTTTTTGACCACTCACTGAGGACAGAGGAGGGGAACAGTCTAACATTAATTAAAGGCAGCTTGGCTGTACGTGATCTGGAATAAGATAAACCCAAGAACTATTCTGCTCCTTGAAACTGGGCTTTATGCTCAGTCTTTGAATCAACAATGTTGGTCGTTTACACAGAGTAAGGAATTTCTGACCTTCAGAAACCAATAAGCATAATTCTAATTTATTGGCTGAATTTGAGATAGCACTAGATATTGTAGGTGTTGTCTGATGTGGTGGGGATGCCCAGGTTTTGAATGAAATTTCTCCAAGTAGAAACTGTACAATGGCATAGGATAAAGCAAACTCCAAGCAGCTTGAAGATTTTCTAGAAGACTCAAGAGAGAGACAAAACCACTGATGCTCTGCTCTGAATAGGCCTCATGTGTTTTCCTAGTTATTTTCTGCATGAAAGCACTTTTGTATGCAAGGAGCTTCTGCGCAGTAGATCACTTATCTTACTCAACATTATTTAGAGAACAGCAACACTGGATGTTGTGGGCAGAGAAGAGGTTGTAGAGAGGTTAAAAGTACTTAGTAAGAATTAGCCTGGAGCTAATAAAATTGTGTAACGTTGAGATCATTCATGCTTCATGTCTGGCTGGCTCAGTCTGGACATAGCAAACGTAATCCTGACTATACTGTTTTGTGTAGGCAGCCCTGCATATTACATTTTCTGTAGGAAAAAAATTAATTTGAACAGTAAAAAAAAAAACAAAACAAAAACCCACACCAGAAAACAAGCAAGCAAAAAAAAAATATTAAAAAAAAAAAAAAGAGAGAGAAAATATGTTATTGAGCATTTGGGTACTGTAATATTTTCAGGACTGAACTTGATAAAAACATCAGCAACTCCATCTGACCCTGTAGCTTCCCCTGATTTGAGCAAGATTTTTTACTAGGGACTTCTCTTCCAGCTTGAATTACCCTGTGATCCCATGGTCCCAAACTGCTATCTTAAACAACCTCCCAAACTTAATTCAGAGCTCTCCTGTGATTCTTAAAATAGATGTCATTAAATCTCAACTTGTGGGCATTAAATAATTTGTGTGGATTAAAATAAGTCTTTCCTTAGCTTGTACTCATGCTAGCTGTGTTGATCTACTCAACTGTATCACATAACAGTACTGTAATCTCATAGGTAGCTGTGTCTCTGGCTTGTGTCTCTCTAAGCTCTGAAATGTGGCCTCATCTTGATAGGTCAGAGGATCTTCATGCCAAGATATGGAACCACAAGCTAAATATTTGCCTGCAGAATAACCAGGAAATAATCTTTAAGCACTCAATGAGATTCCTAACACAGTAAGCACAAAACAAAAGATTTTCTAGAAGAGAATGAAATATAAAGAAAAGGAGAAAGTGTCTGTTATTCCTCTACACAGTGTAAAATTTAGAGGACTTCCTAAAGAAGATGGAAAGACAGACATTTTTAATATTGTGCTCAGCAATAAGACAGGTGATGTCATCATGGAAGATGTTTTGCTAAGCAGAATCATATTTTTTTTCTCTTTTTTTATATTTCATTTTAATGCATTTAGTTTTATCCTATTACTTCTTTATTTTTAATGTACAGATATTTCTGTGTTCTGACAGGTGGTGAAAACAAGTGTAGAAATGAAAATCTAGCCCAGTGGTTAGGGCAGTAATTAATAGAATTTTATGTAGGGATTTTTCGGTGCAAAATATCTCTGTNGGGGGGGGATGGCGGCAGGGCAGGTAACTATCACAATATTTCATTAACTGGAACCTAGGATTTTATTAGTGAAGTCAAAATATAATTAAATTATTACAAGTAACAGAATAGGAAAAAAAAATACCTATGTAATATATTCTTTACAAAAATTATGCAATGTCTATAGTGAACAAAATGACAGACAATAGTTCCCTATGTGCTTGGGAGCCCAAAAGATATCTTTATGATGATTGATTATGATGATTGATTTTTAGAAACATTTTATCCTACATCTTTATCTGCTTCTGATGCAGTTTATTCTTATCGTTACACTGGAGTTCGCCACTATTTGAGCAAACTTGCTGCAGACTTGTAAACCTCACAAGTCTTTGTAGCCCAGAGACCTAATTTAGTCAAAGATGCTAAGGGACTTCATTTAGAATAAGTTAAGCATGCTATCAGAGACACTTTATTGCTCTCCCCTGACCAGTTACAAGGTTAAAATATTTAAGGGGACTGGTTCATTTCTCACCAATATTTTTTTTTCTTACCACCTTCCCTTCTCATTACTGAACATATTTAGAACACTACCTATGAGGCTTATCCACGCCTAAGTTAGATGCTAAATTGGTCACAGTAGACTCGAGACTTAGCAAACAGCAGCATCGTTTGCTCTTTCATAAAAGCAAACAAGTTAGCTTCTTTCTAAACTAGCAACTCTCTCAATACTGCTTGTAGCATACCACAAAGTTAAACCTGTTCTAAAGTTTACTTACTTAGTCACCACATAAAATAGACCTGACCTAACTAAACTAATTTCCTACCCCCACTTTATAAAAGAATTATAAAATTCTAGTTTGGTGACCAACATGACAGCCAGAACATTTACACTACAACTACTCTTTGTACTGTAGGCTTTCCATTGTGCAATGGATATCTTCTAGGAAACATAGTTCATAACTAAACTAATATATCTTTCTTTTAATGTGCAGCACTGTGCTGTTTCCTGGTGAACTAAGATGTTAACAATGAGTGAGAAGTCAGAGACACATCCTAAGATGATCTATTTTTGCAATACACAGATTTTTCTTACAAAAGATAAAGCTGGAGAAATGTGAATTTCTGTTTGTGGGGATTGTGCAAGTATTCTCGTTTATCCTTAGCCCTGCTCTGCACTAGAAATATAGATAACTAATAACTCTTATGTTCTTTCAGATAGTGGGAACCCCACTCTCATGTAACACTATACAGGTCCCAGATGAACAGCCATAATGTGCTGCTCAGATCCCATCTGTGGAGAGGTTCTCCAGCCCCTCACTACTATGACTTCTTATATGTAGTATAACAAACAAAACAATGTATCTGCTTTGACTGATTTTTTTTTTTTTGTGCCAAGCAGAACACAACTAGCTACATCTGAATGTTAGGAGGAAGTTCTTTCCAGTGAGGGTAGTGAGGCACTGGAACAGGTTGCCCATGGAGGTTGTGGCTGCTCCTTCTCTAGAGGTGTTCAAGGCCAGGCTGGATGAGACCTTGAGTGACCTGTGCTAGTGGAAGGTGTCCCTGCCTATGGCAGGGGGTTGGAACTAGATGATCTTTGAGGTCTCTTCCAACCTTACCATTCTATGATTCCATGTGTCTAGGAACTGGATCCAGTAACACTTCAGACCTAGAGCCTTCTGTCATGTTTCATTTTACATTTGTGTCTAGCGTTACACTGTGGTCACTCAAGCTAATCTTTGGGCTATCAACCCTCATCATAAGGCCCAAGATGTCTATCAGAATTTACTCAGGATTGCTAACTCCCTTGGTAGAATGTCTTCCACAACACTCCAAGTAAGCCTTCATCCTTCTTGCTTACTGAATGAAGTAGAGGTCTGGATAAAGAAGAGATCATGCTATGTCTGGACTATGAGCCCTTCAGGTAACACTCCAAATATTAATGACATTTGCACAGATACCTGTTTGTTCATATGATATCACAAGCTAGGTCACTGCGCATGTTGCCATGTACACTCCACTTAACAGAAGCTGGACCTTTCATTAATTTATATTAAATAAAATATTAATGAATTTTAAATATTTTCTCTGTCATTCTAATAAGCAATTAAACTTTCTCATACTATTTTATGATAAATATACCTAGTGAGTAGTTAAAATTAAAAAAAAAAAAAAAAGACAAAACAAAACACATTTGTAGTCAGGTTTACATTGTACATTGTGCGTCTTTGGTGCACTCTGACATCATCTTCCAATCATTATGATTTTTTAAAATATTTTTTGAAGCTATAGTACCTGAGGAAAAAGACTTCCCATGAAAAAGTTCTATTTGCCATCTGTTCATGTGTGAAAACAGATGGAGGCCTCGGATAGATGTGAGGCCAACGTTATGTGTTTGACAAGATGATCTTTTATTGAAGGCACTCATTTAAGATTAAGATCTGTACTATACTGTCTCTGACAAAGAGTTTCTGAATAGTCTTGACTGAGTCGTTTAATTGCATTCTTTCTTCTCAGTGTACTAAAGGAATCTTAATGATTGTGGTTTTGTTGGTTGGTGTTTTTTTTAATCATCATCGTTGATAAAAATGAATCCAGCAGACTGCAACTTAATAGATAATTAGGAATAAGTGATCAAGAGCTCACATTTAGAATGTGTTTTGAACAACAGAAAAATAATTTTAAATTATGAAAGGGATAGTTTACCCCAAGGAAGTAAACTTGAAAATGTAACTAAGAGGAAAGTTAGATTTATAACAAAAAGCATCAAGGGTAATTGAGAGTTCTGTAGGAAAATTTTCCATATATGCTAATGAAACTGCAAGTTTGCCATCAAGAAACAGTGCATGCTAGTTTTCTGAATTTTCCAATATTTTAGCCGTACCATAAACTACAAATGTAAATAAACTCTTTATCCTTTCTCCTCCTAAATCTCACTCTGATAGTAAGCCTTACTGTTAAAGGTATCTCTTTTAATCTAGACATAAACATTTCACTTATATAAATATGATATTTCAACTGAAAAGATTAGCATATATATCACAACATGTCCATTTAAAATATTAATAATATCTATCTGATATTTTAATAAGTCAATATACAGATCGTGCTGAATTTCATGTTATCAGGACTATACAAAGATGAGAATTTGGACAGTAAGTTGTTCAACAGTAGAATTAAAGATCTGAAATAAGTACAAAATTATTGGCTAACTCCTAAAAACATATAATAACAACAAGACCAAAAGTAATACAAAGGTACCAGGCTAGTCTAATCAATTTTACAGAGCCTAATGAAAAACTAGATGTCTGGAAAAAAAAAATACTGTGAGGGTCATGCAGCCTTAAAGTATGCAGGATAAAGTTTCCCCCTCCTTGAAATCAATGACCCTTAAAAGGCTCGTTCAACATCAACTAGGTCCTTAAATCAGGGTTACAACACACATCTGATGAGTTTTCTAAATGAACCTGCATGCTATTATAAAATTGCATTTTAGACGAACTCTTGTGGTAGGCCTAAACAGGCCCAAGGTGGGCTTGTACACGTCCTGGTTTGCCCAAGCATGCTCCCTTTCTCCCCCTCCTTCTGTGCTGGGGGAGTGGGCCACAGGAAAGGGGACAAAAGCCCTGGTTTTATCTAATATGGTCAGTCTTGGCAATGTGCCATCCTGATTGACTAATCTATGTGTAAAGGCCCATTAGTCTCAGGCTGAATGGATATAAAGGGATGAGCAGGTAGCACAAGGGGTTCTCTGCCATTATATCCGTACTCGCTTATTACCTCATTGATCCTGAGCTGTGTGGATCTTCAGCGACCAGGATCAGGCTCTGATACCTCCACGCGATCAGCCTGCACAGCCAGCGTGACAACCTGCTGAGATTGCACGTGGTTTTGCATCCTGCCTGCACATGAAAGCCTGCTGCCAAGAGAGCCAGGACCAGGTCAGAGATCATCTGCCTCTTTTCTCCAGCACCCAGGAGCCTGGGGAAACTCCAAAGTCTCTAACGGCTTTCAGCCTGGCAGCAACCCTGCCACATGATTTGGGTATTGTTCCATAATATTTTGTGAGTAAATACTTCAAGCCTCTTGTAATCATTAATTGCCTTCTACCGTAAGCAGAAAGGAGCT
The DNA here is from genome assembly GCA_013396675.1 of Eubucco bourcierii. Taxonomy (NCBI): domain Eukaryota; kingdom Metazoa; phylum Chordata; class Aves; order Piciformes; family Ramphastidae; genus Eubucco; species Eubucco bourcierii. The sequence continues at coordinate 162,732 of VWZE01021017.1, read as the reverse complement.
TCCTACGTCCATCCAGTGGCTAAGCAGGATAATTAACAGCAAGAGGTGTAAGTGATCGCACAAACATTCCCTTCCAGTAAAAATGTTTGCTTATGCTGGTTACCTTTAAAGTGTTCCAGTTTTGCCTGTTCCCTGTATGTATAAATCTCCAAAACGTGTGTTTTCAACCTTGTGTATAAGTTTTCTGGAAGATTTAATGTTACTAAACAGTTTTCATAGTTATTAACAATCTCTGCCTGGATATCAAATTAATATCTATTATTAATTTTGAATAATTTGGTAACACAAACTTAAATTCTTTTCTGAGTACAGTGTCAATAATAACAATTTGAAATAAATGTACTAGGTGACTTAATGGAACTCAGACACAATGTTATAAGGTCTAGAATCTTTGGTTTTTGCTTTTCAATTTAGAACCCAAAACCTGTCATTCATAAATCTCTTGGTTTGAGATAGAATTACTTCTGTTCAAACTTTAACTTTTCAGCTCAGTCTCTTGTAAGTAACAGCACTTTCTGAGGTTAGTGCCTTGTTTTGACAGTGGTTACTCTAGCAGTGACAACGTTCCAATGTTACAGGTTAGTACCAAGGATTGGTACACAGATCAAGGTCACTGAGAAATTTTGTGTACCATGTTGGAGGGCTTGGTTCAGTATTGGTATTGTATATATTTGTGTATATTTCATTATTATTTTCATTAAAGCAGTTTTAGTTTTCTTTTCCAGTTCATAAATATCTCTCCCTTGTTCCTTTTATTGTCTCATTTGGGAAAGGAAAGGGTCAGTCACCGGTTTAGTGTTTGTCCCAGCCTTAACCATTGAAAATAAACAACAGCAGTGACGACAGCAGTACAACAGAATAATTGGCAGTCACTAAAAAGAACTCATCACAGAGAGTTATAAACAGAAGATAGAATCCTAATTTTTCCAACATGTCTGCTTGATTCCAATAATTGTCACTTACTAAAAAAGGATGTTGATAACAATAATTTATTATCAAGGTTAGCAAGCTGAAACACAGGGCTTAGTGTGGCAGGATTAATAGTGGCAGTAAGAAACTTACAACTTTTTGGAAATACCAACTGAAATTAATTACTACAGAGAAGGGATTCAAGAAGGATACACCCTCCAGAATATAGTTTGCTAGTTTACTGCATATGTTTTGCTGAAAGCCTTCTTTTTTTCACCTTCTTTTTTTTTTTTTTTTTTTTTTTTTTTTTTTTTTTTTTGGCTGAACTAAAATGTTATATGGGTATACAGTACTCTTCCTGAGATGTGCTTAGTCCCAAGAACTAATTTTTGAAAAAGGAACAGATGAAAGGAGATAATGCCATCCAAAAGTTCTGAATATCTCAACCTTTAGGCTTTTATTTGAGAAATAGAAGACTTTCGGTGTTGAACCTACTTGTCTTGCTTTTCTGCAAACATCCTTACTGACTACAGGCAATCATTAGATCTGTCTTTTTCTCATTATCCTGAAAGAAAAGTTATAAAGAAAAAGGTCTCATTTTCATTTCCCACTGCACTGGAACACATCACCAAACCCACATACACTGCTTTATTTCTGACAGTGAAATGGTAATGTAATTTTTCTGGATATTTCTACACAGAAGACACTGATGATTACATAGAAAAAAAAAAAAAGTCACATTCCTCCATTTACTCAATTCACTCTTCCTCTCTGCCTCAGGAGAGAGGGGAAACAAAATGCTAGTATTCTCTAAATCAGAGAATTGTTGATAAGAATAACATCCCCATGTCCCAAAGACATAAAAATTGCTTGCTATATCTTCCTGAAGAACTTATAAAATTTATTGACTGAAATGAGGAATCCAAGTGTCAATCAGATCCGAAAGAGAAAGATTTGTCCCTGAACCACTAAAGGAAAGTTGATTTAAGAGCATGTAAGACCACAAACTGTAAAGAATTAGTTAAAAGTTAGGAAGTCACAATTAAGGCATTCAGTGGAAAGTCTTTTTAAGGATTAGTTGTTAGGTTTTTTTAAGTGATATATGAGAACAAGAGCAGAAAGAAGGTTGTTTACCTTAAACTATGTTCTTGCCCTTGGCAAGTCATTCCAGCCACCTTCCTGCAAGAGCACAGGGGAAGCATATAAGCTTTATCATTTCTCTGTGGTACTACAAAAAAGTGAAAAAATGTCCCAGACTTCCCAGAACTTCCTAACTAACATCCTTGGACCTTTCACATTAGTGGTCATGTCCTAAGTCATAATAAAGATTTGGATAACAGGAATTGACTGTAGCACTCATCAACTAGGTTCTGGCACAACTTCCACACTTTAAAGAAAGAAAGGAAGCAACTGAACTGGGAAACAGCCAAGACTTGATTCCTTACTTCCTTTTTTCTGTCTTTCCCATTTCCCCTTACTCTTGTAATCACTTACTCCATTATTTCCACTTTGTTCTTCCCTCCACACGTTAGTCCAAACCTTCTTACTCCACTGGTGTTTCCTACATAGGAGGAAAGATAGGAGTAGCACCAGGGGGACTCCAGATTTGGGAAGAGACAAATATATACCTCTAGAGCAAGATGTGTCATAGAAGTGAATTATAGAGAGGAAGTTCAGCTATGGGGAATCACTGTATTGGTCTACTTTTTGTTTTGTTGCAATATCAAATCCTGCCTTCCAGGAACTGCATTGATTTTCCATCACCACTGAGAAAACTTCTTCAACAGATAGGTAAAAAACTGGAGCTCCTATTGACAAATCACAATCAAATGAGAGCCCTTAGCCATTTGCACCACCCTACTGAAGCAATATTGTGAAGGAGTATGTCATTCTGTATAATGAATTTCACTTAAAAAGTCCCAATGTTGATGTCAGTTCAGTTCAGGGAGTTTGACCTGAAAGGGCCTCAGGTTACTTTAAATTCTTGACAAATNTTTTTTTTTTTTTTTTTTTTTTTTTTTTCAGTAGTCTCTGATGCAAACCAGCAAATTCCATAAAATAATTACGCATAATTAAATAATCTGTTTTCTGTGTTAATTATCTGAATAATTGTCCTCATACTCAATCTTAAGATTTGCCTCTCATTCTTGATATAAGAGACTTAGAAAATTATTCCAAGGCTAATTTTCTAATTTGTTTCTTACGCAACCTAGCTTTGGTAGATATTTTAATACCTGCATGTCTTAAGTACCACTGGTTAGTATGAATCTTAGTGAATATTCAGCCAATGTCTCTCCTTAGACTTCACCTATGAATAGTTTGTTTACTTGAAGCAGAATTTCTGAGGTATAGGTACTATGAAATGTATGGCACCTACCGCTCAGATAAGGAGCCAAGGCTTCCAAATGGAAGATGACAGTCTCCTGGGAGATCTCTGAAAACATCTTTCTTAGGATATCATTGATATGCAATGTTCTTTTGGACATGAAGTATATGAATCTCTCTCAAAACCTGCCCCTACCAGGGGACACCGTAACTACTCTTTGTTTCATTTCAAGTTAAGGGCTCCACTTAAGTTAGATCTAGTTACACCAGCTCTCAATTTGATTGATTGGGAAGAATCCAAATAAACCTAATAAACAAGCGCCAAAGTCACCTGCAAACCAGCAGAATTGCCTATGAAATTCACTGAAGCCTCAAAGGGAACTAGACATACACCTCTGTAAATATGTCAATCAAAGAAATAAAGTGAAAAATCATGCAAAAATATGTAGTAATATTTTCCAAATCGGTAAGAATGTTCCCTGACACAGTAGCCAGATACCACATTTTTATTTGCTTTGATTCTGTTTAGCAAATGAAGCTCTGAAAATCCTAATCAATCCAGAAGATCATGAAGCTTTTTCTGGCAAGTGAAGAAAAGCATACACAATTGATTTAGCAACCTGATCCTTCATTCTGACCACCTGCCAGCTGTTTCTTCTGAAAACTTGAGGTAAAAAAGCAGGACTGGAAAGTAACCTGAGCTGCGCAGCCACCAAATGATTCCTGAAGACTAACAGGAGCATGAGTACATCTCGTTATGAAGCTGAGTTTTGTATTTCAGCACACAGGCCAGACCCTTTGTAGGTGTAAATCAGTATAGACTGCCTGTGGATGTGGCACAACAATTTGTCAGAACCAATATTCTTTGGCTAACAATAGCCTTTCTTCCTTTTCATTCTTGCAAATAAGAAAACAGTTTTTGGGGAAACTGGCATTTCACTCCCACTGTGTAGAGAGAAATAAATCTAGTGCTTAATCTTACTTGTGGTCATGTAGAGGTTCCCCCTCCCACCTGCTGTCCTTGTTGAACAAGAATTTACAAGTTCCAGGCCTTGGGGCATGGGTGCTATGATTAGGAATGTGGGCCTTAAAGCTAAGATACTTTGTCAGCTGTTCCATTTCCTAGCACTTATTTCAACAGTGAATTGAAATACCTTAAGGAATAAATACTGACCTCAGACAATAGACCGTGATCCCAAATCAAATTCCAGAATTGAATTATGCTTGAAAATCATTTAAAATATTTCTTCTTCCTTCATTTACTTGTCAATATCTAGTATGAGCCCTTAGTTTTTATTGATGATAGATTTTTCTTGCTGTTAAAATTAGATTGAAGCTGAACAGACAAAGTTATTTTTGAGGGGTTAAGGAAAATAGCACAAGTTTTAGATTCTAAACTGATTATTGGCATTCTGATACAAAGAAGCTGTCAGCCCAACCTGTTGCACCAGAGAGGAAGCCCACAGAGAAGCATCAGGCTATCTTTTTTTTGGTAGATTCCCTGGCACTCCTGTTGATGAGTTGTGCAGTCTTAGAGGCAGGATAGGTGGATAAATTATGTGAGAGTTGTCAGATTGGGACTTAAGGTAGGTCTGCAGTAGTAAAATAACATTATGATCCCAAATTTCATATTTAACTGTTGTCTGGCCTCCAAGGAATTTCAGGTTTCCAGAGTGATGTATGTTTTGTGTACACATACAGAAACACCAAAAACCAAAAGTTGGAAAGGTCCTCTGTCAGTTACACCTGCTCTACACATGTATAAATTAAAAATTAGATCAGATTGTTCAGGTCTGTGAAAAGTTGAGTTTTGAATGTCTTTGGCAATAGAGCTTCCACTGACTCTCTGGGAAATCTATTCTATGGATAAGCAACCCATTATAAGGGATTTTTTCCATATGTCCTTCAGAACTTTCTCTTTTACATCTTTGAGGGCTACTGCTTGTCCTTTTATTGTATAGTTTTGAGCAGAGTCTGGTCTGGCTACAACGGGTTTTGAAGAAAGTCTTTCAGATACTTTCAGAGATTTTGCTTTACCAACACAAGCTCTCCCAGCTACCATTTTTCTTTAAACTTTAACCAGATTAAGAGCTCTTGATACACTTGCTTTGGTTTGTTACCATGTCCCTTCTACTGGGAACTGCTAAACAGTGTGCCTTACATCTCTCAAGGGCAAGATCCATCTCTTGGGGGCAACTGATCACATCAGAGAACAAAGAGAAAAAGTGACAAAGAATATGTCTGGATAGTCCTTGGGGAGAAAACTGGTGTGGGATCCTATGGTTGCTCTCATATGAAGCTTCACATCTTTGTTACTCACTCCCTCTGTTTCTTTTGGTTCTCAGACTTTGTGAGAAATAAATCACAGATGTCATGACTTGAGCTCTTTCTTACTGTTTTTCACTTGTTTTTCAAGCATGGAGTCCCACACAGTGTCTTACTTTGGATAGCAGAAGGCTAAGTGAACTGTAACACAGAGCTGTTCATAAAGTAAACTCTGGGAGGTAAACAGTCCTTTTAGTCTCCTACTGATATGCCCTGAACACCTTTATAGATCATATTGGGGAAATGCCAAGAATCTGAAGTGGATGCGGTGGGCCAGATCTTGCATGTCAAAGCTTAGGATGAACCAGTTAACACAATAATTAGTTATAGATTAATAGAATAATAGAAAAGGAAAAAGAAAGGTATCCTGGGGCATCAAACTTGACATGTGTCACCATATGGGATTAAAAATGTGGGAATAGATAGGAAGGTTGTCTTGGGAATAAATATTTCATGGGAAATGATCAGGAACAGTGGAAAGTAGATGACTGTTTAAATTCAGTTAGACAGACATATTTTATTTTGCTTTATGGAAAGTCCAGCATCTAAGTCACATTTAGAAATGTGGCTGTCATCAGATGCCAATACCAAATAGCTGAGGAGTGACATGGGCTTTTACTCACTCCTTAATTATTAATAGTCTTGTTTTGTAGAAATCAGACCTTAGCAAAAGCTGTCAGCCCCTGCACAGAACATGAATTCAGTGACAATTCACCTCCCCATCAGGCAGTGGTTTCCAGATTTATTCATCAGTATGGGCAAGAATTTCCCTGGAGACAGAAAGCAGAGGTGACACAGAGAACTACTTTATTGTCCCACTGAGTAGGTACCTTCCTCTACCCATGGGACTGAGGCCTTCCTGGGATAGTCCTGGGAGACACTTGTGCAGGGACTTATGTTTATAACTAAGATTCCTCAGTCTTCCTTTGTGTCTTTGGACTCCTCTGTGCCTGCAGAAATGAGTCTTTAATCCCTTAATGTGTCAGCAGTCTTTATAACTGATCTCTCTTCTAGGTAAATTCTGAGCAATGGCAGATATAAGGAAACCTTGACACCTGGCCTGATTCTCTCCTTTAATGCCATTTTCACTTCTAGTTCTAGTTTTTTTCTTACATTTCTGTTTAAAAAATATGTAGACCACCATGAATTTTTTTATTTACAATCTGGTGTGAACACATGACCAGAGAAAAACTGAAGAAAGAACAAAGTAGAAAACCACCAAACCAGCTGAAAAGTTTTTAAACATCCTGATGGTAGCAGAAGTGGGGGATTTGGTTTTGTTTAGTCCCTAATAAAACTGTATGTAGTTCTATTTATCCTTATCAGGGAGGTTTACAAATGAGGACCATCACCAGAAAGGACTATTGCTACTCCACTGTTCCTCTAAGTCCCCAGTGTCATGTGTCATTCCTATTTTGTTTTCAAGAAAATAGCATTAGATTTTAATAACAATAGTATCAAAGCCTTCAGACATTATCAGTTAATCTATCACTAATAAATAAGGCATTTTATGTGCTCTATGATACTAGATACATTGAAAGGGGGGAAAAAAAAAAAAAGAGGAAAAGAAAAAAAGTACTTTCAGTAAGTAGAAGAAAATGTGTTATTGAGAAGCTAAATTCTTCCCAGAAAGAGTAAGTATTACTATGTGGAATTATATTTTTAACTACTTTGAAGTTTTTTTCCTGTCCCTTTCTCCTTTCCAACACACACTCTCCCATCTCGTATTTTGTTATATTGTTTGAAGAAGCAACAAATGTTTTAAGTTTCCCCCATAATTTGCAGTGTCTGTATTTGAATCTCTCATAGCTTTTATAAATGTCTTAATTGAGTAAATTCTAATGATCTCAGGTTTGGATTACACAGCTGTTATAAAGGCAAAACCATGAACTAGCTACATTTCCAAGAGTAACAACTGGACGATTTTTTTAAAGCTGTTAAAAGCCATTAGTCAGTGTGTCACAGACTGACATCAAAGACTTACAGGACAGTGAGGCACAGCATAGGTCTGACGTCATTGAAATAAGACTAGACACTAATATATCGCTGGATGATTTTATTGTTCGGAACACAAGAAATTTAATGTTTTTTACTAACCCTTTTACAAGAAAGATATTACCAGGAACACTACTACATTGTAAACAGTAAGTTTTGCAGCAAGTGACTGCAACTACTGTCTAAAGTATATTCATGTAAACATCCAACTTGATACCTTTTCCTTTGCATTGACACGAAGATGTAAGTTAGGATGCAGGTTGCTTCTTTTCAAACACCTGTTTCCATTGCCAACTGTGCTATATCTGCTGTCTTTCCCAAGCAAAATTTGTAATTTTCATTTCCAGAGCTTTCTATATGGAACACTGCAGCCTGGATTTAGGATGCGTTTGTGGCCAGATAATAACTTCTTATTTTTGGCTGTTACTGCAGAAAAATAAATTGTGGAGTTAGAGTTTGGTTCATCTTGCACTATGTCCATAGTCAAACTAAATATCCCATCTCCTTTTATAGTCAGTGGAGAGAAACAGTTTCTTGGTGCAATACAGTTTAGTCTAAAGTGGATGGTTAAAAACAGGGCAGAAAAATTACTTCCTGAAAAGCTTCATCTCTCTACTACCTAGAATGAGAAACTATGATGATTAGCTTAGCTGTGGATTAAGTTAGTTGAAGTCCATCTCTATCTTGTGGCCAAAAATAAAGCCTTGTTATAGCTTTTCTGAATTCTACCAAAACTGTAGTTCCTTTCCTCTATAGCAGCCTCTATCTCAAAGCACAGGAACGCAGACAGACGTAGTTGAGCTGGCTCAGACTCTGACACCATTACAACCATACTTATTCATCTGTCTTTCCTGACATTTGGAGTGGGTTAGTACAGGTAAGGGTCATTTCTTTTCTTGTCTCATTGGTAAGAAGGGAAGTTTTGGAATGATGTGAAACCCTGCTGGAATGTAACATAAATGTCAGAAAGTGGCAGAAAGTTGACCTACACTCTCATCCTTATGTGAACAGACAAGTACACAAAACCTGCCACAATTAATCATCTGTTTCCTAACCAGCTTTGGTCAACCTGAGAAGCCTAGGGCTGTTGTTGACCTAATTCTGTACCAAGAGTAAATCTATATTCCTATTTGCATGTAAACTGGTCTTTCAAATAACTGTATTTTTTGTGTAGATGAGAAAAGGGAACCAATCTAATGGTTTATTGATCCAGCCTCAAATGGCAGGGCAAATGATCTTTCATGACAAAGCCTGTGTACTATCTTTCATTTCTCCCTGGATTAACACTTTTATTTTTTTCTTGTTTGAAAAGCTCTATAGGTGTTATCATTTTCAGTTCTTCGTGATTATATACCAGTGTGATAACAAACTGAATTGAGTCTAATATAGTATGCAGTTAAATGACTGTACAACCTCTTATCCTTGACAACCATTATTTAGTTCACGGTTCATTGTGTCACTCAGTCCTTAAGCCAGTCTGCAGCTGGTGCTTCATCTTACCTCTCCTGCCCAAGAGATTCTGCAGTTGTTCAAGGAGAACAGTCTCCTCTTACCTTGGCACATGATCGGTTGAGTTCAAAATCACTGTTACAGTCAGGTGTAAACTCATTTTGTCCTGGGCTCATTCTGTTAAGCATACCTGTTTCCTCTAATGCTTCCTCTGAGTTACGCTCTTGGAACTATATCAGTGGTTTTATGTTTCATGGTTTTAGGCCTAGCTGACAGTTGAGCTCCATGCAGCTGCTTACAAACTGTTCTCTCATCCCTAACCCTCAGTGGACTGGGAAGGAAGACCAGGAATGAAATGTAAAATCCAATGGGTTAAGACAAGAACCTATTTGTTTAATAGAACAATACAAAGAATGAAGAAGCAACAAGAATAACAATGATACTAATGAAGTAATATATAATGCAAGTGGTACAAACTACAATGCTTTCATGAAACACCTCAGTGCACCAAAAACAACCACCCCTGCCCAGAGCACATCTCCCCTTAAGCAAAGGGCGTGACATTAGTAAGGCATCAAATACCTGACTGACTAGTTCATTCGGCTGTCCTGGGTATGATCTCCTCCCAGTTTATTATAAACAATTAACCCTATTGTAGCCTGTGCTGGTTTGAGGCTAATTGGGATATTTTAATAAAGAAGATTATATTATAGGCTGTGGAAGGAAAAAACATGGCGATGTCTCCACTCACAGGCTTGCTGAGATGTATAAGAAAGGAAATGAAAACATTAGATAATACAGTCTGTCTCCCTCTGGGGCACAGCGTCTCGGGCAGTCTAGCTTCTGGCTCCCCATTGGGGAATTGAACCCCAGTCTCCCGTGTGAAGATAATATAATCTTCTGTATTAAAATATCCCAATTAGCCTCAAATCAGTACATAGCCAAATCATGAACATTAGTATATCAGGCAACACCATACTTTCTTCCACTAAAACTAGTCCTAAAAGTAAGGACAGAACATTACAATACCTAATTCATGATCATTCATACCTGGAACAGAAGTAGCTTCTGTTGGGATTTTTTCTGCCAGTTTGAAAGATATCCTCATCCTCCATGCTATTGGTCAGTAACACTGCACTTTGGACTGATCCTGTCTTGACTCCCTGATCACTTCATAAATCTAGTTTCCAAAGGAGACATGTACACACTATCAGTTTGAGCTGCTCACATTACACCAGGTGATCCAAGTTCCCTCATTTTCTGTGCTTCTGCACATTAGCTGTCCTCCTAGTTAAATCGTGGAATCATAAAATACATTGGGTTGGAAGGGACCTTTAAAGGTCATCCAGTCCAATCCCCTTAAAGTAAACAGGGACATACCCAGCCAGATCAGGTTGCTCAGAGCTCCATCAAGGCTTTTCTTGAATGTCTTCAAGGGCAACCTGTTCCCATGTTCTACCACTCTCACAACAAGAACCTGCTGAAAAAATTTTTGATGCAAAGTTGGTGTCTCAAATTGTATTATTATTCATGATAGGATGCTTCACTATAGGCTGCATTTCAGATAAATGCAGACTGACTTCATCTATGTTATGGGTCTTACAACACTGAGATAGCAAGCTTTGTGCCCTTATACAAAGAGCAATGCCACCACTGAACTACTAATATGACTTCCAAGAGTAATCAGTATGCGACCTTACCTACATGCTTCAAAAGAAATATTTTCTCCAGCTGCAGAATAACCATTTCTTTATGTGGAAAAATAAATGCAGAAACTCAGGCACACACATGCAGATTGTGTCCCCAAAATACTACAGGGTTTGCAAAGGACATTAAGATTAAATACTAAGTGGTGTGGGCTCACCAGTCAGCCCCAGAGAAGACTAGCTCTGAACAGCATGAAACTGAACTAGTTTATGCTGTTTAGCCTGGGGTAAAATTCTCTTCCTACTGTGGTCCCCAAAGGTAGATCTTACTGCTGTATAAAAAGCAGCAGGAGTTGTCACACCATTTTCAGTTGTTTAGTTCTACTTTATATATTTATTTACCTATTAATGGGGATAGATATATTCACAATGTCTTGATTTGCATTTATTGCAAACAATTTAATGAAACTTAAATGGTAGTTTTAGTTTTCATTCATGGCAATTAAGTCAAACCATTTACAAAACAAAGTTAAACAGGTGTAGTAATATTTTGAACAACTACTGTAACATATAATTAGTCATCTCGCTACTAGCAGAAAGAACTTCTAATCACTTCTCTGTTTCTCCATCAGAATTACACTAAATGAAGTGGAAAAATAAACCTAACCAATTTAGACTGTATTTATGACAAATTTACACTGTTTTAAAATATCTTCTTCTCAAATTCCAGTGTATGCTTTATTTAAAATATGAGCATTTTTCTTTCTGGTTGCATTCCTGAAATTGCTGTCAGACTAATTGATTTTAAACAATTAGAAATGTTAACAGAACTAGACAATTAGATAATTGTCCAGTAATTCCTATAAACTGTTCCTTAGAACCCTAGAAAAAGCTTTGATGTTAATTTCTGGATATGTTTACCATAGTTTTTGTTAACAATACAGTTTTTTATTGGGAAAAAAATATTGAAAGACAGGACAAGAAAGTTTCCTTCAAATAACATATCTTAATTACTTTCAATATGTATTTTAGTCTGGACCTTTACTAGTTCATAAGTAATTAAATAAGCTTGCTAATTCTAGAATTACTTAGGTAGATCTCCTCTCCTCTTCTTACTTTCCAGTTTAGTCTTTGTATTACTACCATGAAACACATCAACAATCTCTCTAAGTAATACTTTTAAAGGACAGCTTAAATCCATTAAACAACTTGCCTGCTTAAAATTATTCAAATGCCTATGGCAGTGGGTTGGAACTAGATGATCCTTGAGGTTCCTTCCAACCTTACCATTCTATGATTCTATGTATTCATCTGTACTGAGAGTATGATGCTTAATAAGCAAGATCAAATAACCTGTGGAGCTACAATCAAGATTTACTTGTATGACCCTACCCAACTTTGAAGATTCTATGTCTCACTTCAAACAAAAGTAGGTAATCATCAAAGTGCATGCACTTTTTGTACCCCTTCTTCTTTCTCTGACCTTATTGAGGATTGGATTATCTCTTCAAATACCTTTGTCCCTTGTTAGTCCAAGGAACATATAGCTGATGTATAAGGAGTTTAAGACATCCTGGATTACAGACTGAATGACATAAGCTTAATTAAAATGAGAAGGATCTGAAGGACTTAATTCATTTTTAGAAAAACCTTCAGTATAACAGCCTGGAAGACTGAGTATATATAATTTCTCTAACATAATGACAATTTTGATTCCATATCCAAGGAGACTGTTTGTAGATACACATAAAAGAAAAAAAAATATGTTACCAGGTCAACTATAAGGCAATTGGTTTGACCATATCAGAGAGTCAGATGGAAGATTCTTTTAATAAAGGCAGATCATCTCAGATAAAGTGCTCTTGTGCTTGGAAAGTTCATGATTTTTTGGACAAAGACTGAAAAGTATTTATTACAGTGTCATAGAGGAAAATATTAATCAAACTGTGAATGATGAAGTGTAGACAATAACTGATACACAAAGAAGTAATAGAGCTCAGAGTGAGTTGTGCTGAAAGGAACATTACTTGAATAAAAAGCTCTCTAAGAGATAAAATATTGGTGTTGTCTGCAAATCTAAAAAGGAAGACAAACATGAATAGAATTCCTAAATATACTTAAATTGGAACTGGTAGAAATAGTTTCCGACTTCCAGAAAATCTTGACGTTAAGCTTTTCAAAAGATGCAGGAAAAAGAAAGCTTATATATTTTTTTTAATATGTCATTTGATTAGCTTTAAAGCAAACCAAAACCAAAACCAAACCAAAACAAAAAAACCCTCAACCAACAGATAGGGGAAAAAAGAAGTGTGATTGTTTATAGAAGTAGAATATTTGCCTTCTAGAAACAGGAGTTTCCACAGACTTGTGGAATCTTGTGGGTAAAGATTTTAGGTCATGTTTATCTTTGTAAACTGGAGTGCTAATTGGAAGTGTGCATATTTTGTAATTCACTTCCTAGTGAAATGGAATGATGAATATTTGCAGTGATGCTTCTCCTGTACATAAGTGTCTTCCCCCTCCCCGCCCAGTGCAGTAATGTTTTGTTGCATTCTCTCAGGGCAGAAAATATAATTGCAGCACACAAAATAATTGGTACATTACTCATGTTAGCCCTTTGGGATTGCTTTTACTTCTCTTTTAAATGTTACTCTTTATCTAGGTAGTTTTTGCAACCAAAACGAAACAAGAAAGTACTATCTACATTTTAAAAGTAGACTGCTGAGACTTTATCTCATGTAACAGGTGATAGAGAAGGGACTTAAAATCAAAATAATGTATAATATAAGCTGATTGACAATATTTTCTTTAAATTAAAGTGGTATGTAGCATCATTATGCTTATTCCCTTTAGAAACATTATGGTGCATTTGCGTTTAAAAGTAAAACACCATTTCTCCTTTACTTTCAACAAAGGCAACAATTTATTAAGAGTTTTAGATGGCTAAATCAGAATCTGCTAGAAGAGCATCATATAAGGGTATAAATAGTATAGCAGATTTCTGGAGGCTGTAAAGAATGTTTATCCACAGGTGCTGGGCCCTGCTGGATCTCACACTTGTAAATAAGAAAGAAGCTGTCAATGATCAGTAACAGACTTGTCTACAATGACCACGAGGTGATGCAGTTTGAGATCCTAACATAAATGAAACACCATAGCAGCAGAAATGTCAGTAACTCACGATGTCAGTAAAGCAAATTTGTTCAGGAAACAGTCCACACGCATCAGGAAACTGCTCTACAGGACTATCATCTTGTTAGTGCTTGTTGCTCTTTAAGGACAGCTTCTTGAAAACAAGATCTGTCCTTTCCAGTGTGCAGTTAAGTTGAACCGGCATGGTTGAAAGCCAAACTGGATGAAAATGGAGATTTTGAGATAGTGCACAGAAACACTGCCAGATATTCAGGCTTAGTTAGCCAAACCAACTCAGCTGCATTTGAAACAGTACAGATGTGAAGGACAAAAACATCTTCTACAGAAATAGCAACAAAATAGGTGTGGAGACCTAACCTGAATGGATCCCTGAACTTCGTGCTTAGCTGTCTGGGCACAGACTAAGACAATTCAGCATAGACTTGGAAAGGATGGGATGAGCAGTACAAAGCAGAGAAATCCCTATTACTTAACCATTCCAAATGTAATCAAAGGAAATTAGAGTGAACTGAATGAGCTGCTTCGAAGACTACCAAAGAAGCAAAGTTATACTCATTCAGGAGCAACGTGGAAGCAGCTTTGCAAAGCCTTCTACTCTTGATTCACTGCATCCTGCAGTATACCCCGTTTGCAAATGAAATACTCTCCTGGCTGCACATGGTAGTGTAAATGTGCATGGCAATCACAAAAAGCCCAGAAATACATCAAACTGAAAGAAATATCTCACGAGGAAAAGGGATTATTAGACTAAATAGAAAGTTACTACTTTTCTGCATAGGTTTTCATGCTTCAAACCACATGCTTCTACCACATACCAATCAACCCATTTGATTGAAGAATGTATCAGTCTGTTCAGCAGTTGGCTCTTAAAGCAGATAGACCTGAGAATGTCCACAGGGAAAGCACCTAAGTATTTAGTCTTAACAAAGAACAAGTGCCTTTAAATCCAACATGTGACTTCAGTATTGAAGACTATAGCTAATGTACTGAACCTCTACCACAAAACCCAGAAGTTTCTTTTAAACAAGGTTAATGAGATTTTAGTTATCACTTTAGGAGAGGTTGGACTCTCTTCCACCAAGGTCTTTTGTTGTTTCCTGATGTTCTTGATTCAGAATTTTCTTTCTTTTGTCTTTTCCCTGCCCTCCGCACCCATAAGGCACTTTTTAAGGCCTTAATGGTGCTATGCAGAGACAGTTTCTTCCACCAAGATCCTTTATTGGATATGTCATGGATGGTTTACTCTCACTTCACATTTCTTTTCATTTGTGATTTCCAAACTGTGTCAATCTAATTTATGTTATCACTGAGTTAGGTTAAATACAAATAACACATTCTGTGTTACAAGGTCATTGTTTTCTCAGTTCGTTTTCTGACAACACTTTGCCTGGGTTATTTTGATGCTAACAGCACTGTCTGAATCCCATTGGCTATGGGACTTTGAAATTTGTGTTGTGAAAGATTGTAGGAATTTCTGTCTTCAGACTGGACTATAGATTTGAATGAAGAATGACACAGAAAGGTGAATTATCTGGACTGTCAACCTGGAAATTTTTTATTCTACCACTTTCTGAATTGAAGTAGACTAGGCTTTCAGAAGGATAGAATAGGAGAATATATTGCAGCTAGAATCCACTTAGGACTTAGGTACACTAAAAAAGAGCTCCATTATGGCAGTTCTTGAAACCTTTAAGATTCAAATTAATCAAACAAAGTCGTCTGAGTCAGGATGCATAATATTCTGCAAGGCACAGAGGTGAAATATGTTTATTTTACCTTCTTTGATAGAGATGGGCAGTTCCATGCCAATGTCCAGTCTTCAGTGACGTACAGAAGTTATATATAAAAGGGGTTAGCAGGATTAGGTCATGAAGGCACAGGTTTTCGGGGGGATTGTTTCTGTCAGAGAAACAAATGGAGAGTCATAGAAGTGCAAGTAACAGATGAGAAAACAATATGTTTTCTTCATCTGTACAAAGCTGCTCGCTCTCTAAAGGAAATTGTCATGTGCTATGAAATCTCCATGGACTTCACTTAATTTGCAGTTTTAAAATTTTTGAATCTTCATGAAATACAAAACAAAGAGAAGGTGAAAAGAAGATCCAAGGAGACAAAAATTAATCTGAAGTCATATTTAGATCTTGAAGAAAAAGGCCTGCTTGTTGTTAGCAGTATCAGCAAGATGGTATACTAAGTGATTGCAATGAAATAGGCTTCACTGGAAATCAAGCTGTTACATGCGACCCTTGTGTAAAAAATTGCTGGTAAAAGCTCCCCTTCCCCTTCCCCTTCCCCTTCCCCTTCCCCAGAGTGAGCTCTTGGTCCTTGATCCATATTTTCCTTTCTCCAGAGTAAGCTCTTGGTCCATATTTTTGCATTTCATTTGTTTTGCCCTTGATATTTTTCAATGAAAGGAAGATCAGCTGTGGGTCACAGGTAGTTCAAAACCATTTAAATTGCTTCTGTAAAGAGCAAAAGATAAATGTACCAAAACACCAAAGAATAAAATAAGAAGGCGTTTCACATTTACTTAGCTATAGTAAGTGCTCTGTGAATTGTGACCTATCAGTTGCAGAGTATTAATGATATTGAAGGTTCCTGCTCAAAGCTCTTTGGGCAGATGTACTTTGTGCTTTTGCCTTGTACATATGTGGCCCTGTAGTAGTGATCAAAGTTAAATGGATCAAACAAGTGAAGTTATTCCCATGATGAGGTAATAGATGTCAGGCATTACACGCATCACGGCAGCTGAGGAGCAAAGACATTGAGTAACCAGTGGAGAGAAATACAAAATTTTATTTGTTAAAACTGTATGGGAAAATATTTGTCACACAATGGCTGAAATCAGTAAAAAATCTAAAATCTATGTGAGAAATATCAACTGTTTAATGTCAAATGAATAAAACAGAGCAGCTGTGCTCTTGGAAGATTTAATGTTCATATTCATCCATTCATTTGTCGCTATTCTTCTGGAGACTTCAGTTTACCTCAGTCTTTTCTGTGTGCTCTCTCATGCAAAAAACCTATTTCCCACTATTTCCTATTTGCTTCTTTCCATGGGTAATGATATCAATAATACCCATAAATTTAATTCAGTTTTTGTTTGTTTGGTTGGTTGGTTGTTTCCACTGCACATAGCCAGGAAACGTGCTAATATTATTCACTTACCACTTTTCTTTGAATCCAAAGATTCTATAAAAGTAATATCTATTAGCTTTGCAGTATACCCTGAAACAAAAGGATGTGGAAGACTATCAGTAGTGGAAATGGAAAGTCTCTTTATGTGCTAGAAGTACATCAAAACATAAAAGCAAATATCAATAAATAATTCAAATTAGTTTAATTCATTGGTTTTGGGGTTTGGTTTTGGTCTGTTTTGTTTATTTTTATTTTTTTCCTCCTGTTGAATTTTCCAATGCTATTCAATACAGCTCCAGGGTTATAGACTTGGCATTTGAGCACACAAATTTAAAGCATAAAATTGCCTTTCCTTCTATTTGCAGAATTAAAAAATGTTCTAACATTCTCCTAAAGTTTTTACCAGATTTTTGTAGGCACAAATATTGTCTTCAGGAGAGTATGATCAAAGTTTCCATGTTTTAATTTCATTATGACCCCAAAGTACAGACTGAATTTTCCTGGAGTTTTATTAATATTAACAGAAATGCCAATGAATTATGGATTTCATGGCATTTGTAGCTAAAATGATGTAATTTTATGGTCAAGAGCTTGCAAAAACAGTTTTGATCATCACCGTTACTATGTAATGGAGTGAACCAGCAACCAGTGTTAAGCCATGCATCCTAACGGCAAATGAAAATGTCTCTTGACAATGCTGGAGCCATGAGATCACATAATGTCTTCAAAATGTGAATAAAAATGGAGATCTATAATAAAAAAGGAGATCTATACACTTCTGCGATGGTAATTTAAAAGGTCTTTATAAGTATATGGTAAGACTTCATTTATTCAGTACTTGAAATGAAAGCACAATATTTAATTTCAGAAAGAAGTCCATGTCAGAATGTAGCAGTGTAGCTACTGCTGATCTGCTTTCTCATACAGCACTGAAGTACTGACCTGCTTGTTCTTTATTTTTAAATAAGATAAGACTCATGAGCATAAATAATTGTAACTGTTGCACTTCAGTGAGGCTTTATTCACTTGTTCACACATATGAAGGATTAGAGACTGAAAGGCACCTAATTACCTTGCCTGAAAAAATTAAATAAATGCACTCAGACACACACACACATACAGACACACACACAGAAGGCAAAAAAGGGACACTTATTTCATACAAGAGAACGTATATAAAATGTTTTAAATAATGAATTATAAAGTGCAAAAAGTAAGTAGTGCTCCTAGTAAAAAAATGCAGCCTGGCTTGAATGAAAAGAAGTAGAATCTATCTCTAATTCTGACAACTGTCTATCATGCAAATAAAGAGAAAGCTTTTTCCAGTTTCTTTTTTCTTTCTTTCTTTTTTTTTTTCTCCTTGTCTAATTTATTACATCTTAATAACATGATCTCTTTCTCACATTATCTACAGAACTATTCTCAGCTGACACCTCTAGATGATACTGTAATACTAAATTATACTAATGGCTTCAACATTTTTCAAGAATTAAAATACAGCTACAAAAATAACTGCAGAAACAGCTCCTTTTTGCTCAATGAATTCTACATTTCTTCAGGCAGAAATAAAACTGATTTAATTCTGCTTTAAAATATTGTCACAGAGGAAAGGAAGAAGGAATATCTTTCCTTACTCATATTTGAAAAGTCATGGCAGACTGGTGAAGTTCCTGCTGACTGGAGGAGGGCAAACATAACACCCATCTTCAAGAAGGGTAAAAAGGATGACCCTGGAAACTACAGAACAATCAGCCTCACCTCTGTGCCTGGCAAGATCATGGAGTAGATCCTGCTGAAAGTCCTGCTAAGGCAAATGGAAAACAAAGCAGAGGTGATTGGTGGGAACCAGCATGGCTTCACCAAGGGCAGATCTTGCCTGACAAATTTAGTGGCTTTTTATGATGAAGTCACAGCGACAGTGGACAAGGGAAGGGCAGCTGATGTCATCTACCTGGACCTGAGTAAGGCATTTGACTCTGTCCCACATGACATCCTGGTCACCAAACTGGAAAAACATGGACTTGATGGATGGACCACTG
>VWZE01021017.1:78516-143002 GCA_013396675.1 Eubucco bourcierii | reverse complement strand
AGGCCTTGAGTGAGCTGTACTAGTGGGAGGTGTCCCTGCCTATGGCAGGGGGTTGGAACTAGATGATCCTTGAGGTCCCTTCCAACCTTACCATTCTATGATTCTATGATTCTAAGACAACGGGAATAAACTGAAATACAGGAAATTCCATTTAAACATAAGAAAAAAAACCCGTACTAACTCTGATTTGGGTACAGTACAGGAACAGGCTACCCAGACAAGCTGTTCAATAAGGACATTCAACCTCCAACCATAATAGACCTGCTTTAGTTATCCTTAGATGATCTCCAGACATGTCTTCACACTTCAGCCACTCTGACATCTTGTTCAGGTTACAATAGGTGTATAGTCTTACTCATAGCTAATTTCTTGTCTGAAATTCATCTGCTGTAAAGAGGAACTTGTGATGCCTTTGTCTTTGGCATAAAAAGTCCTCCAGTGTCTCAGAGCTTTGAGTTCTACTTGGAGGTCTTTCACTAAGAAGATCTCAGCACTAAACACATTTCCTTACAAAGTCTCATAGGTAACCATTTTGTCTTTTATGCTGTTATTCTGTCAGTAAATTAACGTATTTTCATTAACCTATTAAGCTGTTTTAAAACTACTGTTCCAGCAACTTCTCCCACCTGAGGACACCTACTCAGACACTATCGTGTTATAAATCATTTGACTGACTGTGCATGTCAGTCTTTTTTGTGCTTGCATGAGCTGATTTACTATTTTCCTTTAAACAAACACTTCTGTTAATTTATTCATTTATTTTTCTCAAACAGGAGACCAAAGCAATGCAAAACCCATATCAAAGATAAAGATGATCTATTGGGAAAAATTACCAGAGTTCCTCATGCATCATTTCAGCTTTACTCTCAGTTTAAAAGCAGGAAATTTAGAGGATTTGATTCATTAGAAATGAAATGCTGCAGTTTGGACATGAACTCAAGAATGAATTATTCACATAACTCTGGCCAGCAGCTTTGTTCATGCTGCAAAATGAGACTCCATAAATTCTTTTACGTTATTTATTTTATACTAATACAAAAAGCTGTCAAACCTACCCATCCATTCTCTGCTGAGGGCAAAGGTCAAGAAGACTACTTAGAAAATGGTCAAACCATCACGCTTTTTAGAAGTGAGTTCAAGCCTGCCCTTGAGCCTGTCACCTATGAATTTTATTCATATTAGGAATTAATAAACTTCAACTGTTAGCATAAATTAGGCCCATTTGACAGGGGTGTTATCATGTGAACTTTAGCTAACCCTTCAGGAAGGGGAATTAGGTTCTTTATAAGAACAGAAGAGATCCTTGAGCGTAAACAACTTGTCAATCTCTGTGAAAGCTGCAAAGGACAGGAGCAAAAAGTGAGCATCAGCAGTGGTGACAGTCTGGTTTAGATGCCAAATGAGTCTGAATGAGCTGAATAAGAATTGGGTCTTTTCTATTCAGTTCCGTAACCAGCTACATCCAAAATCATTTTGGGAGCTATCTCAGGAGACCCCATGGCCCTACTTTTACCACTATTGCTACTAGGACTGCTCAAAGCATGGCCATACTACACGTATTCACATGAATTGCCCCGTCAGTCTGTTATCTTTTCCACACAACACAGAAGATGTGAAATTTCTAAAGTTGTGTACGTCTGTGATTTAATTATTTCTGAGTCCATTTAGTTTTAGCACTGTCACTTGATCTGAAAATCACACAAAGTCACCTTTTGATCACTTATGGCTCTTTGGTAAACTTGGTATATCTTTCTCTCTCTCTCTCTCTCTCTCTCTCTCTCTCTCTCTCTCTCTCTCTCTCTCTCTCTCTCTCTCTCTCTCTCTCTCTTTCTCTCTCTCCATACCCTGCTCAGGACAGTACATTTTTTGGTGGTAGCAGTTTATTCAAGGAACCTGTCATCCTAGGTTTACAAGTTTAAAGGATTTACTTGAAACAGACACATGAAAAACCACTATCTCTACTTTGGACATTGTGGCTGTAAGTGTACAAAGATCTGAGCCACCCAACCACCTAGCTGGAGAAACAGAAGTAATCTAAGCACTGTGGGTTTTAATTCAGAAAGGGGTCCACCACCTATGGGTTAAATAGTGCAAGACCTGGGATTGTTTATTTTACTAACTCTATCCCAAATGGACATCATTATTTGAACTAACAATGGAGAAACTTTGTTACAACCACAGGAACAGCAGTAGCCCCCTATTGTGGGTTGGGCTTGTTGGGCTGCCAGACACTCACCTAGCAGCTCTATCAACCTCCTCAACAGGACAGTAGGACAAAAAGATTGGAAAAACTTGCAGTTCAAGATAAAGACACAGAGATCACTGTGCTCAGTGTGTATTATCAATTCACTGCCTAATAGTATAACTGAGATATGCATCTTGACTTGAACTGAGTAGATTTGAAGACACGAGCTTGATACTGAGACCTGAAACTTACTTCAGAATTGAAGTTTAATTTTCCAGTTCCTTATAAATTAGATGGTCCTCAACTCAAAAATTGTATGATATCATTATTTTTGTTTGTGTGATTTTTTAAAATTTTAAATAGGTTATTTAAATAAGTGTCTTGATACATTAATATGAAGCCAGACACGGAAAAGTCCATACACACAATATAGACACTTATTTCTGTTAGGGTAGTAAAAGTATGCCATGTGAAAGGTGCTTTCCATCTAGTTTAATATCTTTTTTGCACTTTACTTGCACATTTTATAGTGATGCTAGTTTCTTTTTTGTACCTTTTCTCTTAGCTTGTCCTATTTAAGATCAGTTTGTGTGCTTTTGTTTTGTTTTGTTTTAATGCAAAATAAATTATTCTCTTTAATCTCTTAGGGTTTTTTGTTTGTTTTTTGGGGGGGGTTTGTTTGTTTGTTTGTTTTTGTTTTTTAACTCAGGAAGAAGTATAGTAAGTTAAGCAATCATAATGACTTGATAATAAATGCCAATTACTGCATGTCCTACTGGATAAATATGTTTATTTACATCTTATTTCTTTTCTGCTAGTAGGGTTTTTTACAGAGGACATGGAAGCAATATTTAATGCATACATTTAAACCCCTCATCATCATATATGACCATAGCAATGCAGAAGCATGGTAAACATGAATAAAGAATGTAGGTATATAAATCACTGAGTAGATTAATAGAAAGAAAACAGATGGATTCATGTACTAGTAAATCAGTCCTCCAAGGAATATGAAAGAGATATTAATTTTCTGTTACTGTTTCTTCAGATGATAAATGAAAGTTGTCTGTACAGGGCAAAGGGAAGGATCTTTTTGCTAGTTTTATCCAAGTAATATGTAATGTATGTTTTATATATGCATATATATATATAAGCAATATACAACAACACTTTATCTTACCTGGCAGTTTTGGGCATGTTGCTGATCTGTAACATCCCAATCCAGTTGAGAACTAGGAAAGGATGCTTGTTAAGATTTGCACTACCCATCATCCTGTCATACTAAGCTCTCTGCTCCTGAAAAAGCTTATTTTTTTGAGCTCTGTATATCTTTGAGTATTTATGGAGGGCATTATTGGGTAGATATATCTCAGTTATGACTCAAATACATACACAATTAATCTTTCAAAAATTAGCACGTACTCTACTGCCAAAGACTAAATTTTCCTGTTTGTTTACCTCTCATTAGTAAGAACATCTTTAAGTATAAAACTTTGTCACCTTTTTTCCCCATAAGAAATAAATTTTAGAGGACTAGTAGATCATATATAGAGTTAAGTATTAATTTTTTTTTAAAAAATAATTAATTTTTTTTCTCCTTTATTTAGCAGCAGGTAGAGCTGAAAATACATGTAAGATCACAGCACCTGCAGCACCAGATTTACCAGACGCGAGGTACAATATAATCAGCAAAAGAAAGAGAGGTTATTATAAGGAACTTAAATGTCCAAAGGTCTCTATCACTTGTAGCAGTGAAGGAGGGAGCAGGAAGCACACAGACAAAGTAAAGCACAAACCAAGTAAACACAGTGTGCATAAATGTCAGGTGTAAATAAAGGGAAATATGAAGTTATGGTTGTCCTATTACACCTGAGAGAGGCTGCCTTAATCTTTGTTTTGTGGTTTTGGTGGTGGTGTTCTGCTGTATTTTCTCACCTGAACATTCATTCTAGTATTAAACTCTATATAACTGTTTTATAATTCACTTAGATGAATTTCTTTCAGAAATCCTGGGAGCCAGACCTACAGGATCATCCACTGTCATTGAAGATAAGATAAAAATCTCACAGTTCAGATAAGGAATAATCTTATTTTTTCCCCTTTGTTGCCTACTGAAAATCTCATTGGAGAGCAGAAAGAGAAGCCACTACCAGAGAAGTCAAAGTATTTAAAGAAATGAATAGTGTATGAAAAGTCCCATTAAAAAACAAACAAACAACAACCAAAAAAAACCAAAACCAAAACCCCCCAAAAAAACCTCAACAAAATCACAACAGAAAAAAAATCAATCTAGGATCTAAAATTCTTTCATCCATCTGTCACTAATTAAAAAGAATGTCAAAGAACATATGGTCATGAAACGACAGAGAGTTAAAAAAGAAAATCAAAGGACCTGCACTAACCGTGCACCTAAATAACAGTTTTTAGTGAGTACCTGACAAATCCTCTAGAAAAGTAGATAAAGGGCAGAAGGGTGGGTTGGAATGAAAGACCACAAAGAATTCAACTGATATAATAACTGCTTTTCCTTCCCAGATACTATAAGTTGCAGAAGTGATAAAAAAACTTCCCTTGGAAAGCACAAGGGAGATAGGGTGTGAGGGAAGGTAGACTCCTTCTGTTAGTTTCTATGTCAATGTTTTCCATGAATGTCATATTTTCCTAATTGCTTTTGTTGATCTTCTCTTTCTCTAAAATTTTCTGACTTCCATATTAAAAAAAAAATCATAATTGACTTTTTCTAGGCCATTATATTTAATTCATTATTAAAGAATATGGTTTTCAGGAATTTAAAACCTCTTACTTCTTCACTAATAATGGTCTTTTATGTTTTGCAGACTGAACAGAAAAATGAAAGAAGAGTATGCAATATATTGTTTTAATAAATACAATTATTTGGAAGGAATTAGACTAGGAATATTAAATTAGTTTGGTTTTTTTTTTTTTAAATTACCATTACTTATCATACACAAAATCTGTTTTAGTAGTCACACTTCATTTTCTCTTTCTTAGTAGTTCACAAAATGATGTTTATTCCTTGACACCATAATAATAACTCCCTCATAATTCAATCTTATTGGATTGTGACTTCTATATGAGGAGTATTACATTACACTGCAATTTATCTTTTCCTCTTCATTTTTCACTCTTATTATCATAGAATCACAGAATCATAGAATGGTAAGGTTGGAAGGGACCTCAAGGATCATCTACTCCCACCCCCCTGCCATAGGCAGGGACACCTCCCACTAGGACAGCTCACTCAAGGCCTCATCCAACCTGGCCTTGAACACCTCCAGGGAGGGAGCATCCACAACCTCCCTGGGCAACCTGTTCCAGTGCCTCACCACCCTTACTGTAAAGAACTTCCTCCTAACATCTAGTCTAAATCTCCCCTCTGCCAGTTTGAACCCATTGCCCCTTGTCCTGTCATTGCAACACCTTGTAAATAGTCCCTCCCCAGCCTTCCTGTAGGCCCCCTTCAGATACTGGAAGGCTACTATCAGGTCCCCTCGAAGTCTCCTCTTCTCCAGGCTGAAGAGCCCCAACTCTCTCAGCCTGTCCTCATAGGAGAGCTGCTCCAGCCCTCTGATCATCTTTGTGGCCCTCCTCTGGTCCCGCTCCAACACTTCCATGTCCTTCCTGTGCTGAGGGTTCCAGAACTGCACACAGTACTCCAGGTGGGGTCTGACGAGAGCAGAGTAAAGTGGTAGAGCAGAGTAAAGTGGCAGTCTTTCTTCCATGTTCATCCATATTCCTACTAATTCTCCTCTTTCTTTGGCAGAAGTTCTTTCGTGGAAAGGAAGCATGGAATAATTAAGTAGTAGCAATGTAGGAAGTCTGTCCTTATCAAGAAGTTTTCAAGTAAATACTTATACCCTCAAACCAGCTATTTTTTTTTTCTAATCCAGAAACTCTTTTTCTGTAAAAATCATTTCAATAAAGTTTCCTGAGTTTAAACTGAATAAAGAAATGCTTGAAAAAATTACTGCATTCGTGTGTGACTTGTCCTAGATGATCCTGCTTTGGCAGAGGGGTTGGACTTGATCTGTAGAGGTCTCTTCTAAACCTTACCATTCTATGATTCTGTGAAAAGAAACCATCTTTTTAGTTTGTTGTTGTTATTTTTTGGGGGGGTTGTTTTGTTTTGCTGTGTTTTAAACATTTTTGTTCTTCATAATACTGAAAATCCCTCTGACTTTATAGGCTTCTTGATGCTTAACAAGTATAAAGTATCATAATTGAAGTAAAACGTTTTAAAATGTTCCAAAAATTAGCACATTTGGTATATGAACTTTACTTTAAAATTTTAATTCATGGAATGTAATGAGATGTGGGGGGTTTGGTTTCCGAATTTCTTCCAAAATCTCCAGAAATCCAGGTTTTGAAGATTACTCTCAGATGAATATATTTACATATACCAGAGCCCTTCCTCTAGGTACTCATTCATCTGTCATCTGCAAGCTACTGGAGGCTGAGAAAACACATATATAATAAGGGAGTGAGAAAGGAAGCTATCACCTACATTCCTTCTTTCCTTAAACACTTCTCTAGGAGTGTGCTACTGGTAACAACATTTCAAAGACAGATCTTTGATCTCATTCGATAGATCTATGATTATCTTCTTCTGCTTTTGTTTCCAGATAAATACCACAGGCAAAATACAAAACTTACTAATTTTGAATTACAGCATGGAAAACCACCCACTGTCATTGTCCTAAATATTGCTTTCTACACATCCTTGAAAGTTCCAGTTGCTATCTTTCACTCTACCTTTATTTGCTGTATTACTCAGAATCTTCATTGTCCCTATAGCATGAGACCTTCACATGCCTCCCCATGTGTCTAGGTTGCTATTACACACTAAAGAGGGAGAAAATGTCCTCTAAGGTAAATTCAGAGCAACAGCTTAGTGTATTATTTCCATTTCCACTGATGATATGGTTCTGCCTGCACTGTCTCTGGTGCTTGTGCTGCAGAGCCCATTAGGCTAGACGGCTCAGTTTAGCAGGAAAGTGTCAGCAGAGGTGGCTACAACACACACAGACTATAAGGATGTGATATAAAAATGTACTAGCCCCTCATATATTGTGCTGGTTTTAGCTGGTATAGAGTTAATTTGCTCAGTAGTAGCTAGTATGGGGTTATGTTTTGGATTTGTGTTGAAAACACTGCTGACAATACAGGGTTGGTTCAGTTACTGCTAGCTAAGCAGCGTCAAAGATTTTTTCTGCCCCAAGAATGAGTAGGCAAGGGGGTGCCCAAGATGATGTGAGGGAAACCAGCTAGGACAGTTGACCCAAATTGACCAAAGTGATATTCCATACCATATGACATCGTACTCAGCAATAAAAGCCAGAGAAAGAGGGGAGGTTCAGAGTTATGGCATTTGTCTTCCCAAATAACTGTTGTGCTCTATGGAACCCTGCTATCCTGCAAATGGCTGACCATTGGCCTGCCAGTGGGAAGCAGGGAATGAATTTCTTGTTTTAACTCTGCTTGTGTGTGAGGCTTTGCTTTACCTATTAAACTGTCTTTATCTCAGCTCATGAGTTTTTTCACCCTTAAAACTCTCTCATCCATCCCATCAGGTAGAGTGAGTTGCCACACAGGCTGTGTTGTGCTAGTTGCGGGTTGGAGTTAAACCACAACATATAGAAAATTATTAGTCTGTGGATTCTTGATATGCTTCTTTCTCTGGAGAGCTATTCCCTTTATCCCACAGGAAAACCTTGATTTGTCCTGGTATGCAAAGTCTGATTTTTCACTGTTGTGAATCACAGACCTAGGAAATGTGACAGTCAAGAGAATTCTCTATAATATGCCCTGTGGAAACTTACCTTCTACTTTAACTTCCTTATGTATTCTTTCTTCTTACAATTCACTCTGATAAATACAATAGTTTGTACTCTTTTATTCTTTTACCTATAGTAATGTTTTACAGGTCAAGAAACATTCTTTTGCTCTCCTCTAAATTCTACTCATGGTCAAATACAGCTAACAACAACTTTATTCTTGTAATTTTTTTCCTAATATCACATAAATTGCTTTCCACAGCTGCACAAATTGTTTAAAAGCTTGGTCCTATGCATTTAATCAAGACTCCAATTTTATCTTGTATGAAAAATTAGTAAAATTATCAGTCATAGCTGGGATTTGTGGAAGTGTAACCTTTTGGCTTCTGTGAGATGTGTTCAGCTGTGAAGAGCTGAAGTCTGAATTCTTTTCTTCCTCAAGTGTACTTCAAAACAAAGCAGTGCATATGCATTAGAGTTCAAGTATTCTGATTATTGAAACAGAACAATCAAATAAGCATCAGATTATAATTAATTTAAAATACATTTTTTTCCTGTCTGCAGTTGGGGAAGGAGAAATTATACGATATTTAAATCAGTTTCAGCACGTTTTTAAGCCCTGCTGTGTTTCTTTTAATGTCAAAATGGAAAAGATTAGGGGGAAATGATGTAGAAGGAGAAATTGAGATACGAAGTCTAGAATGTAAACAAAAATCGCCAAAATGTTAAACCGAAATCTAAGTAATACCCTATTAGAAAAAAAAAAAAAAAAAACCAACTCTTTTTTTGCTTTGTTTATTGTACAATGAATGGTTGCCAAGAAACTGAACAAGTAAGTTTCCAACCAAACCATTAAGAGATGTATGTCAGGGGCATGAGGTATGTAGAGCCCTCTTTACTCAGACATCCATGATTAAAGACAGGATTTAAGAAGTATTAGCAATGGATTAGAGTATATTCTAGGAATTTCTGGATAACTCAACCCCTATAAAACTGTGGGACCAAAAAACCTACATCCAAGGATGGTGAGAGAACTAAATAATACCCTTGAAAGGCATTGCCTATCACCTCAAGCAGGCTGTAGAGACTGGAGGATATCCCTGATGACTGGAGAAAAGCACCTGTCAAATTCATCTTCAAAAGGTGACAGCCCAGAAAACAAAAAGCCAGTCACCTCAAGTCTCAGGAAAAATCATGTAGTGAATCCTTTTGAAATACATTTCTGGGCACATAAAAAGAAAGCAATTTGTAACAATTAGCATGAATTTATCACAGGTAAATCTTGCATAACCAACAAGGTTGCTTCTAGTGATAAACTGTCTGGATTTGTGGCTGGGAAAGGCATGTTGGATGTATTTTTTTTTTTTTTTATTTTTAGATAGGTTTTTGATATTGTCTTTCAAAATATCCTGTTATTCAAATTAGCATGTCTGGGCAACCAGGTAGATAAAATACTGGGTAAGTGCACAGCCTCAGAGCCTGTATTTCACTTAGACAATGTTTGCAAGGATCTTGGGGTATTTTCTGCTTAACAACACATTCTGGAATAAGAGGTGGGGTGAACTCTTATTCATAGCAGATGACATAAAAATGGGAGAACCAGTTGATATTCTTGAAAATAGGGGACTACCACTCAGAGAGACTCCACAGGGTAGACCAATGGGTCAACAAGAATCTAATGAAATTCAACAAGGATAAATGCAAAGCCTTACATTTGGAAAGAAATAAGTTGCCTTATGAGGTTAAAAGCCTTCTAGCTGCCTTAGGATTAGTGTGGCCAGCAAGTCAAAGGTGGTGATTCTTCTCCTCTGATCAACACATAGAGTGCTTTGTTCAGTTCTGTACTCCCCATGCAAAAGAGAAGAGCTCCATCAAAGGACTATTTAGCAGATTAAGAGTCTGGAGTATCTCACACATGAGGAAAAGGAATGTAAGGAATGTTTTAAAAATTTGGTTTATTTTCTCACACAATAACCCACTGATAGTTTCTGTGCTAAAGTTTTGTTACCAAGGGGTTGCAGAGATGGCTTCTGTGAGAAGAGATAAGAAGTTGCCACCATGTCAGTCAGATCCAACTTGAGACAGCTCCAGTAGACTCACCCCTTGTTTTTCACTGAGTGATCTGTTGAATAGGAGTGAGAGAGCAGCTGGATGGGCATCTGGCAGCCAGTCAAGGTTAAAAACCACTGGCAATGAAGTATTTCTTACTTCAAATTTTCTATTTTTTCACTGATAAGGTATTTTTACATGTCAATAGTGTCCTCCATGTACAAGGATACCAATAAAGCTGTCAGTACATTGTTGAGATGATAAATACATAGAGAATAGACAATGTCTGATTATAATAAGAAGTGTACAACCATCTGTGTAACACATACTAAATTCCTGTTATTTTACTTCCAAAAAGCTAGCCCCAGTTACTTTAACTGCAGAAGAATCTTCTCTGGATATAATCAGGTAATGTTATTGTTGTTCCTGTCATTGTTATCCACACCTGACAGAGGAAATAGCAATGGTAACAGTGAGACAGCACAGGGAATATTGTCATTAACAGATCAGGGTGTTGCAGGGTAGCAGTCATTGGCAGAACATACAATTTGGCACCTAGCTTGTTTGAGAGGTTTTGCAGTTTCATTTTCATAGTGTTTGCTCATCGCGTTGTTCCTTGGCTGGTTATTAACAGCAAACTGAGTTGGGTTGCTGTCTAATTTAAATAGGTGTGATTTGAATGAATCCGCTAATGATTCAACCCATCAGTTACAGATCTGGCCTTCTTTAATGCAGGCTGTTCTGTGTATTTTTTTACAGTGGAAAATTGCTAATCTCCAGTTGGTTATTGTCTCTTCAAGGTCTGCTTCTGAAATATAATTCCGCAGCTCACATATGAATGCTCTACAATAATCATAAAACAAAGTTAATTCCCAGACTCTCCTAATCACCATGGTAACACACTCAGACAAGCACAACTGAGAAATGTAGGTACCCTGAAAGATTTTGTCTGAAAAGTAAAAGCACAGTAACGCTCTAAGCACAGACAGGATTTTTTTTTGGTGGGTACTTTTGTAGATAATCCTCAAGTCTACATCTCCTTCAATGAAATGGTTCTGGAAAGAGCATGCACTAGAAAATAATAAGATAGCTCCTCCATTTCAAGTATCCCAATAGTATTAGCTTTCAAAATTTAGCATGAAAAGCAACATCTGTCTTCTTCTGAACATCCATGAAGGTTCATTAATTCACTGCTATTGTTTGACTAGGGATAACCACTACCATAGGGTTCAAAACCAAGCTCTACTCGTTAGTCACCTCTGACAACAGGAACTTCTCAGTGAAATGTTTCTTTCTCTCCTTTTCAGTATATTAATAGACAACTTTGCTAGCCTTTCTTGACAGAACCAAACAATTATATTCGTATGCAATACACATATGCAAGTACTTGTGTCCTATTGTACTTTAGTAACATTTATTTCCACAGGATCCTATTCCAACTCAATCTTAATGAAAGTAAATAATTACCCGAATGGTGCACACTATTTTGAACAAGTTTCTGTCCTTGCCTAACACAAATGGCACAAGAAGTTTCCTACAGAATTCAGTTGATGACACAGTACTTTTTCACATATGTATTACAAATTTGGCTACTCCAAATTTCTTGCTATTTGTTCACTCTGACTGCAATGATTTTTAGTAGATATTATTTTTGTTATTCTTGAATTGCTTGACTTTATATGACAAGACTTCATTTTGTGTTTGTTATTTCTGTTCCTAAATTAATCCATTTTGCCAGTAAGACCTTCTGACCCTTTTGTTTTCTATAGGTTCTCATAGGTTTATACCACCACTGTATCTCATCAATTGCTAAGCAATACTGGTATCAACGTCAATGCTATGGAAACATTTTAAAAGCTGTTTCCAAAAATTTTATTCATACAAAAATCTAATCTAAATGGGTTCCACAAGTGACTCCTAACAATACTGGATTTATTGCCAGTAGAAAACCCAATACAACCCTTCCTTAAAATGTTTCCCTGATTCTTCAATTTATGGAATCCTTTCTCTCTTCTCAAAATACCACCTCAAGAAAAAAAGAATTGTTTGTTGTGACTGTCTTGCTGATGTATATTTTTATGGAACGTAACAGAACCATCACAACTTGCTTCAGAGTCATATCTCCTAGCATACCACGTTCCTGTGATCTCATAATAAAGTATTCACATGCTGCATCAGCAGTTCTCGTTCTGTCACTGTGTTGCCCACATTTCTCGCTTTGGTGAACAAATATTTCACTTATGTCTCGCTGATTTAATTCACTTTCCTAGCTACATTAGGTACAAAAATTTCATTGTACATGCTGCTTGCTCTGCAGATGTTCTTGTATGTATTATTTCTTTCTTCTTTTCTGTCATCTTTCCTCTTTATCCATGCTGTTCTTTTATATTGTTGTTTCTCTTTTATATGCAATTTTCCCATACTGAAACCAGTCCTGAAGATCATGCAGAGGCTTCCAGCCTTCTTTTCATTTTCTCTTGAACAAACACTCTCATCCATTGTGTTCATTTTCTGGTGCATTTTACCACTTAGCATGAAAGCTTTCAATCACCATCTTTTCCTCCTTGCAGCAAACTTCAACCACACAGTGATCTCTACACTTATCTGTTCCTTTTCTTAGAAACATGAAAAGTAACAGAAAATCAACCTACAACAGAAAACTACAAGTTTTATAAATGATAGTCTCATGCACTGAAGGTGAGTTTGAAATTTATGTTCTTTTTTGGTGGCTATTTGCAGCACTTTCTCATTCCTTGCCAATACAACCTTGAGTGAGGATGTGCTCCAAATAGGTTTTGTAAAGCATTCTTTAATAAAAAATAATTATTGCTGCCCTCTCCCATAAAAGACATCCAAATCATTGTCTTACTTGTTTTATAATCAATATTTGTTGCAACGATATTAAAAGAAAGCAAATTACAAGGTAGATGATAACAACTGGTTGATGGGAGAGTAGTCGTAAACCAACTCTGTTGCTAAAAACATTGCAAGTTTCACTGTTGCTCTGAGAAAATGCTTTGGAGGCAACCAATTTGTGTGTACCAATTCTACAATTTTAAGATCAAACTATATAACAAACTTGTTCCTTTTCTGTACTCAAGATGAGATCTTAATAGTGAGCAAGGTTCACATTTACTGTGTATAAATGTAATGTACCAAACTGGCGACCTTTAAAGGTCTTTCTAACACAAACTAGTCTATTTTGAGACAAGTTCCAGGTGAGTTTATAATGGACAAAAATCCTACTTTTCTTGGGTTTATCACTCATAACATTTCATAATACAACTGTTCACCAGTTTCAGGGAATTCCCCTTCCAGAGGCAGACCTGTAGAGTTAAGGCCACTTTCCTTGCAGAAAGAATGCTGAAATAGCCCATATTAAACAGAACTTACAAATGTTAAACATATCCTTTTAATTTTCTTGGAGAGTGAAAAAAAATGCCAGACAGACATTTGTCATGTTTTTCACACTTCCTGCTTTATCTCCTGAAGCTACATCTGTCATACTTAGCTTTGCAGAACGAAACTTGCATCCCAGCTCATTAGCTTCTAAGTGGGTGTGTGTTGCCTTAGTGCTTGCTAATACAGTCATCTTCAACATTTTTCAGAAATATTCTGTGGTTCTACTGAACAGAATATTTGCCCAAAGTTGCTGATGTGCCTTTCACAGAGAAACTCTCTCTCTTCTGTATTTTTTTTCCTTCTCTTTTTTCTCTTCCTTTTTTTTTCTTTTTTTTTTTTTTCTGGGAAAAAATAACAAATCTGCAAACAAATCTGATATCATTATGATGAGTTAGTTGATTGCTGTATAAGTCTTCACAATTTTACATTTTTTTCTTTTTTCCTCTTCTCCTCACAGACTACTTTCCATGACAAACAGCTTAAGAATGTGTTACGGGTTTGGTTTTGGGTTTTCTGGTGGGTTTGTATGCTTGTTTTTTTTTGGTTGGTTTTTTTTTTTTGTTGGTTTTTTTTGTTTTGTTTTGTTTTGGGCTTGGTTTGTTTTGTTTTGTATTTTCTTTCACTATGAAATAGTATTAGTAACAGCCCAGTAAATTCCGAGACCTTGAGAGGATAACAAGGACTTATCCTTCCCCAGCAGTCTCTTCCTTCCTGGGTCATTCCAATTAGTATCTTCTCTGAAAGACCATAGTGTCACACCATTATAGTCTCTGAGCATAAGAAATTTTCAGGGTGGTTTTCAATTTCTTCGGAGTATGGATCGGAAGGAGAGGTTTGTAATGTGTGATTTATGGACAGTTGAACACTGCACAAGATAACTCACTGCAAATAACTTTATATTTCAGAGAATAATGTTCAGCTTCTGATATAAAAGGGATCATGCAAAATGGTAAATGATTTATAAGACATTTTCTTTTGCTTGCTCCTTGTGTAACTTATCCACATATTGCCAAAACCAAATATAAACATAAATACAATTGTTTGAAAGCTAACAAAATCACAAAAATCTAGCAACTGCTAGGAGCTGTTATGCAGGACCTCCCAGGATTGTATACATTTAGAAATTTTGGTTAGGACTCTACTGTATTCATATTCAGTAGTATATGTTCTTAGTAAAACACATATTTCTCATGCAAACACAGAGAAAACCAAGTTAAAGAAGACACTACAAGCATGTTGCGTTGCTGCTACATGAAGTAGAAGCCCTTTACTACTACACATCTAGCCCTAGTATTTGCACCTTCTATTTGGGTTATATTCTACCTTTCCCCTTTTATTTGAGGTATGTTCTTCTACCTTTCTCATGCTTACTTCACTGGAAGCCATTATGAATTTTTTTCTGTGCTTCACCACTGTAGGAGTTTTAGAGAAGACTGGATACAGGAACCAGCAAAGAGTAGATCTTTCCTCTTTTTTATGCTATTGTGCTTCAGCAATGAAGCTTATCTTACTGATGGAGAAGGGCAGTGTAAGCACAGAAAGCAACATCCGCATTCTCAACGCTATATTTATTTCATCGGATTTGCCCTGGAAATATGTTTATTGAGTGTAATGTTTGGGATTTGATAAGGAATTTTCTTTCTTCCTTTTTTTTGTTTTTATTTTTTTTTTTTAATCATCAGATAAGATGAATCAAAAGTCAAGCAGCAAGGTAAGTATCTCCAAAGTTTCCCTCTACCCCCCTCCCTCTTTTGCTCTTAGGCAGACTTGCAGTGTTAGCCATTTCAGAGCTGTCAGTAAAAGCAGAGAGCTGAAATGTTTGTGTTCATGTACAATGAAATCATGGTGGAACTTTTTTCTTTTCTTTTTTTCTTTTTTTTTTTTTTTTTTTTTTTTTTTTAAATTCTCACTACCATAAGTAATTTTGTGTTTGAAGTGAAGAAAACAAGCTAGAAATGCACTCTGGCAAAGGCATGGGAGAATGGTGGCTCATTAGTCAGAGAAAAAATGTGAAAAAAAGCTCTAAAATAAACACTGAAGAAGAAGGCAGGAAACAAGGCAATGATTCTTGTACTTGTTAACAGACAGAGACAGTACCCAAGATACATAAGGAGACAGTCTGCATTTATTTCAGCTAGAAGGAGGTAAATGTTTAGAATTGAACAGTTCACACCCAAGTCCTACTGAACTCTACATCAACCTAGTTCAACTCTATGCCTTTTACATATTAAAGTCAAAGAACATAAAATATGGGTTGACAGCTTTTAGCAGCAACCGTTCTTGTACTGTGGTAGGACTGAGTAATTCCACTGCAGAAATAGAAGTTTATTAAACCAGGCATTGTACAAGCGCCACAAAAAGTACAATCTCCCTTTAAAGAAAGTATAACTTGAGAATAAGGTGTGTGATGACAGGTGTGTGTACATGGACAGCCTGGAGAAAACATGAAAATACTGAATAATATTGATGAAATCACCCATTCTGAAGTGTTACCAGTGCATGTTTCACCTTCACCTGTAAGGTTATTATATACAGCAAATAGAATGTTTATCTTCTGCACATGACATGATACCATTTCCACATACTGAATTTAAATTTTCATGTTCTGTTCTGTTCTAATCTGTTTTAAACCATGGCTTTAAATCCTGCCAGACCAAGCTAGTGGTTTTCTATGATAAAGTGACTATGTCAGTGAATAAGGGATGACCTATGGATGTGTTCTCTCTGGATTCTGCAAGGTCTTTGACATAGTCCCCCTCAACATCCTACTCACCAAGTTGGAGAGATATGGATTTGATGGATAGACTGTTCAGTGGATAAGGAATTGGCTGGATGGTCACATCCAGATGGTAATGCTTAAAGGTTTGAAGTCCAGATAGAAGGCAGTGACGAAATGGTCTCCCTCAGGGATCTGTACTGGGACATGTACTGTTTAATATTTTTATCAGCGGTATAGACAGTAAGATTGAGTACACCATCAGCAAATTTGCAGATGACACCAAGCTGAACGGTGCTGTTGATATGTCAGAGAGAGGAGATGTCATCCTGAGGGACCTGGACTAGCTGGAGAGGTGGGCCCAGGTGAACCTCATGAGACTTAACTAGAGCAAGTGAAGAGTTCTGCACCTGGGCTAAAACAATCTTACTATCAATACAGATGTGATGGAGGGGTAATTAATTGTTTGTGAGATGGTATTTTCAAAATCACTATTATTTATTAATTTTCAATATTCAGAGCTCTTGTCACCCTGACCACTAATTTTTAGTAATAATTGGTTCTTCACATGGTCATGGAAATATTATACAGAGGAATAATATAGGATCTAGAAATAACTAGCAAGAATATATAAACATCAATTGAACTGGAAGAGAAGGTTCCCTGTGGTCAATATATCCCTTGTGGTTAATTGTACTGCTTGTCCACTAGATGGACTCAAGGAGCTCTTTCTGCTATGGCAGAAGGCAATGGTGAATTGCAAGAGGCTTGAAGTATTTACTCACAAGTATTAATCTCCTGACTGGTAGGGTTAGCTGCAGCTTTGGACAGTATCCAAATGCTTTCAGGGAATTCTCTCAGTGTCTTGTCAGCTGCTGAGGCTTCTGACTCTTCCAAGACTTCACAGGGTACTGGAGACAGGATGCAGACAATCTCTGACCTTATCCTGATTTCTCCAGATGATCTGTGTGTCCAGGACTTCCTGTCTTGGTAGGAGGCTTTCAGGTGTAGGCAGGATGTCTTGCGATGTGCAGTCTCAGCACGATGTCACACTGGCTATGCAGGCCGATTGTGCGGAGGCATTTAGAGCCTGTTCCTGGTAAACTCGAGGCAGTGGAGTTTCCAGGCAACCAAACTCAAAGTATCAAGAGTTTGTTACTTTGTAGTAGTGTTAGCTTATATCTTAGCATAACATGACAAGATACAATAAGGCAGTAAAGCAGTATACTGCCAGGAACAGAGAGCAATAGCAGCAGGCAACAGCAAGCATGAATACAATGGTTACTTGCTCATCTCTTTTCATCAATGCATCCTGAGACTAACGGACCTTTGGACACAGAATAGCCAATCAGGATGGCAGTCAGCCAAGTCTGACCATATTAGGTGAAGCCATAGGCTTGCTTTACCCAAATTTGATAAAAATATAGGCCGTGCACAAGGCAGGCACAAGCTAAGCATGTGCCCCTTGTTTATCACAGGCTGTAAACAGGAGTAAAACAAGTCTGGGCAAACCAGAGTCCTTAAACTCAGTGGCTTCGGGTTCTTTGTCCTCTTTCCCACAGTTGCTTCTCTCCATAACAAAGGGAGGAAGAGCAGGACATGTATAAGCCTATTTTGGCTTATTCAGGTCTACCACTACAACAGACCAGGGGATGAGGTGATAGAAAGCAGCCCTGAGGAAAAGGACTTCGGAGTGTTGATGGATGAGAAGCTGGACATAGACAGTGTGAGCTTGCAACCCGGAAGGCAAATCACATCCTGGGCTGGATCAAAAGATGTGTTGCCAGTAGATCCAGAGAGATGATTCTACCACTTTTTTTCTGGTGAGACCTCACCTGGAGTATTGCATGCAGTTCTGAAGCCCTCAATACACTATGGACATGGACCTGATGAAGAGGGTCCAGAGGAGGACCAATGATTAGGGGGTTGGAGCGCCTCTGCTATGAGGAGCTTCAGGCTATAGAAGAGCAGAATTAGATTGGTTGTTAGGAACAGATTCTTTACTATGAGAGTAGTGGTTTCCTGAGAAGGTGGTTGGGGCCCCGCCTCTGGAGATATTTAAAGTGAGGCTCGACAGGGCTCTGGGCAACCTGATATAGCTGAGGATGCCCCTGCTGACTGCCAGGGCATTGGACTAGATGGCCTTCAGTGATCCTTTCCAACCCAGAGCATTCTATGGTTCTATTCTATTCTATTCTATTCTATTCTATTCTATTCTATTCTATTCTATTCTATTCTATTCTGTTCTATTCTACCCTATTCCTTATCCTAATCTACTTCAGACCATTTTTCCAGTATCCAAAGATTTCTGCAGAGTTTTAAATGATATGACTAACTATGCTTCAACAGTTGACTTTTCTCTAAACCACTCCCTTGAGAGAGAATAACCTCAAATGATGTAACCTCTTTTGCTTTGTGTTTTGCTTTCGTTCAGAAACATGTTACTAGGTATACTGTTAGAGAAAGCGCTTAGAGTGAAAAGTGTTGACATTTATGTAAGTTCCAAGTCTCAAAAGTGAATTACTCGGCAGCTTTGGACTGCCCCCTGAAAATATCACATTTTTCTTTCATCGGGTCTCCTGTACCTACAGACAGCTCCCTTGTGCCAAAGGACTGAAACTGTCAACCGGATTCTTAATCTCAAATATTTGGGTGATTTTTGTTTGGTTGGATTTTGATTTTTTTTCTTAAGTGTTCAAAACCAAGTGCTGTAATACTTTCAAGAGAACTTCCAAGATCCTGGTCTTCCTTAATTTTCTAACAAGAGGCAGCATGCAGCTGCTGAGATGTATTGTGGTAGCACACTCCATCTAAATTTTTTAAAATATTGTAATCCTTGTGCCCCAAAATTGTTGTTCCAAATCGCCATGGAACAACTGAGAGGTAAGAAAAACATAAAAACTTGTCATCCATTAGAATGTGATAGTCTTTTACTTGGGTCTTACATTATCTGTAGTTATGTGGATGCAAGGATTTCATATACATTGAGAACAAAACTTGCTGGTGTTATGAACTTCCTAAATTGCAAAATATAACTTTAAATGAATTATTTTCCCCTCTTTTTAGATATTTGTCACTAACAGTAGCAGAAATAATTCAGTTACTGCTTTAGTTTCCATAAAGATTCTAGGGAAAAAAAAAAAAAAAAAGGTCTATTGATATGTGTGTGTGTGTATACATACATACATACATACATACATACATGCATGCATATATATATACAAAATTATCACAGGCATATTAGGAGGAAGTTCTTTCCAGTGAGAGTGGTGAGGCACTGGAACAGGTTGCCCAGGGAGGTTGTGGATGCTCCCTCCCTGGAAGTGTTCAAGGCCAGGTTGGATGAGGCCTTGAGTGACCTGATACTAGTGGGAGGTGTCCCTGCTTATGGCAGGAAATTGGAACTAGATGATCCTTGAGGTCCCTTCCAACCTTACCATTTTATGATTCTATGATCTATGTATATGCATCTTTGTGTACGCTGTGCAGGAGAAAAGGGTATGAGGTAAGTAAAGCCTGAACCAGAGGAAGTCATCAGATGCCTAGCTGGAACTGAAAGATTTGTCTCTAACATCCTTCCTGTGTGATTCATACTGAGGCACAATGAACCAGAACACAAATGCACATTTTTGACAAAGCCCTATTTGGCTGAGAAAATTTCTTCTTTTCTAGATGTCAAGAGGAAACAAAAATGAGAACTGAAAATAGCCAATGAAAGGGCTTCTCCTCTGCCCGAATTCACTCATCTCACTTTACATGTTCCTGTCAGATCTGCTACAAAAACAGGGCAATAGTGAGCAAGAATGTAGCTATGGCAAAGCTAAAGAAATAGTTTTATAGATTACAAAACTTGAAATTTGCTTCCTCTCTTTCTGTTGCCTTATCAATAAAAGGATGTTAGGTCATTTAAAACAACTTTAATTCTGCTGAAACAAAATGAAGCCATTTTATTATTAGTTGTTAATTTAAACCACAATGATGTAAATAAGTAGACTGAGTAGCTGATCATCAAAGCAGAATTATTGCTGAACTTAGAACATTTTGTAGCTCTAATGGTTTAAAAATCTAACTACCTTCATTTTTGGCTGATCATTTCTGGCACGCTTTTGCTTTCCAAAGAGATGCTCACCATTGCATTTGGAAGATGTGCCTACTCACTGCTGAGACTTTGATGCTGTGTAAGCACTGCTCAGCAGTATCTAAAACATTGCTGTTTTATCAACACTGTTTTGGTCACAAATCCAAAACATAACAGCATAAGAGCTACTATGTAGAAAATTCACTCTATCCCAGTTATAACTAGTATTTCATTCTAGGAGATAGATTCATTACCTGTTGCTTAACTTGATTCAGATCATCACTTTGCACTCAAGACACTACCTCCTGGTACAAACAACCCACACCCTTTAAAAACAAACAGGATAACAAATACTGCTTATTTTCTGTGATGCTCTGGTTCCTGGTAATGGTAATTAGTAACAGAAAATTAAGTTCCTTGATCTCCTGGGAATGACAAGTTTTAGCCTGTGTGTTCCTAGATGTCTACAAGCATTGTGTGTGCATATGTGTTTATTTCTTTGTGCACAAAACCCCTGTTATTTTCCATCTGTCCCATCTACACTAGTCTACAGCATTCACAAATATTGCTGATACTTTGACATTGCAGAGGATTGTGTATACAATAAAGCAAACAAGAGCTTCATCCTACCTGTTATTAAAAGCCTATCTCTCAAGAATTACTGCCTGGCTATAAAACGGTTCATTTGTGAAACAGGAAAATTTAATACAATCAATTTTCTTCAGTGGTATTCTGTTCAGTGTTAAATTTCATCCATAGCAACAGAGATTCTAAATTTATGCTTAGGGCTAGAAAACTAAGATGTTTTATCATTAGTGTTCAGGATGGCTAGGCAGTTCTGTTGAAGCCAATTACGGGAGAGTGTTTCCATGTCCAAGTAAGCTGAGAAAAGTTAATGTGCTTGGGAAACAGGGAAAGAAAAAAAAACACACAAACAACCCCAAAACATCACCAAAAAAAAAAAAAAAAGCCTACATCTGATTTAATTCTCTGCAGGAATACCCAGTGACTAGGTAGTATACAATTCTCATACCACTACTGTAATACTTAAAAAAGAGGAAGACACATCCACTTGTCAAAGTGAACGGGATCTTCTCCCCTTGTCACCAGGAGCTCCAAAACTTCCCACTACCCCATTTTCATAGGTAATTATGGTGGGTTAACCTTGCCCAGTTACTGAATGCCCACCCATCTGCTCACTCTTACCCACAAAGGACAGAGGAAGAAAACAAAACGGAAAAGTTCATGAGTTGAGAAAGATGGGTAAAGTCCTTAATAGTGACTGTCATTTGCAAAGCATGCTTGACTTGGCAGAAAGTAATTTAATTTACTGCCAATTAAAGTACATTTCAGTAGTGAAAAACAAAGAAAGAAACAAAATATCAAAATTAACAACTTGCTGCTGTCTTTTATTTTTATCACAGGCTCAAATTTACTCTTTCACTCCCTCCAATAAAACAAACAAACAAATAAATAACTAATGTGGATAGTTGGAAACAAAAAGACAAATATTAAAACATTACCTTGTTTTCCACTTTCCCTGTCCCACCTTCACTCCTTCACTCCCAACTCCTCTCCCAGTAAGGGACATGGGAGTTGGGATTTGGTATTTGTTTCCTTGTTCACACATCTCTGGTCATAGCCAGAAAATTCTTTAAGTATTCCTGAATCACAGAATGGTAGGGGTTGGAAGTGACCTCTGAAGATTATCTAGACCAACTCCTCTGCTAGTGCAGGATCATCTACAGTAACTACACAGTAGTTATTCCTATGAGAAAATAATTTAGTTGGCCATCTGGCAATCTTTGCTCAACTATGGTCTCATTTCAGAAGCAGATAGGCAAAATTTTCTAGGATTTCTGTTGTTCAGAATTTTCACGTTTACTCAGCCATTTTTCTCAAGTTGTCTTTAATAGTCCAGGAAATCTAAACCAGCTTCAAAAAGAGAAGACAATATGCTAGTGGAGACATGCACCTAGGCAGTGGTAAGGGAAGCCAGGTCAACCACAGCTGGAGGTTAATCTTCAAGTGACTATATAAGGGTGTTTGGACTGTAATGTCTAAGCTTTAAAGGAATGAAGATTTCCTTGACTTGAAGTGCAGCTGTTTCTCTTTCACTTACTCTGAGAGCTCTTGCTTAGTCTAATGTTCCTTGTGGACCCTGTCCATAGTTACTTTCAAAGTATCTAGCATTATCTAACTGTACATATTCACTTTTTGGGAGGTGTTTGGGGGTCTTATTTCCTTCACTGAAGTAATAGAGCAAACTATCTTGTGCAAAAAGTATATGTTTGCCAAAATTACCTAAGCACCCTAGCTGTGTGTAAGCTACAATACAGAACCCTTCTCTCACACTGGCTTACTTCACTTCTAAGACACTATAAACAAACAAACCAACAAAACTTGTAGATAGCTGTTCGTGGCCTTCTAGAAGCTAAGTAAAATATTGTTCCCTTAACAGTTTTGGAAATTTCCTACAGGTTTGACCTTTAACACTCCTTGGCTTTTGCCTTTGAAGTCACTCCTGTGCCTTGTCTGATAGTGCTTTCTGATACAAACAACTGACGTTTAAAATGTGACCAGAGTGTCAGCAGCTTGAGCATGCAGGTAGTCATATTCTGCAACAACAAAGGGCTAACACACAAAAATTTTGGTAAAGGGCTTCAAATAAAATTTTCATATGCTCAAATAAAGAACATGCTTAAATGTGTCTTATAAACTTGACCTAAGGAAAGTAAGCATAAAAGAAGGTCAGACTTGCCTGAGCAGTGTCATAGACTTTCTACTTTATTTTAATTGTTAGTCTTACAATACTCATCTAATAATTCCCTACTTTATCTCCTTAGCAATAGTAATTTCTTCCCTATTTTCTATTTTCTCTTCTTACTGTGTCTTCTTATTAGTGAATATTTACATGGTAGCTACCACAAAGGGACTTCATATTTGATGAGCATGTTTTCTGTCAGGAAGGAAAAAAAAGAAAAGAAAGAAAAAAGAGAGAGAGAGAGAGGAAGAAGAAAGAAAGATATCACAAAAAGTTAAATCTTTCTTAATTGCTACAGAGCCTATCAGGCTACCACATAGATATTATACATATATGTACTTAGATATAAGAAAGATTAAAAGATGGTTTGGAAAAAGCAGCTAGCTATGCTGATTTGTATAAAGAGCTGTCAGCCTCCTTGACTGCTCTTAGTGCACCCAGATAGTGTGTGATGCCTTTACAGACTCTGAGCTGTCACTCAGGCAGAGACTGGGTGAAAATGCTGCTGCCTTAGGAATAGATTCAAATTATTACCATGATGGGGATGTGACCATTCCCTTACTCTCTCTGACAGTGTTGCAGATACTGCAGTGACACACATTATCTTCCCAGTTGCCAACATATCTCAGGAGACAGAGTGGGAGGAGGGAAATCCAACTGCATACATAGGGTTTTACTCTGAAATAGAAGTTTTCTTCACTTTATCCTCAGCCAAATAAGCAGGTAGCCTGACTTTCACAGGAAATTTCTTGACTTCCCATAGACAGTTGTCTGTAGCACCAATATGCTAACAATTAAAGGTTAGATTTTGCTCTTGTTCTTACAATAGGAAATGCTTTATTCAGCATTCAGTCCCACTGGGCAAAAGTGCATTGCAAGGAAAGGTCCTTTTGTGGAGGTAAAAAAGCCAGTCATGTCACTCAAAGCATACCCTCAGGAAATCAATTTGCCTCACAGGGCCTCAAAAGATATGTCACTGAATACCAGAGGGCAGGTCTATTATGTATTTTACCTAGTATAATAGGGATTTAATCAAATACGATTTGAGATCTCCCTACTGCTAAAAAAATAAAAAAAAA
Organism: Eubucco bourcierii; assembly: GCA_013396675.1. NCBI lineage: Eukaryota > Metazoa > Chordata > Aves > Piciformes > Ramphastidae > Eubucco > Eubucco bourcierii. The sequence goes on along the minus strand of VWZE01021017.1, from coordinate 118,934 downwards.
TTAAAAATATCTAGGAGTAGAAACACCTTAGTTGTGTTAATGTAGTACTGAGCTAATAAGCCTTTCCTAGGAAGAGAAAGTGTCTCTAAGATTTATGAGCCTTTCTCTGGGGACCCTTGTACTGCTAGTTATTTTGTTGGATCCTGAGGATGGAGCAGTTCTGCTAAGGCCTGTATGAGGGACTCCATCATGATGCTTGTTCTTTTCTACTATAGAAACATGCTTAAAGCATGCATTGGACTGCAAAATCCACAAACTGACTTAATCATCTTGACTACAAAACAGAGTAGGAAACACACAAATAAAGGTGAAACTGCCTTTATCATTGGATGTTGAAATCTATGGAGTGATTTAGTTTTCCAAGTTTCATGACTACTTCTTAAAGAAACCACTGGAAAAGGAAACGGGAACTTTCATCAAATTAGCAGAAATCCAGAAGTTAACTTTTGACAATGAAAGAAGAAATGAATAATAAATTTTATTGAAGTCTTTATGCACCTATGGCATGTTTAACTTATCACCAACCTGCAAAAAATGCTGTCATTTGGGAATATAATCCAAGGCACTGGGTCTCTGCCGTGATCCTGACACAATGTAAACATGGAATAAAATCTCTCCCCATTTTTGCTGCTGCAGTCCTCTTCTGCAATGATCTGTAACAGTTCCTCATACACTGTTTTCTTTATGTCCATTCTGAAGGACAGTATAACTCTTGCAAATCAATCAGCCAAAAAAAAACCTAAACCAAACACAATCCACCAGAACCTTAGAATTCCATGTTGTAGTAACAAGTACATGCAAAGTTAAAAATAAGAGTGGTTGCAGTCAATGTATTTTTCTTTCCTTTGCCACCCTTCTGAAAGATTATACTGTGAAAGAAAACAACCTGCCTATGTGCACTGGAAGTAGTTGAGAAATTAGTGTTGAAGAGCACACAGCATTGGTGTTTTGAATTTATGGATCCATACACTATTATGTCAAACTTTAAAAAAAAAAAAAAAAAAAAAAAAAGAATCCCTTATCGCTTTTAAACATTTACACAATTTTGGGTTGGGCTCCAATAAGTACGAAGATGCTGCTACTATTTTCATTACTGCTCCACATCATTAAGGAAAACAAAATTCAGAAACATCTTTCAGCAGCTCTACTTTCTGGCTTTCACTGTTGTATGGTCCTTGCATGCATTAATAATGTAAGCAGCAGGGAATTCTTCACTTGTCACAGAGAAAGAACAGACAATAGCAAACCCAAACAAAAATGAGAAAAAGATAGTATAAGAAAGAAAAAAAAAAGACTGTATGATTGCTTAAAGAAGTATGAATAGAGTTTTCCCCTGACACACTAATGATAGTTCACAGTTCAGTCTCTAGAATGCAAAAGATTCAATGAACTCAGGTAAGCAAACTTACTGTGGATTCTTTTGATGACTCTAATCATCTTTTGATGATTACACTGATAAAGGTGATGTCATTGTTGATTCTTAGACTTCTGTGAGGCATTTGATTTTGTAGTGTAAAATATTTTTTTGAAAACTAGAACGATTTATATTGAATGGATATGAATGTGATTCCATCGCATGTCAAAGGAGACTGATTCTCTGAGGAGATACAAACTGACTCCAGTCATGTTCTGAGCTGTGGGTCCCTAAGATCTTCCGCCTGCTGAATTTTCTGCCCAAAGTCAGTGATTCACAGATTCACAGATTTCATTAGGGTAGAAGGGACCCTCAAAAATCATGTTGTCCAACTCCCTTGCAATGAGCAGGGACACCTCCAATGAGATCAAGCAGCTCAGGGCCACATTGTGTCCGATTTTGAATGTCTCCAGGGACAGGGCTTCAGCTACATTGCAGGGCAAGCTGTGACAATATTTTATCACTCTCACTGTAAAGAACTTCTTCCATATGTCCAACCTAAATGTACCCTGATCCAATTTAAAACTATTGTCCTGTGTTCTGTTGCTACATGGTACTGAAAAGTAATTTTTAGACAAAGTACTCTTGTACCAAAAATGGGTTCTTCACACAGTGTACAATGTCCAATCCACACATAGATATCAAATTTATTACAATCTTGAACAGGATGAGGTGCTAGAAGCAGCTCACATCTTCTAGGACATAAACTGCATCTTATACACAAAATAGTAACAAAACAAGGAATTCACTTTGCCACTCTCACCTTCACACATGAAGATGTTAATCCACTACTCCCTCATCTTGATGCTTCACTGGAACCATCCAGGGATGACCCAGGTGTGATAATACCTCCCACTCCCCATCCCTGGTTGTGAAATCTAAAACCTTTGTTAAGCCCTTTCCTCTTTACCATACATCAAAAGGGTGGGTTATTCACATTGTAATCAGCAAGAGAAAAAGATACCATTCCAGCAACCCACATACCATCTCCTCTGTTGGAAAACCCCTGTCTTTTGTGAAGTATCAGTCAATCAAATGTACTATGTCTGCTTTTCTGCGTGCAGTCCCAGAAAACAACCATGACATCATCACAAAGATCTGCTAGAAGCCCTGAAAATATGGCACTGCAGAGCAAGGTTTTATTTTTCTGAAGATTTAGAGATTTTATGCATAGACAAATGGTAGGGCATCTACTCTGTATGACTTCTACAAACCTGAAATGGAAGAATCTGTACTTTAAGAGACTATTCAAAAACTCTTTTAGCCTGAGCTAAATCTCACCTAATTTTATTCATCTGAGTGAAATGTGGATCCCTGATATATGGCCAAACATGTGAACAAATCTCTGATATATGAACAAATCAATTCATATTAAAAATATATGCTAGTTATAAGTCTCAGTTCAGAATTATTCACAACAAAATGACATGAGAGTAGACACCAAAAGTTAGAAAATTATCAAACTTCATGACTTGATCTAAGTATTAATAACCCACGGTGCTGGAAATAGATCTCAGACTAATAATTTGAATGTCTTTCACTGTCAGTTCATCTTGGTTCTCTGTCATGTCTTCCTCCACTGGGTACAGAACTGTGCAAATTTTAAACAGAACAGTGTGCTTCAACCCTTAGCAGAAGTTTAAGTTACTCTGAAAAATAGGGGTATCTCCCTCCTGGTCACTTGTTTCTTCCTATATGTGCTAACTATATCTATCAGGTCCAAAGTTAAAGGTGTAAGAAGTCTGTGTTACCTTGTGGTGTCATCATTATTATCCATACTGGGATTTGGATGCTTTGTTTGTTTGTTTGTGGTTTTTTTGTTTGGTTGGTTTGGTTTGGTTGGCTTGTTCCTTTTCAGTACCTTTAGCTGTTTAAATTACATTTTTGGCCTATGAGATACTTGTAATAGTCTTTTTCTGATTATTATATCTGTACAATAAATTAAGGTATAGAGTTGTCTTATATATTTCCTTGTTTATAGAATCCTTTACCTACCTACTTGATCTATCTGGCAGGGAGTTGTAATAGACAAACAACTCAATATGAGCAAGCAGCATGCTCAGGTGACAAAGAAAGCCAATGGAATCCTGTCTGGGTTTAGAAATGTGGAGTCCAGCAGGAGTAGGGAGGGGATTGTCCCCTTGTAGTTGGCTCTGGTGAGGCCACACCTTGAGTATGGTGCTCAGTTTTGGGCATATTATTAAAAGAAGGACATGGAGGTGCTAGAGCCGGTGCAGAGGAGGGCAACAAAACTGGTGAAGGACCTGGAGAATAAATCTTATGAAGAGTGACTCAGCAAGCTGAGGATGTTTAGTTTGAAAAAGAGGAGGCTGAGTTGAGGCCTCATCACTGTCTACGGCTACCTGAAAGTACCTTATGGAGACGCTGTTGCTGGTCTCTTCTCACAGGTAAAGAGTGATAGAACAAGAGGCAATGACCTCAAGCTGTGACTGGGTAGGTTTAGACTGGACATTAGGAAACATTTTTTTACAACAAGAGTGGTCAGGCATTGGAATGGGCTGCCCAAGGAGGTGGTTGAGTCACCAACCCTGCTTGTGTTTTAAAGTTGTTTAGATGTGGTGCTTGAGGATATGGTTTAGGGGTGAACTTTGTAGAGTAGGGATAATGGTTGGACTTGGTGATCCAGGGGGTCTTTTCCAACCGGAATGTTTCTGTGATTCTGTGGTCATTACAAGATTAAATAAAGTTTACTGATTCATAAGACTTCCATAGAGTCAGAGGGGCTTGTAAGCAACAGAAGAATTGGTGTGTTTGTGGCTGTGTATTCATGCCTGTAGGTTTGTGTGCTTGCATGTATGTGAGTATTACGAATTATTTTTGTTTAGTCTGTCAGAATACTTGGAGAAAATTAAAGAAAATCACAGCTGTGCTGACATATTTTACAGCAATTGAAATAGAATGTCCCAATGAAAAGTAAGTAGCAACATCTGTAGTAATGATTAGAGATTAAATGAATATTGTGAGATATCCAGTGTTGAAGCAGCTGCAGTCCATGCTGAAGTACTTTATCTATTACATAAAAACATCAAGAAACCCTTCTTGCAGGTGTTAGGTAGCCATTCACCATAAGGTGGTAATGAAAGACAAAAATAAATTTGAGTCCTTTCTCACTCAACACTGACAATAAAAAAAGACAGGACGTGAGACACCCATCATTCATTCCACTCCATTGTAATATCTTCCTTTCCACAGTGTTACATCCTAGAAAAACATATCAGGTTCTTCCACTAGAAGTTAAAATCTCCTAACACAGCTTTTGGTTAAACTGTGATACAGGTCTGCAGATGAGTTTTCTGTTACAGGAACAGAAAGGGTCTGCAGATGAGTTTTCTGTTGCAGGAACAGAAAGGTTATGAGACCAAGGTAGTAGGTAGAAAATAGGAAAAGAAAAAGAAAACTCTAACAACAGTCTTCCCATGTCCATTAGCTTTATATGCACTAAAATTAAGAGGACTCAAGTAATTATTTAGGATTTTTTATCCCTACTATTTACAAACATTTCCTTAAGCAAAAGCTTTCAGTTTATCCTCAAGGCAATATTTTTATTTTCTAATCATGCAGTGAAAAAAAAATTTAGTTGTAGTTTCAATGTATCTACTCAAAATGTTTCCAGCACTGAGGATTATCGATTACTGTATACCAATATCAATAAATGTTTACATGTAGTCTAAAGAATTATGCATGCATCTGTCTTGGAAATGTGATTCTGTGGAAAATATCTACCTTGTTTTTATGGGTTTGGCCCAGAGCCATTTCATTATCATTTCTCATCATGTTCCAGCCTGCCAGCTGAATCATCATCTTAGCAAATCTCAGTCTACAGCTGTAAATGATAAAATTACTTCCAAGAAAATGTGATTATTCATTTCCTACTCTTTCAGTCTTGTAACATCTCAAGGTTGAATATGCATACTGTGACAGCGGAGAATTATCCTTGTGTTTTGCCTATTACAGACTGCTTGCCAGTGTCCACCAATAAAAAACCACAGAATTAAAAAACACACATAATTTTAGAGCTCAGATTACTTTGAAGATCTCAAACAGATAAAGCTTACATGTACCAAGGGCAATTACTTCAAATAAAAATCTTTTTTAAACACCCATCAAACAGAACAACTTTAGTGAGATTGAAATCACAGACCAACAACAAACAGGTTCAAGAGAGATTTGCCCATTTTTTGGCCAGATTACAGATTTCAGGGGTGACCCTTAGTGAGAGACAACTCCCGAGTCTGTAACTTGGTTGCCCGCAGCTGGGGAAGCTTGCTGCCTCTTATCAAATGTCTGCTTTGGGTCACATATGTTACATAGATACACATGCAGACAGAAAGTCAACTGTTCCAATAGCTGAACTGCTACTGTGAACAACTTGTGTAAGGATTAGAAGCTGACAACATAGAAGCTTCAAAGACATGTTATTTTACTTCAGAACTGTTTTGAACAACTATAATTCTCAACTTGTGAGATCATCATATCAATCTAGGATCACAATCTTGCTAGGAGCATGAAAATTACCCTGCAGTGTGTATTGTTTCCCGCACATTGCTAGTTCCAGTAGACACAGTCATTCTTTGTAAGAAGGTCTAGATGTGTGACACAACCACATTTCTGAAGCAGGAGAGGGTTGAAGTCTAGGTATTTAGACTGTCCTGACAATTTTGGCAGCCTGATGTGGTGTGATTAAAGGACAAAAATTAGGAGTTGAATTTGGCCAAAAAAGAAATCAAAAGGCATATGCAGATACACAAAAAACAAAACCCCTGACACAATATACATGGAAATACATCCACACACAACATTCATTTAGTGTGTACATACTTCTGCTATACTCCCACATAAAATTGCAATGCTTTTTCCCATGAAATAAATATATATACACACATATAGATGCTTCTTTAATATACACAGATTTCTGACTACTTGTTAATCTTGGTGTATTCCACTGCTGGGTAAAAAGATTTCTCTCTAGTACCATTACAGGGATTACATATAAGATAGTTTTTTGCCTACAGTTTTGAAGTCATAGCAGAAAGTATGGGTATGGACAGAAGAAGAAATAGAAAGTATTATCTCTTCATCTCTTTTTATTTCATGGGGTTACTAGATCTCCCAAGCCCTTCAAAGCATCGTTTGCTGTTCAACCTTGAGCAACAAAACTTTGAACATGGATGAGAAAGCATGCAGTTAGAAAAGGACAGTAATTTTCCCTACAACTTGTCAGTGGGAGGAAGGCTTGAATTTAGGGAGGAAGGACTAAAAGATTGTAAGTGCTCATTTGAACAAACCACCACTATAGCTGAGCTGTGGCTTTATATATCATATATAGAATTGATATAAGTTATTATTAGCATATTATTTATTATTATCTATATATAATTTATGTATATTATAAAGTTGATGATTTTCCCTACTGCTCTTTAACACAGCAGTGAGTCTCCACTGTTCACAATCATCAAGACTACAACACGTTTTGATGACATCAGCTGCTCTCCAGAGGCTTTAGCCTCTTACATGTTGAATAAGACACTCTTTATTTGTTAAATAAATTGTTGGTGTGGTGGGGGTTCTTTTAAAAGAAAACAGAAATAAAGTGCAGTCATTAGTACTACCATTAATGTTTAGTGTCTCACTATCAGATTGAGGCAAATTAAAAGTTGAGAACTAAGTTTTAAGTAACATGTATATGTGTGTATGTATATATATGTATATATATGTATATGTACATACGTATGTATGTATATATTTAGAGTTCTCCTTTGAAATGAAAGCAAGCTTGAAGCACACATTTTTTGTGTGTTTAGATTTGCAAATAAAAAAAAATTTTTTGACAGTTTTTTAGTCATATTATTCAGAAGTAAGATAGACCTCAGAAGAGGTTAATTTCAGAATAACCTCAGAATCAGTTTAATATCATTTTCAATTTGTTAATTGTGGAGGTAGTTGTATTTCAATTTTAACAAAATCCCCAGAAATCTCAAACAAAAGGTATCACATTTTTTCTTTCTTCATGACCTTTCTGGGATGTCTTTTCTTACAGTAATGAATTGTGAAGAACGATTGATCTCATCATAACATATCTTTTAATTTCCCTCCCTATGATGATATCACTTTGATTTCCACTCCATATAGAAAAATGATAAAAAGACAAAAATTCTGTAACTTCAAGAAAACAGAAATTCTATATCTTCAAGGGATTAGGATTATAATTCCACAAATAAATGAGACATGGGCAGTTGTACTTCCAAACACATTTTATTCCTAATCTTCCACATAGGTGAAGTATTGTTCTGTCCTCTGTATCTGTTAAGATCATATCCAACATTTTTGTATTCTTTACTGTTGTCTGAGTTACTCTGGAAATTCAGACAGGAAAAGTGATGTCTAAAAGGCCACAGAGAGTTCTCTAAGACATAAAATTATTCAGTTTATCAAAATTCACAGTGGTGGGCTTGCCAAGACAGAAACTAGGCTCTTTCTCATGAGCAGTCCTTGAAAAGCTTATCCAAGAGGGCCAGGGTTGTAATCTCCAACAACAAAGCCTCCTCTCTTTTCAATAATTACTCCTTGCCTTTTTTTTTTTTTTTTTTTTTTTTTTTTTTTTTTTTGGGTTTTTTTTTTTTTTTTCCTTTCATCTGTTTGGGGTTTTTATTTCTGTTTTGAAAGGATTGGTTTTCTTTACCAGACTCACTTGGCATGCAAAATAATTTGCCAGCTGCATCATGTCTTCTCTGGGCGCACATCAAAAACTAGTTTGGATGCCACCTGTTTGATTACTCATCTGGTGATGTCAGTTCTGATATTGCTTGAACATGCTGTGAACAGAACAAAGAGGAAAAGAATAGTTTGTGTTTTTTTTTAAAAAAATATTAAATAAAGAATCAAAGATCAAAACTGAATCTGTCATACCATATACGTATTTGAATTGTTGGACAATAAATCCCAGTTGATCATGCAAGAATTCAAGAATTAAATACAATAATTTGCTTGTACCTGAAAATTACCGTATGTAATTTCTTTTTTATCTACATACATTTATATAGATGTGTGGTTATTAGGATATTGGGAGATTTATAGATATGATAGGATATTTAAACAATTATTTATACTTTTAAAATAATTTATTTACACTGTTACTGGAAAAAAAACTAAGGCGGAGAAATCTAATGGTCTATTTATTCTTAACTGCATGCTTAAAATAAGAAGTTGCCTTCAACTTTAAAAATACCTCTTAGCTGTAAAGTGAATCTATATTTACTAGTTCAGATGCAGACCCTTAGATTGCATTTTAGATTGAATTTTATTTTCAGAGAATTTTATGAAACAAGNTCATTCCTTCCCCTGTGGTCATTTTAGACCACAAAATATGTCTGAAGTAGAGGTGGGATCAGTTTCTCCATTTGCATAGGAAGTTGTTTCAGCATGTTTATTTTGGGACACCAACACCATCAGCACCTATGAAATATTTAAATTCAGAGAAGATTGGATTGAAGAGAAAACCCAGAGGTAAAAGGCAAAATGCAAGTAAAACTGAGTAGTACTGGACAGTGGAAAATTCTGACATGTTCAAATTTTGCAAATGGTTTAACTGTCAATTGATGTTTGGGGGCAAAAGTTTGTCCATTTAAATGAGAGGAGTTTTCCTTTTGCTAGGAAAGAAGTGAACTTAAAAGCTTTTTAATGACATGTATATCATTTGATATGCATCTGGGTACTGACAATATACCCACTAATTATACGGAGAATAGAAACCAATTAATTATTTAAGCAGCTTTTTAAAGAGTTAATCAACCACCACCAGTGGCTATCTATTGCCACATCTTTAATGTCTATCATTGTCACGGTTTATACAAGTTTCTCCTAATTGAATGTTGTGATCCCCTCTTTTGCATTACATTATTTAAGTTGGGGCTACAGGAAAAGTAATGGAGTATCTCATAAGGATTTTCTTGGAATAATCCAGAATGAAAATGTGAGGTAATTAAGTGACTTTCCTTTAATTTCTACCTTGGGAAGCTGATCATACAAAGTACTCTTCAGTGTTTATGGGAGCTGTAGCTGAGAATGAACTTATGTTATTCAGGTCAAAATGTGCACATATATTCAGCTCCTTAGGATGAGGAAAATCTTGCAATGTGCATTTACAAAGAAACTGAGACATTTAACTTGTATCACAGATTAATATCAGTGTATTGTTAATTATATGAAGTCCAAATATAAGGTTCATACCTACTCTGTGATGTGAATAGCAATATAATCAAGCAATTAAATTATCATAAGGTTTCAGTATCGTCTATCAAAGGTTTTTAAGGAAGACAATATTCTCTAGGTTCCAATAAAACTAGAAGCTGATCTGAGATATTACCAACATAATAGAGCTACAAACGCATAAACCCATAGAGTGTAAAGTGATTGATTCCCTTGTATCAAAAAGCATGCCCCTTGTTCTTTTGCTTAATTCCACTCTTAAATATGCCTTGCATAGGGAAAGCAGATATATAAATAATTCTTTAATTTTCCCTGATACTTGGCTTTATTTAGAGAGCTGATGCACTACAATCACTGCTTATTGCAGCAAATGTAATACTTTTGTTGTTACCTTCGATTATTCCCTGAAGTTCTTTATTTTCTCTTCTCACAGTACTAAAATGTAAAATTGTGAAGGCTGGGAATATCATTTCATTATAGGTGTGAACTCTAGCACAACAGATTGTTGATCTTCCATTTGGCAGTTTGACATAGGTGAAAAACCACTATTAAAGTACTAAAGGTATTTTTAAGTGTATGTGGAAGGAGAGTATCTGGAGAAGGCATTCCTGAGCCTCATGCCAGCTGCTGGGTCGAAGTGTTTATATCGTCCCCAGTCCTAGTGTGTGGGTGATGCATGTGTATCTGTGAGCAAAATTCAAGGTGGATCAGCTGACAAATAGGAGGACCTCAGATCTGTTGCAGGATATCAGACAGATGGAAGGTCTATGCTAGTATGCAAAGGAGGACCTGCAAGTGTTTAGTACATGAGAGATGACTTAATGTGTGCATGTTTGCAGAGAGACTCAAAACGGTCCACCTAGTAAGTAGAGAACCAGAGGGGTAGCTAAGGTGACCTTGTCTCCAAGGAAGGGTGTCGGATGAAGATAGGGGTCATGCTGATGCTCAAGAAATCTGCAAATCTGTGTATGCCTGTGAATCTAGAGTGATGTTGAGGTAACCCACCACCTTTTGTCTCTGACAGCTAAATAGGAGGAGATACAGTTGCCAGGGTTTATGCTGTATGAGCCCTTTGCTCTTGAAGACAAAGCTTTGTCTATGGGAAGCTGTATGATCAGCAGTGTCAGTGTTCACTCTGTCTCTGTGTGTCTGTCTCTGTGACATGTTCTCTATTTTGTTGCTGGTTGAACCTGCAACTAGGAAATTAACAGCTGCATCCTTCTGCCTGGGTGCTAGGCACCAGCCTGAGCTCCAGCAACTGAGCAGCAGAAACCTGGCTGGAGCAGCTGTAGAAGCTGATCACATTTCTTACAACACTTTAAAGTATTATGACAACAGCTGTTACCACGTTTTTCTACATTGAATAATTAACTGCTATGAGAAGATAGACTCTTAAGTCCAGCAACAGAAGAATCTGTTTATGCTAAAACCTGAGAGCCCTGTTGTATCCGTACACATACTAGGACTACATGGCAGATTGATATCACAGGTCAGCCTTAGAACAGCCACATTCTTGTAGCTCTTGGTGATATATTTATTGCTGAGTGTGCTGTTAAAAAACATCAATAATTCCCTTAACTAACATAATACTAATACAGATTCAGCTTGTAAGGTGACCTGCCAAGACCTGTGGGTATTAGAAGCAATCAAAAGCAGAAAAGCTCAAGAAGAGAAGAGAACAGAGTCAACTAAAAATATTTTTTGCAACTGTGGGAGTGAATAAGATTAACTGAGACCATTTATTGTGAAAGACAAAGATACTGATTTGCATAGAATCCAGTCAAATATCAGTTGCACCTCATTTGTTTTTTATTTCATTCTGTATGAATAAATCACTCATTTTGGAGAAAAGTAAATGTGTTTGTTTTTTTTCTTCACATGAAAAGTGTAATATCAATGAAATCTTTTTTTTTTTAACTATAAGATTATTCAGTCTTTAAAGTAAAAGGTTACTGCATATATTTCACCTCATGATCCATTAACTTCAGCTTGGTTAAAGGGAATATTTCATAAAGTCATCTCATTTTTAATTTGAAAACAGAAAGTCATGGCAATTACTTCATTTGTCTTAGTAGCCTGTTCCAATAGTTAACCATCTTCACTGTAAAGTAGCCAACTTATTTCTCACATTTTTTTTTTTCCCCTCTCTGGTTTCAGATTATGGTTTTTGTTATGATTCCATTACAGTGAGGTGATATTTACTACTTGTAATTTTGTTTCCATGAAGATATCTCTAAACAATAAGCAAGTAAAATTTCAATCTCCTTTTGTTTTTTTCCAGCTTAAAGCAAGGCATTTCATAATTTTTCACACCTCTGATTTATACTCTATATTTATTTGAAAACTTGACCTCCAGACATGCACATATAGTTCTAAGTTTAACCAGAATGAGAATAAAAACACACCAAAACCAGACAAACAACAGCAACAAAACAAACAAAAAGGCCATCACAGTTGCAGAGATGAAGATATATTCTTATTCCTGCGTCCTATACCATAACTAAAACTTTTACTTCAAGAACACCACAACTTCCATCACTTGCTTACTGTGGAGAATCTTCCTTTACTAATTCTGAGGTTATCAGGTAAACCTGCCTTACAAATAAAATAGAGACTGTTTCACTTCCAAATTTGGTGACACTTCTACGAGAGCATGCTTGAGGAAGAACAAATCATCACAAAGGCCCAGTGAGGAGTTAAGTGAAATAATAATGCAAACACAAAGATGAGAAGAGGAAGAGGGAAGGAGGTGCTGCAGGTGTGGAGCATTGGAGAGAATCTTAGACCCACCATGCAGTTGTGGGAGGACCCCAGATCAGCAAGGGGACACAATTCCTGTAGGAAACGCAGTTGTAAAGAGCCCAAGTAGAAGCAGGTTGTCACTGAAGAAAAGCAGAAACAACTGCAACTCCTGTTCCCCAACCCTTGTTCCACTCGAGATGAGGAGTCAGAGAAAATTACAAGGAAGAGAAGGGTGGGAAAAAGGTATTTTAAGAATTAGCTTTGATTTATCGTTATTGTTTCTTATTTGATTGTCAGTAATTTAAAGTGATTTGCCTAAACCGAGCCTCTTTTGCCCATGGTGGTAATCGCTCTGTCTAACGCAGGAAGCTTTCATTGCATTCTCTGTCCAGCTGAAGAGGGGGAGTGATAGAGCAGCTTGGTGAGCACCTGGTGTCCAGCCAATGTCAAATCTACCAGACACATTTTATGTTAACACCTGAATTATTTTTAAAGAAACTTCTTTCAGTAGTGAACTCTCCCCAACTTGTAAATAAACTCATATTGCTTTCTACTAGATGGATGTTTTCTTATAGTAAAAAACAGTTATAGTATATTTGAAAAATTAAGGAGTTTTAATATGGGTCTATCTTACTATACAATCCATCTAGGTTCACTCATCTTCATTAGGAGATTTGACATTATTTAATTTTCACTCATGTGAATTTCATGTCACCAGCAATATGATGCTCTAGAAATAGTTCAGATCCTGGACAGACCCTCAGTTGTGATATAGCTGACTGAAGGAAAGAAACACTCAGGTTGTATTGCAGAATCAAAGGGATATCAGAAGAGAAGAGTAGTTAAAATTCACTTTCCTATTTCTCAGAAATAAAGGACTGATATATGTCAAATTGCTTGCAAAACAAAAGAAAAGGACCCATGAGGCAGATAATAATATCACTATCAGTACTACCAATAATAAAAGTTGTTAAAAAAAAAAAAAGTATCTAGAAAAGGCAGATAAAGAAAATTGAGTCTTCTAGTGTTAGAAAATGGCAATTTCAATTTCTTGTTTGTTTGGGTTTTTTTCCTCTGTTTTTTTTGTTTTGTTTGTTTTGTTCTAAAGAAGGCACAACAACCTTTTCACAGAAGTACGGTACAGAATACTTTGACATGAGTTCTCCAGGGCCAGATTAAGTCCTCTTGTGAAAAATGTTATAAATTTCCTCTTTGAAAGGGTGGAACTTATCATACTTAAAAACCAAGATCATAGACAAGTGATGGTTCTTGCAATTGATCCTTTATAGCAGTGGTCCCATTGGTGGATAGAGACATCAAATCAGAGATCAGTTAATGCTAAAAGGTAGCACATCTCTGCTCAGAATGTAATGGATGAAATTTCTTTTGAAGTGTCACAAAAATAATTCTTTGAACTTCTTTGTTGTAAAGCATACAAAGTGATGACAAACCTCTTAAGTCAATATATTTCACACTTCAAGAGACTTGGTAAGGCACCTTTCTACTCATACATTTCTGTTGCACTTCCTTGTTCTCCTTTGTCTAAGTGTTTAATTTCAAAGATAAACTGTCCAAATGAGCAGAGAAAGGGTACAATATAAAGTTCGTAATCTATCAATTGAAAGCTTTTTATGATCACAGAAACAAAACAGCCTGTTAGCTTTCCTTACAAATTTTCTCAATCACTCAAAAGTTGGGGCAGAACTGCCCTTCTCAATTACTGGAACAGGGTTAAGAAGTATTGCATACTACTCTCTATTTTCCATACCTGCTGTGTGTTAATTTATAGGATGTTGTAAATACATACTGCACAATTTCAATCTGTTTTATATGATTTGCTTTTGTACTTTATTGCAGCAAGAAAGTGACTAGTAATGTATTCACATTGCACTAATACCTAGAAACAATCAACCATATAACTCAGCCATTATACACCATAATAAATATCAATGCAATTTTAAAAGTGGAGAAATAAATCTCTCTGACTAATATTTCTCTGAGATGTGTAGAAATTTCTGGTGTCAGTAAGTATATCTCCAAGCTGACTGAAATCTATCTTTATTGGATGGATGGGTAATCTGCACTGCTATGCAAATATGACCTTCAAGAAAGTTGAGACAGGAGCAATATTAGGAAAAAAAAAAAAAAAAAGGAAAATGAAAACATAATATTGGTTGTTCTGAATTTTCTTGTAAATGCTTCCTATTATTAAATGAAAGACCTATTATGTTATAAGATCTTAAGTGTGATCAAAACAATCTGTCTGTACTCTTTGTAACATAAAAGGTGAGCTGTATATTATGTTTCAGAGCCTCAGATTCTTAGAATGAGTCAATAAACTGAGAATTTCTTAGGAGCAAACAATATACTTTAATATCCAAAGACTGATGACTTGCAAGCTATATGATCCAAAGACAGATACTTCAGGAGAATAATCTTATCTGAGAATTTTTATTTTCCTTTTTATTTTTTTCTCTACAAATTGTATGGTGCTTCCTATGATTCTTCAGGCGAAATCTTTGCTATAGTAGCTGAAGACAGAATGTTCCAGCTCAAGAAAATACATGAAATGTATGAGATGAGCTTTGAATTGAGTAAATTTCTACAGTTCCAGCAATTTGCAAGAATGTAACTCATCTACAAGTTATAAGGCACCTGTAGTAACTGCTGCTGTTGGCAAAATCCATTAAAGCTCTGTAGCAAGTTTTATGTTCACACACATCATAGCATGGATGTGAGAGTTACTGAGCTTCATTCAACTTCATTTAAGACAGGTTAAAGATTTTAACCTCATTTATGTTTCTTATGCATCTAACTACACTCTCAAGGCAATAAAGAATATCCATTCTGGAGATGGTCAGAGGCTGTAGCCTCAGATTTGATTTCTTCTTTCTTCAGGCTGCAGGCAAATGATTAGGCTGCTGACTAGGTCCCCACCTGATGTTAAGCTATATGGGATGTGGGAAAGTTCTGGACAGGACCTAAGGAATTGCGGAATGTGATAAAAGAAAGTGTGAGAAGATGACAAAAAGTACAGATAATCCTATGAATTCCACTGGTATTTGATCAGTATTTTAATGTCAACTGTCTAGTCAAACTTTTTTTTTTTTTTTTTTTTCAATCCATGCCACAAGTCAAAAGTGCTTTTACAGTCTAGGGACATAGAAGAAGATAATTTTCCTTGACCTATGAAAGAGTAGCTGGACAAGCAGAAAAACCAAAGTATTACAGCATTGCTGTCCTCTACAGAGCTCTCCTCATGTCGGAGCTCATTGCAACCGTCCATGCCTTCCTAATGTTCTTACTGCCTTCAGCATGCGAGTTCAATGAGGTCAGTTAATTCTGAGCAATGAATTATATTCAAGGTAACCGTCTAAGCTGACCTAGTTCTATCCTTGCTCTGCAGGCAGTGGAATAATAGAGGAACCAAAGTGCAATTTGTCCAAATGTATAGTATAGAGATGATAAATGATCAACTGAAAGCTTTCATTTGAATGTATGCTCCTGAATTATAGACACAAAGTGATATAGGATGGAACTAGGCTCTTTATATATGCATATATGTCTTATGTATATAAATACATATGCAAGTAAGATTTTCTTTCTTAACTCTTTTCATACTGTGACACTTACTGTGATATCCTTGCCTATCTCCACCAGTCTGAAACTCTCCTTGTTACACCATTGATAGTTTAGTAGAGGGAGCCTACTGAATCCTTTACAGTATTTTGGTAGTATCACATTATGGGCCCATGTCTTTAAACACATAAAGTAACCTGGGAAGGATTTTAGACATGGATAATTGAATTTATTAGCACAGAGTTCTACCTTTAGCTGTATGATTTTCCTGAAAACTATACTTCTAAAATGTAGAATGATAAAAGTAGGACAAACCCTGTCAGGTGTAACTGTAAGAAAAAAACCAACAACAAACAATGTGGGAAATGCACGTCATGTAGTCTGAAAGGACTTCCATTTTGTCTTAGCTGATTATTAAAAACAATCTAAACAAAATCAAAACAGAACAAAAAATAAAACAAACAACAAACAAATGAAAAAGAACCCCCAAGCCTTCTTAACCTTTAAGTTATTTTGTCATTTATTGTTTGTGGAAACATGAAATGAGCTCTTTTCATTACCTCTAATCAGTCATTGAAAATGACGGAGTACGTCTTGACCAGTTAAAATAGCTCCTCTTGCAAGCCCAATGACGCAGGAGACTATTATAGAATGGAAACATTAAAACAATGTGATTGTGATTGCTTTTTTAGCTTCCCATGATTCGGAATTCTAAGTCAATGCTGAAGAGGATTGTGTTACCTGTCACAGCACAGTCCAGCTTTTGCATACCATTCATGAAATATTGAAAAAGAAGACAAAACACCAGTGTTTATTTTCATGGCTGTTCCATTTGCTGAAAGCATAAATATTTATGATCAGTCCACGGCTAGCACTGTGACAAGATACATCTCCAAAACAACAGTATACTCTGAAGAGATGGGGCTGGCTTCCCATCAGAGACTATACCTAAACCTGGACACCGAGATGTGTGCAGGCACGTGTCTTGAATTCTGACCCATAGGATACCTCTTCATAAAAATTAACTATTTTCAATGAAGGTTTGGGAATTTGTTGTCACAACCAGGATAACATGTTTTAAAACTTCAATGTAAGAGGTTTTGGCATTGAAACTATGAGGATTATATATCTATATATATCTATATATCTATCTCTCTCTCTCTCTACATATATATACACGAGTTAATTACTAGGCAGTGGGCTATATCCCCTATCTTTTTGCACATGTTGTTATTCACTGTTTCTATTATGATGAACCACAGAAACTACATCTGAGAACAACACTATGCTAGGTAATATCGAGGAATAAAAATAGCCTGCTTCAGAGAATTTGCAATTAAAGAATTAGATAGCCAAGTACAAAATTGTGGTCCTTAAAACCGTATTTGTTTTAAAATTGCGCATTCCTTAAAATTGTTGTATTCATCTATCTAGAGCTGGAGTTACTTCACAATTTGTTTGCTTCTTTCTTTGTGCTTTCGTCTCAAACATCTTGCTGAACAGTCTGTTTCTAAGAGAAATTTAAGATTTTGTTGTTGTTGTTGTCCTTAGCCCACTCAAACTACTGTAACAAGAGGTGATTTAGTTTCGGTGTAGGTTCTCAGTTCAATTGCCTAAATGTAGGATTCATGTGTTGCTACAGGCACCTTTGGTTATTGAAGACATTTGCACTGAGATGGAAGATAGTGTTCAATACCTACAGAAGAATTACGTCCTTCTACAATAGCAGCTGGAGGCCATACAAGATATACAGTGCCTTACAAGATACTGGATGCAGATTTGTAAGCAGCCGAATGGCTGATCTACATTCTGTGTATACATAAATTACAAGTGTACTGGTTACTGCCACCAATGTAGCTTCATGAACCTTTCAGATCACCCAAGGTAGGTATACAAGGTATGGTTCATATACTAAACGTGTCTAATGCCATTTGAGATGGCCTAAATAGCTTATTTATTCCCCAAACCTGATCTGGAAGGATGTGGGCCTCTTCAACTTCCTGTGTAGATGTTGCACATTAAAGACCACCAGATCCCTTCTTCAACCAAGAGAGTTGATCCCATGTTAGCTCAACATCCAAATGGATTCTCTACAAGTACTGGCGTAGTACCAATTGACTAAATAGAGTTTCTATGCATCTCATGCCTTTAACAGATGACCAAATTTAAAGACTCGGATAGAGTTCTTTCCTTTGTATTTCATCAACACACTTCACATAAAAACTACTGGATTGTAATCCATCTGAAATACAGCAAAGTTCTCCACTGTAAATTAAACACTGTCATCAGAAGAAGCAGATCAACGCTTTATTCCCTTCCCTTCAGATATTCAAATTAGTATCACTGCCTCCCTTATTCATGCTCTTGCTAGAAGTCTGTAAAGTAGTCTGCTGTGAGATCTAAGGAGACAGAACAGGGTTTTATTATCCTGCTGTTTAATTTATACTGTTGTAAAGAAAAAACTGGATGAGGTACTAAGAGAAAAAATATGCCCTGGTTGTATCTGAAAGTCTCGGTTTTCAAGTAGAGGGAAAACTGTTCTGATTCCTCTCCTGTAAACAGTTTCTCTAGTTTATATTACTTGTCCACTTGATAGACTGTAAGTAATTATTTGTAGGATCACCTAAACACATCAGGTCTGTTTTTCTAACATTTTATCATCTGCACTTCTCAAAATGTTCTCTAAAAGACACAGTACTCTTTCTTCCCACCCACATTCTCTTTTTCCCTCTAAGCCAAGAAGCAACACTCATTGCAGAGACGTTTGAAAGCTGTATATATTTTCATTAGTTCTTCAGTCAGTAAGTCCTTAGTCTAACAAAGAGGACAATACAAAGATATCCAAGATAATTCTGTCTTCTTTAGCAGGAGGGCACATGAATTTTGATCTCTTTCTTTAATTCAGATGCCATTTTTTTCATTGAAAGTATGATTTGGCAGATGTTAGTAACAAAGTTTAAAATTTAAGAAATTGACAGATAGGACTAATCTTTGTTACTTTAGAAATTAAGATTTTAAATAAACAACAACAACAATAATAATAATAAACCAGAAAACACAGACAACAGCAAGTTCTGGATGTACAGATTAAATCCCCAGACATTTTTTATTCAAGTGACTATTTTAATCACTTAGACACAAAGAACTTTCCTCTATTTCTGTCTTCTCACCACCATGTCCAAATTATTTTCTGCAGAGCAGCATAGCAGTATCAGAATGATTGAAGTCTTTGGAAAATTTATAAGGCATTGGTTAGAATACATTCCTGACAACGGAGAATTTAAAATCTGAAACTCTTTAAGGTGAGGTTGAAAATAAATTAGAGTGCTATAACTGCTCAGGTAATGGAATAAAAATATGTGGGTGGTTTTGCTGCCTTCATAGAGAGCAAAAACTGAAAAAGAGAGCAGATGCCACTCTTTTTGTGCAATCTGTCCATTCAGAGACAGTTTCAGGCATTATGAAAATATTTTTAAATTACTGAGTCCCTCAAGGATTTTAAAAGTGAAAACCTAAGTTCTGGATCCTTATCAGTTTAGAGGCGTAATGTTCTGCCAAAATGGAAGTGATCCTTAATACCTCGGTGGATGTGATTTAACATATGGGAAGCTTTCAACTTGAGGAGGCGAATTAATAGTTCTATCATAGTAGAACTACAGTTGGAAGCTAGAATGTAAAATCTAAATGCAACTTTATTTCCCTGTTTGCATTTTTGTTTGCTCCTTTTGTCTTTGTCTTTTGTCCCAAAACAGAAGATAAATGTTATATAAATTAAAGTGCTACTATCTGCAAATTTAGACATATTAATGGTACCTGGAATAACTTAATCTTGAAAATGCCTATTAGCAAATGGATTGTCCAAGTGACTTTGGATATAATTTACTTATGTCAGTACAGTTACCTCAAGAGGAGGAACCCAACTGTCCTTCCCAATGAGTTCACTGAAACTATGTTGTCTGTGTCATGGATTAACCTCTGTGATTGTGATTTAGACATCTTGATTGCTCGGATCTTTCAGCTAAAGATCCAATCTAGAGGCTTGAGTGTATTGATTTGACTCACTTGAATATGCGTTCCTTTCTGATATAGTTCAGTCAGAGGAAGTTCTCACTTGGGATCCACACTGTTGTATGAGCTCACTATTTCTCTTTGCCAAATACAACGTGGTAGATGTTGATTGCCTCAGGAACTGATTGATACACCAGATTAAAAGTGCCTGTGATAGCATGTTAGATGTCAGCTACGAAAAAAAAAAAAAAAGGAAAACATTAATAAATCTAGAAAATAATAATTTCCATGCAAGTGTAGGAATCTGTGGCAGAAAATGAACGAACTGACCTATTGTGAGCAAGAGGGAACAAGGGAAATTAGCTTTGATATATCTATTTGAGTAATATTTTTGGGGAGTATTTTATTGTTATTATTCTATACTCAGATATGAAAGAGATGTGTAAGAAAGAAAAGTATATTGGAGCTGAGAATCTGCATACTGAAGAAAGCCCTTAAAATATTTAAGATGGTCATTTGTTTCGGTTTGGTTTGTTTCTTTGTTTTGTTGTTCTTAGGGTTTTTTGGTTTTGCTGTTGGATTTTTTTGATTTTACCTACTTTGTTGCTGTTGTTGATAAAAAATGCACAGCATTGACCTATGCTCACTCCTGCTGATGCCAAAGAACTCAGTATTTCTATGGCTAAGTTTATTCTGATGTCTAAGAGATTATACATGTCAAGGTACAGTGATCATGTACTTAGAAAAGCCGTACTTCTGCTTTAGAAGCATGCTGCTTCATGAGGAGGAGGGTGCTCGAAGAAGTCAAGAGTTTAAAACCTGATCCTCCATGCAGAAGAGGAAAGCAAGACTGTGTCTTCCAGCGCTTGCAGGATGTTATCAACTATCTTTACCTTGCAGTGCAGTCAACTGTATAGACCAATAGATTATCCAAATAGTGAACATGGAGTGAATTAATTTCTCCGTAGGAGAGAGTGCCTGGAGAGACGTACATACTGAATTAACAAATTCACTGATCTGGCAATCTACTGTCTTTTGCATTTATATTCATTAAGCAGGTCTTCTTTTTTTTTTTTTTTCCTTTTTTTTTTTTTTTTAATAAATTGGATGATTATGGCTTTGTAAAATATGAAACTTCTTCATAAGCTAAGAAAGAAAGAGAAATAAATGTGTCCTAAGAAGCAGACAGCAGGACTGGGAGGAAAAAAAAATAATTTCAGTCTGAAATAAACACATCCATCAGGGTTTCTAGTTAAGATTTTACTTGCTTTGCAAAGTCCATAAAACACTTTCTCAAACTGTCTGCCCAAAATTACATTAAAAGCAGAAGACTTTTAAGTCTTCCCAAGGGAAGGGAGTCTCCAGGAAACACTTGGCAACTTCTTGGGTCATTTGCAGCCATATAACTCAGCACAACTATAAAGGGAGATATTTAGAAATTTCCTTGATTGCCTTTCACAGAAGCCTTCATCAAAAGAAGCTGGATCTAGATTTGCAGATAGAACTCTTAATAACTCTGTTGAACTGACCTGGGCTCCACACCAGGTGACCACCACTTCACCTTCCACCAGGATAAAGCGAACAAATAAAATGAAAAAACTCACCAGTTATGATAAAAACAGGGAGATCACTCGCTGATTACTGTCACAGGCAAAGTAGCCTTGACTTGGGAAGATTGATTACATTTATTCCCCACCCTGCTCATTTTCACATATTCAACTTCCTTCCCAACTCATCTAACTCCTCCCCTCCAAGCAGTACAAGGGGGACAGGGGAAAAGTTTAGAGTTTATTTATAACACTTCAGCTCTGTTGTTCCTTCCTCATCGCATTCTTTCCATCCTCATCGCATTCTTTCCAAGTTTCAGCATGATGTTTCCCTCATGGGGAACTTTCCTTGTAGAGGTGCTCAACCATGGCTCCTGCCTATGAAATGCAATCTAGCCTAGGTCCCCCAGAGGAGCCAAAGATCCTGCTAGAAAATAGACTCCTTTCCATGAGCCACAGCTCCTTTCAGGAGCTGGGACCAGCATGGAATTTCCACAGACCATAACTTCCTTAATCTTCACCATGGTCTGCAGGGGAATCTCTGTCCTGATGCCTGGAGCACTTTTCCCCTCTCCTTCACTGATCTTTGTGTCTGCATGGTTATTTCTCTCTTTTTCTCACTGTTTTCCAACAGCTGCTGTGTAGCATTTTTCACCCTTTCTTGACTATGTCATTGTAAAGGGATTACCAAGTGTCACTGAGGAGCTCAGCTAAAACTGGCTCTAATTGACATGGGGTCTTCTCACAGAGACCATCTCTGCAGCCAATCTTTCCCTCTTTCCTCCTCCCCTCTACCAAAAACTTTGCTACATAAACCAGAGTGACAGTTAATTTTCGTCTATGGACTGCCTATGTGTGTTTCTTTTTTCTTTATTTATTTACCACCTTTCTCCTTCCTGTCTGTCCACACACTAGCAACACCACTTCTTCTTTCTGAATGGTAGTGATATAGTTCCTTGGAAAGAAAGTACTTCAAAGATTTGCATAACTTGGGGCCAAAACCTCCATTGTTTGCTCATTCACTCAACCTCTGGACCCCCAACAGGTAGATCTTTTGATATCACAAGCCGTTGAGGTTAGATATTGGTATCTTCTGCCGATTCAAGAGTCACCTGACATTCTTCATTTAACTTTTCACATATTTTGACAAGTGGTCTCAAGCTTGCCATGCATCAAATTATCTAGTTACTATATGCGCAGGAATTAAATGGTTAAAAGCAAAATTAGCATGGAGAGATGTCTAATGCATAACTAACATATATTTTTTAAAAATAAATGTCCTATGGGAGGTGTGAGGACAAACAGAGGAGTATCATGGAATGATAAAGAGATGGATTTTTTTATAGGGTATTGTTTTGTGATAGTATTTATGTAGTTCATACATACAGGGTAAAGAAGAAAAAAATGACTGAGATTTCTTAATAGAAAGAAAGTAAGGTGTATGGAAATGACAGATGGAAGAGTGGAAGGTTATCAGTCCTTTTCCTTGCAATCCCCAGAGAAAGGTCTGATTGGATTTTAGGCCAGATGTTCAAATCCTTAAACATTGAACCTGTACCTGAAAAAATACTTGGCACCCAGCATAGAGGACAAGATGTAATGTGAACTTGTCTTCATCCCAAATAAACAGCTATCTCTGTATTTATTTATTTTCAGCTGTTTACTGAAATGAAAAGAGACTGATTTACCCAAGATGGTGATGTATTATACTCTAAGGAGAAAATTTAAAAATGCAAAGATAGTGAAACTTAACCTTTCTGATGTTTTAGAGCTCCAAATAGAGATCACTATACACTGTCAATAGAGCAGTAAGTTCATGCACCCATATGCCATAGGGTAATGTAGTCAATTCCTAAACAAGTTAACTCTCCTGTGGTTTTCTGACCCCTAAATATGATGGCATAAGGGATACTCAAAGATATACTGTGAGCTGACAAATTAATGACCACTTCTACCCTCTTCTAATTCAGGTTAATTATCCAGGACTGATAGAGTTCAAATGCATGGAATTTATCTCACCTAATTTTAGTCATCTAGAAATCAGATGGTGAATTTCTTAGTCTAGTTTCTACACATAATCAGTAGAGACTGTGAGAGCTTCCTTCAGAAAATGATTCATAACATCTATCTCAAATGTTTTTTCAGGAACTACTTCTTCTTCTCCACTAACTGCAGAAAGGAGCTTAGCCAGCAAGTTTAGGTCTATCTTCCAATTTCCTGGTGTCTAAATCAGGTGATGTCAATCTATTAAGTTTGTACACCATTTTGAGACTGTACTATATGCCTAGCTACACAGCGTGTAACAGCAACAGTAGGCGTACAGGAATGTTTGGAACACTGTGTAAAATACGATTAAACTGTGGCATATTATGATTAAACTGGTTATGTTTAGTAGGAACCCGAATACCTAGGTAGTTGTTGGGTTGCACTACTTTGTGCAACTTTGTGTGTCAGCACAGTATTATCTCTTTAAATTATCTCAGATATGCCAGCCTTACACTTTAAACTTCCTGAGAAATGGAGTCCCCTCTGGTATCTACCTCCTCACCCCCACCACTTTCCTGCTCTAATCTAATCTCACCATAGCATCATAGCATCACTTCGTAGATCAACAGACTCAGTAGAATGGCATGCTAACTTTCCTATGAACTGAATATTAAGCAAGAAATAAGTCTTAGTTGGATTTGACAGTAACTGATATCATAAGTATTTTCCACTCTACATTGAAGTGATGGTTAAAGGATTACTTATCTACAGATAGCTTTTCAAACATACTTTACCCAATCTGATTGATATGAACTTGGTACAATAAATATATGGAGATTTAAGTTAAAGGGAACTATTACAGTTTAACACATTTATTTACTAAATATTTTTATTTCAAGTTGATGGAGAGAAAGAAAACCTGCCAGTGAAATAAAAATAATAGCTTAAATCCAAGCCAATTCTGTCATAAAATAGAACAGCATTTCATAGCCATTCACTGCTTTGGTCCATCTGGCATAAATTGAGATAACTCCTTTGAAGCCAATTTATAGCAGATAATGAGCAATTTCAGTCTTTGAAGCAGAGAAGAAAGAGAAACAAGATGCAGAAAATGAAGTAAAGATGATTTTCAGAATGTAATGTATCAGAGAAAAGAAAGGTAAAGTCCAGGTAAAGAAAGTCCAGGAACTTAATTCAGATGACAGAGGCATCTGTCAGTAATAGGTTCTTAGCTGTCAGCTGCCCAACTGTGCTGTGGTAAGCAGCAACAGGAAAACATCCAATGTTATCTATTGTTCATGGCAAACCACCCCAATACCAAATAAGAAACAAAGATCATATGTTATTCTACTAATGCAGGACTTGCCTGTGTGTGCAGATGTATGGATGTATATTATTTGTATTACTGTTCAATGGCAGAGATTTTCTTAACCATTGTTAACAGAGAGAACAGAATTTGCTTGATAGAGTTCACTGGAGATCATCATCAGAGAACTGGATAGCCTGTGACAAACTGAGAATTCATTCTGAACGAGTCGCCACAAAGCACTCAGTTGATATTAAATGCCATAGGTTTTCATGATAATGTAAATACTTCAGCTTAAGCCACTTGAAGATATGACATACAATCTCTAGAATGGGCAGCTACTTCCATACTGAATATTCTTCCAGAATATTTTAAAGTATGTGCATGAAAAGGATGAACTATGAAGCAGTAAGGTTAATTGGAATCTTCAACTCTTACTTTTGATGTATTGGTTGAAACCAAAGGCCACTGAGATACAAAACTACAGATTTTTTTTCTTTATTGTTTAGTTATTGTAAATAATTCTTTATTCTTTGAAGTATATTTGAAAATAGTTCTACTCAGTGCAAATAATTTACAGCTAAATACTGAACTCCATGACCTGTGTTCATCAGTGTGCTATAGTTGTCTAATCATTATATTCACATTGCATACAAAAGAAATTGTAAGTGAAGACAAACTGTAAAGTACTCCAAATAGTTATTAGAAATCCAAAGAAAATTTGTCTGTGAGTATTACAGGGAATTGTTAAGTCACCTATGGCCATGGATTCACAATGTTGGAGTTTTCCCTGAGCAGCCTTTATTATCTTTCAAATTAAGTTTTAAAAATAATCTGTGAATACTAACTTATGAGGTTTATTTGATTTAGGTGGACTTCCTAATTCACTTAGACTTATGTACTCATTGGTCATTGGAATGTTTCATAGTGTATTAGGTTCAGCCTGGCACTTAGTAATTTTAGAATGTATTACTAAGAGAATGGATATTATTTCCATTTCAACCCTGTCCTTCCTCCCTCCCATTCATTATGATTCCATCTATCATAATCTGTCTAATGTTGCATTTTCCGTAGTGTCCCCCATCATGGCAACCACCAGCTCCATTACTGCAGAGGTAAAAACCTTTATGTTGTAATACAACAAAATTAAACCCTCCTAGTTCACTTCAGTTGATGTAATGCAATTATAATCATGTCATGGTAAACAAATTACTTTTTGTTTTACCTTCACTACTGCAATTAAGACTTTTATGAGGTGATTTGTACAAAAATTGAATATCTGCTTTATGATAAAACTGACTTCAAAAGATCCCAAAGAAACAAGCAAACATTGTTTCCCAAGCACCTGCTGAATACTAATGTTAAATCTCATAACACTCAGAAATACAACACTTCTAGAACAAGTGGTCATTCATCTAAAATATCATCAAAAATATCATAACAGAAAATGAGTTATTCATCAGTTGATACTTATTTTCTTGCTAATATATTCTTATTCATCCCATTAGGAAACAGGCAAAGAAAAACCCCACGAAAACAAAACAAACATTTCCTTAATTACTCTTCTCTCTTAAAAAATACATACTGTATTAATAAACTGGTCAGATACGGCAAAAATAATGTAAAAATAATCTGGAGTTTAAACTTTGAAAGGAAAAAAAAAATCAAAGGAAATTCTCAAACAAGACAGCATATTTAAAACAGCAAATGTAATATGAGCAAACTGAAGTTTACACTTTGATGAGCATTAGTTGAACACAAATCAATTAAAAAAACCCTAAAACTAGAAAAAGAGGATCAGATTGCAAATAATTAATTAAAAACATGAAAGAGAACTCAGATCAAATCCCAAAGCATGCTATTTCTAATTAATTCAGTCAGACATGTTCATGACGAAGGAAACATTGATTTCATTACTCTAGGGCAGTGAAGGTTTAATTTCATAGCCTGTGAAGTTAGTGAAACCTTTGTTATTAGCATAAGTTAAGAACCATAGAGTACATTGATAAACCCTTTTCTTTTTTTTTTCTTACAGAAGAATTCAAAACTCAATCTCTTTAACAGCATACAGAAAAAATATGTCCTTGCAAACAGGGTTGAAAACAATATAGTGTGTGCCGTAAGAAAACTCACAACATGCCCACAGGTTACCATCAGGTTATGTTAGTTGACAGAGTCTAAAACTATGCAATGTTATATTGGGCATGCCACCAAGAAACTTACAATTATTCCTTCCATCTGCAACATATGACAGCAGAAATGTATGTATGTATGTATGTTGCTGCTGGGTTGGAGGGCAGAAGGGCTCTGCAGCGGGACCTCGACTGCCTGGACAGATGGGCAGAGTCCAAGGGGATGGCATTCAATAAATCCAAGTGCCAGGTACTGCACTTTGGCCACAACAACCCCATGCAGAGCTACAGGCTGGGGTGGGAGTGGCTGGAGAGCAGCCAAACAGAAAGGGATACGTGGGTGCTGATTGACACCCACCTAAACATGAGCCAGCAGTGTGCCCAGGTGGCCAAGAAGGCCAATGGCATCCTGGCCTGCATCAGGAATGGTGTGGCCAGCAGGAGCAGGGAGGTCATTCTCCCCCTGGACTCTGCACTGGTCAGGCCACACCTTGAGTACTGTGTCCAGTTGGGCCCCTCAATTGAAGAAGGACATTGAGGTGCTTGAGTGTGTCCAGAGAAGGGTGACAAGGCTGGTGAGAGGCCTCGAGCACAAGCCCTATGAAGAGAGGCTGAGGGAGCTGGGNTTCTTCACTGAGAGAGTCATTGGCTACTGGAATGGGCTGCCCAGGGAGGTGGTGGAGTCACCGTCCCTGGAGGTGTTCAAGGTGGGTTTGGATGTGGCACTTGGTGCCATGGTCTAGTCTTGAGGTCTATGGTAACAGGTTGGACTTGATGATCTTTGAGGTCTCTTCCAACCCTGGTGATACTGTGATACTGTGATACTGTGATGTATGTATTTTATTTCAGGATTTTTCCATCCAAGGTTTCTCTTTTTATGCTCGCATAGAACAGAAGCCAATGGTAACACAAGTGCTCCTTTTTTTGTTGTTTGTTTGGTTTTTTTTTGGTGTTTTTTTTTTGTTTTTGTTTTTTTTTTGTTGTTTTTTTTTTTTTTTTTTTTTTTTTTTTTTTTTTTTTTTTTTTTGTGAGGAAAAAGTACTGAAACCCAAAAAAACCTCACAAAGACTAGAGCACTCAACCAAGTCAGAGTAAAAAAAAAAAATTTCAATTACATTGTAACTGAGAAAAACATTAACAAAATTCAAGGAAATCCAGCAAGAAGGTGGAGGAGCGATGTTCCAAATTACATAGTCTGTTGTTCCCTAAGAATCTACAGTTCCTTTTTTCATACAATGAGTAACTTTGGCAAATGCCTTCTCTCACACTCAAGTCATCTTAAAATTCTCTTGGCTAAGCTATGGTCTTGTGGATAATTTGCTCCCACTGAATTTAGACCTTTTTCCCTGTATTAGTCTGCAACAAGGAAACTCAAAAGACAAGCAGGTGAATAAATAAGATGAGCATTTCTATCATCAAGGCTGTTCATTTATTAGTTCATTAAAACAAAACCCAAAATTACAAACAAACCCCAAACAAACACAATGATGAGGTAGTTGTGCTGTGAGAATAAGTATATTGCATATAACCTGAATAAGTTTCCATTAGTGGGTCAGCACTTTTTACCCAGATGAGAGTGTGGTCTGCTCAAGAAGCAAACTCTGACCAAGAAACCAGTCTCCAGAAAGACCATGAAAATGTCTCCAGACTGCTTAAACTGATGGAGACTCAGAGTCTTTTTGATGTCATTTTTTTTTTTTTTGAGTGGTGGTTTGTTTTGTTTTGTTTTGCCAAGAGGTTGAAAAGAACTCCCTCTTCCATGAGCTCTTGCGTCCTCATGACAACATCCTTAAAATGACAGGTTATTTGGTGGGAGCTTCTTGAATCCTTCCTTTAGTGTAAAAATTCACTCAATTAATAAGAGGTTGGAAAGACTGAGTTTACAAAATCCTTGAAAGAAATTACTGAATAAGAGATAATATGAAAACAGATTTTATGTTGGTAAGATTATAATTAATTTTTGCCTATCCTGTGCAAGTAGGTAAAGAAACACCCACCCAGGTGAAGATGGTTGTGAACTGGAGGGACTATTGCTTAAACAAACAAGAAAACAGCCAAAGTCCCTAGACAAAATTTCCACAACCAGTCACAAAGATCAAACCAGGCAAAGACACCTGCAGAAGATGTGTGGCTCTTCCTTCAACACACCAAATTGGTGAGACAACCTCTTCAGAATTGTGGTGGCTTAGGAATTTCCCCCACATACACTATTGAAATTTACCAGACCGGCATAGACAGCTGGGAAGTAAGATAAAGCTATAGTTACAGCAAAGCAAATTTTACAAGCATGTATACACAATATATTTACAAGTATTTACAATTATATACAAATTAGAAATAACACAGAAATCAAAAAAATCCTCCCAGACAAAGAAACTGCCCAGAAGGGGTTCAAAGCCTCTCTGTCTCTCTCTCCCAGAGAGACAAACCATCAGCAAAGCTTACTTGTTATCTGTTAGTGGAAGATTAGAGCGGAGTGAAGGAGAAGTGAAAGGAGCAAGGGTTCGGAAGCAGCAGTGATGGAATTATTTACATTTTGGTTTTTTAGCCCTTTCAGCAAACCAATTAATGATATAGATTATCATTGCTTTCCTTTTACAATCAATGATTAAATTTCTCTCATTAGAATATTCCAATTAGCCTCAAACCAGCACCAGAATTCAACAGTATTTGTTTCTGTGTTTCTGTGATGTAGTGTCACTGATATTATTGTTTCTTGTACTGCTCTGATGCTCAAATATTATTTCACTAATTGTAATGTTCTGTTCATTGTTTTCTTTGATATTAGTATTTTTGTTGAATATATGTGGTTAGGAAGTTAGAGTAATGGAACAATTCATAATTCTGTTATCATGAATTCCATGTAATTGAATAAAAGTCTAAGATTTGTAGTGGTATTTAATTATTCTCTGGCTACTTTCAGCTGCTTTTTAATGACAATTTATGTTTAACATTTACTTACAAAAGAGAAGGCATAATGTGTGACTACTTCAGAGTGGTTTTCTCTTTGTCCTTCCATTAAAGCGACTTTATCTCACTTCCACAGAAATCAGATGAAAGAAAAATTTGAATTTTAGTGGTTGAGACTTAAATCTCTGCATTTTATATATATATGTGTGTGTGCGTGTGTGTGTAATGAAACCAAAACAAAATAAAAACACACACACAAAAAAAAATAGGACAAAACAAACAAAAAATAATTAATTTTTTTTCTTCTGCAAGAAATAACTTCCACCAGATGGCCTCTAAGCACAACTTCAATGATTAGTGAATTCAAGCATTTATGACTTACATGAAAAAGAAATATGTCACTAATCAGTTATTGCAATAAGTAGGATAATAATAACAATAAAAATAAGAAGAAGCCAGTCACAGTTTGAGATTATTCCTTCTTGTTCTATCACTAATTACCTGTGAGAAGAGACCAGCATCAACCTCTGCACAATGTTCTTTCAGGTATCTGTAGATAGCAATGAGGTATCCCCTCAGTCACCTCTTTTTGACACTAAGCAGCCCCAGTTCCTTCAGTTGCTCTTCATGATGATCATTTATTCTTTAAACCCTTCCCCAGCTTTGTTGCCCTCCACTGCATTTGCTCCAGCACCTCCACATTCCTTGTGTAATGAGGTGCCCAAAACTGAACACAAGTTGTGACATCAAAGTTCCTCATTCCTGTCAGTACCATAAGGGAGTAAAGTCAAGGTTCTTGGAACTATTTGCTCTTAGGAGTTTCAAGGCCCAAGGTTATTTTCACAATATCTTTGTGACACAGATTTTATAAAACCAACATGCAGGCAGCGTGTAGAGATAGCATAGCTTCTATAATGAGGAGGAAAAAGAGGTGTTGCAGCCCTAACAAGCAAAGGGAAACAATGGAATTGTTGAACTGCTACTTAAGTTTGGATGTGCAAAGCTTATTCATTATCATCATGTTATGTAGCTGTTCAGATTAACATATTTTCAGTGCAGTGGAAATTGTTGGAAAAGGTGGTCAGGCATTGGAAGAGATTACCCAGAGAGGTGGTGGAGTCACCATGCCTCAAGTTGTTAAAAAACTATGTTGATATGGCACTTTGGGACATAGTTTAATGGTCATGTTGGTGTCACATTGACAGTTGGACTTGATGATCTTAGAGGTCGTTTCCAACCAAAGTAATTCTATTAATATTCTATTCTATTAATAATCTGAGTCATTGTTAAATAAACCTCCATATTTTCAAGCACAGCTATTCCACCTTATCTTGAGTAATACCATAGAACAATCCTTAGTAATATGATCAAAGTGTACTCAACTCCAAAAGAAGTCATCAGGAAATGGGGCTGTGCATGACTGAAAAGCAAGCCTACAAATCTCAGTTTTAAAATGGAGCAGCATCAGATGAAAGAGCACTTTTTAAAGGTGATAGTTCATGTGAATGGCCTATGAAGAGAATAGATTCATTCTACTCTCTGCCATTAGGATGGTTATATCACCACGCACAGAGATATTGAGCCTTCAACTGAAATTACTCTTATGACAAACACAACGGCTAAATTTAGTCATTATGAACTTGAAAAAGTTGACTGAGAAATAAAAAGTAGCATCTTGTCTGGCTGATAAGTAATACCTTTCAAATGAAAACCAAAGATAGGATTCATTCTCTGTAGATTTAAGCATGCAAAAAAATTAAGATTTCAGGAAAGTTAAACATTAGTTCCACTTTACTGAGAATGGAGAAGGCATAGTCTTGCAAAGTTGTGGCAAAACCTACCTTAAAAACCAAACCAAACCAACAAACAAAAAAACCCCAAAACAAACAAACAAACAAACAAACAAACAAAAGTCTGAAAATTATGAGATAAATTCTGCTCACTGAGGGAGAATCAGTTGCAAGAACTGACAATGTTTACCTAAGGTTGCTATCAAAATTCATAATACAGTCAAAGAAGAAAATCTGCACTTCAAATATTTGTTCTATTTCATTATATAATGAGCAGCTAGAGTAGGGTAGTTGACTTGTTCCTTGAAAATGCCTTTTTTCCCTCCGGTATATATTTGAGCTTGATTCAGATGTTGTAGCTACTTAGATGTCTACATTTCAGATGTCTGTACTGATAAGACAAGTCCTATCTTTAGTTCTTTGTAGTTCTGGAAATATCAGTTGATAATAAATTGATTATAATTTTCATATCTAACTCAAACACTGAATTAGAACATTTTCTACTTTCCAGCTTTGTTGCAGAACTTTTACTAAAGTCTAGTGATTTCTCTTTTGCAGCACAGTTTGCTGTAGCTATTAAACCACTTGCGTATAAGCACCTATTGGCCAAGTTAGGGGTTCACATGGAGGTTTGAAAACATGTTTCCCTGACTTTCAGAAGAATCTGAAATGTCTTTGAGAGAAAGTGGAGACTTCTGCAAATACAGTTTAGAATATTTAACCACAACACATCTGTCCTCTAAGCAAACCATAGTATATTCAGCACGTACTACACAGGAATAGTTTAGACAGTTTACTTATATTCAAATGTACCCATAAAGATGAAATACAGAATCTTTAATTATGACAGTACACATTTGAGCAAATAGTTCAACACCAAATGGCACTCAATGAAAACCAGAATACTGGAGAAATCCCCCTGTTTGTTCTTGACCTTTTTACATTGCTCTTTCCTAAATAGTTTACAAGGTAAGTTTGAAGTTTAGCTGAAGGGATCCAAAAACCAGGGAGAACAAATGAAAGTGTTGGAAAGAATCTGCTGTCTTGAATGGAATAAAAGAGCTTGCAGGTGTGGTTTGTTAAATCCCATGGTTTGTTAAATCCCAGTGTAGTCTGGATGGGAATTATGTGTTAACATTTGCAGCTTGTTTCCTGGTAACTAAAGCCCTTGACAGACATTCACTTCAAGATCTGCTAGCCTAAAAGAGATTACTGTCATTATTCGTCCTTCACTACCTTTTTTCCCTTTGGTTAGCCTTCAAAAACTCATAAACAGGCAAAATGACCTAGGCTAACTGTTACAATTTGTTAGTCTCACCAAAACTGGTAATTTTGGCAATGAATTAGCACTTAAATAAATTAATCTGTAGATTTTGGAAGGATGTTGTCTCAACTTGCTGAACAGTAATGAGTGTTGAGAATTACAGCCTTATGTTACAGTTAAGTACAACTGTCTTCCAATTGAGTACTCCCAGAAACTCAACTGAGTAAGTAAAAGTGGTAAACATTATGAATGTCCTCTCAATGTATTCTTTAGTTTCAGTTGTACTGTTAATTAAAGTGCTACTAACTTAAGTGCTACTAGGAAGGACATGGAAGTGTTGGAGCGGGTCCAGAGGAGGGCCACAAAGATGATCAGAGGGCTGGAGCAGCTCTCCTATGAGGACAGGCTGAGAGAGTTGGGGTCTTCAGCCTGGAGAAGAGAAGGCTTCGAGGGGACCTGATAGTAGCCTTCCAGTATCTGAAGGGGGCCTACAGGAAGGCTGGGGAAGGATTATTTACAAGGTCCTGCAATGACAGGACAAGGGGCAATGGGTTTAAACTGGCAGAGGGGAGATTTAGACTGGATGTTAGGAGGAAGTTCTTTACAGTAAGGGTGGTGAGGCAATGGAACAGGTTGCCCAGGGAGGTTGTGGATGCTCCCTCCCTGGAGGTGTTCAAGGCCAGATTGGATGAGGCCTTGAGTGAGCTGTACTAGTGGGAGGTGTCCCTGCCTATGGCAGGGGATTGGAACTAGATGATCCTTGAGGTCCCTTCCAACCTTACCATTCTATGATTCTATAATTAAAAACATACATATACTATACTACATACTATTAAAAAATTCTATAATCATTGGGAGATCACATGAAGAGAAATTTTTATTTTTTTAAAGTAAAAAACTCAGCTACTGGTGATGAGAAGTAGTGATGTGTAAGCAATCACCTAAATAATAGAGTCTTATACTTACCCTTTCCTCTGAGTGTAATGTATTCGAGTCACCACGTCTTACTGCCATTTAAGATGCAATAGGGCATTTACAACTTACTCATGAAGATAACTGATAGCTCACCATGTGTCCCTAAGAATAAAAATGCTTTTTAAAATATTAATGTAAAAGCCTTTTTTTTTTTTTTTTGTTGAAGATCAGTCTCTTAGGTGCTGATGGTTGCTAGTGGTTCAGCAGAAGCAGCAGTTGAATGATGACAAGAGCCTTTGGCACCATAACTAACAACCTGTGTGTATGGGATAGCCCCCATCTTGAAGGTTAAAACAAGGAATCTTTCTTGCTTAGGCTTTCTAGATAGAGTGTAGCTAGAATAATCAGGCTTGAACAGATTGAATTTAGACTAAAATTACATCAAAATGAAAATTCTATAATACAGACTAAATAGCTGTAATAACATAGCAGAACAGTTCCCCTCTTTCTCATAGTTGCTTATATATCTGTGGTACATAAAGGGGGACCAGACCTGACTGTCCCACCTCTGAGAAAAAAAGGAGATATAACTGCAGCTGCTGTAACATTGATGTTGGGCTAATTTACAGGACTTGACTTGCAAGCTCTGCTTATAAATGTTTAGCGAAGATGAAGGGTTGAACAAGTGAAAAGTAAATGTGAAGAGAAAAAAATGGTAGCATTCAGTAGTAGTGCTGCAATTACCAGTTTTAGAGTTGTTAGGTCCAGGGACCACATTGTTAAGGGACTAATGGGTTCCCAAATAACAAAGAATGGGAATGGAGTCTATTTAACAATCCTAAATTAAAGCAGAGAAGAGAGAATTTATTTTTTTAAATATCTGTATGTAAGACAAAGTGTGTTACTAAGAAGGATTTCAATTTTTGAGACATATTAAAGGTCTCACACAGACAGTCATTAGAACACTAGAATACATGCATATATGGGTGGATTCTTTTTTTCCACCTCACACCAGAGGTGTTGAGCTTAACACAAGCTAGCTCTATTTTGGACCTCATTATATGGATAAAGATGAATTAATTGCTGGATTAGTTTCTGGCTGTTGCTTAGAGACTGGTGATTATGAGCTGATTATATTTAATATAAGCAGATAAAAGATAGTCCCAACCACTTTTATTTCATTTCATTGATTGTAAGATAGTCCTGATCACCACTTCCTAGGAAACTACCAGGTTCCAATCTGGTAATGAGCTTGTCCGTATGAATTATATATGACATTTCAGACAATCTTGGTTTCTAAGCTAAGAACAACTTAATGGGAAATGGAAGACAAAAAAAATTTACAAAAGAAGGAAAAGTATCTGTGAAAAGTGGACCTTTATGAAAAGAATATCTGAGATTATTTTAATATTTACTTAAGAAATAATGATTAGATATTCATAATGCAAACAGTTTTGTCTACTACTTAACCTGTCCTAGTGGAAAAATGAAGGCAATAATTGTAAAATAAAAATCAATATTTATCAAGGGGAAGAAAAAAGACACAGATAATAATTACAAGTTATTTAGAGTAAAATATGATAAGAAAAACCAAACAGATAAAGGAAAGTTAATGGCTCAAATAAACAATGAAAAAGGCTATGCCTATGAAAAATGAGTTCTGAGGATGAGTTACTAGTTACATGCAATATCATCAATAATTGTTAAAAAAATATAGAAACTTTCTTCTATATTTGGGGAAAAAACCCACAACCCTGTTACAGCACCACACAGGCAGTTTTGACTTACTGGAAATTTAAGTGACTGTCTGTCTTCATTAGAACAGGAGGTCTTCAAAATGGTGCCCAAGCAACTCAGAGAGAGTTACTGGATATAGTGTTAGATATTTATTAAGTAGAATAGTACAAAAGCTTGGAAAGATATTTTTCCAGCATTCAAAAAAAAAAAAAAGACTTCATGAGTTGACTTGGTGACTGCAAGCCTGTTAAATTAAGGAAAATTATCACTCACTTTTCATGTCATGGACAATTAAAATGGAGAAATTAAGTTAATGTAATACAAAACCTCCTTATAGAACATGAGTTTTATTAAAAAAAAAAACTGAGGTGACAGTGACTGATACAGATACTGCCTTCCAGCCACTGGAATCAGTTTAGACTGGTGAACTGACAGACCTATTTGTGTGTGTGTCTTTGGATGGAGTATTTGTGTAAACCCAGTTACTGGAAGGACCTGCTGTCTGTCTGTGTGGTTCTTGCTGTGCACAAAAGGGATATACAGCAGCGGTTGGAGTGAGCTGGCAAACTGTGGGGCTTGAATGCCCAAGTGCCAGAAACTGCAAAGACTGGGACCCAGGAGTAGCCTTTGTTGTACATATGTGTATCTACACTCACTAATGTACCTTTCTCTTGGGCAGATAGTAAGAACTCCTCTGACTTCAGGGTCTCTCTTGCTGCTGCTTCCTCCTCTGCTTGTGTCACCTCTGTCCCTTTCTGAAAATCTGTTTCCTTCCACATCCCTGCCCTCCTTCCCCAATACAGTGCACCTATCTGGCCTGAAGGGCTCAGCTGTTTTTTGCAGTGGGGCTCCTGGAGCTGGCTTCCACCATCTCTTCAGCTCTTTCTGGTACAGGACAGCCCTCTGCGCTGGGCTGGACACAGTCTCACAGAGTCCACCCTGCCAAGCTCCCCTGCCACCAACTTGATACAGACATGCAGTAAAACAGTCCACTGATTTTTACAGTTGGTTTTTGCTGTGTTGGGTGGTTGGGTTTTGTTTGTTTGTTTAGTTTTAAAAATTGGTTTTTTTAAATTTTATTTTATATTTTATCATGGATTAGCTTGAAATGAGTTTGTGGCTGTAATTTGGAGGTAGACAAATCAAAACCAAAAATTCAGATCTAAACTGCTGTGGCTGCTCTCATTGCTGCCTCATTCTCTCGTTGCACACATTCTCCACCACTTGTTGCTGCCAGGAATCTGACAAATGCAACTACACACTTTGGATTGAAGCAGGTGTTCTTTATTCCAGGTCACTGCAAGCATAACACTCATGCAGGACAGAGGACCAAAAGCATAAGACCAAAACATCCCCAAAAGCCCCTGTCACCTTTGTGGTGACTCCTTTTATCCCATCATACAAACAATGCATTAGCATAATTCAGGTGAGTGAAGCCCAGTCTTTAACATACATCATGTCTCGTTTTTCCCCTGGGCCAGATGTCCCACAATCTTTTCCTCCCACGTGGGAGGCATCCTGAAGCTGTGGGAATGAAGGCCATGTGCTCATTATTTTTATTTTTTACATTGGATTCCCACAAACTGCTAATGCAGAAAGATGATTAACTTCCAAATGAACTACCTGATGTTGATTCTCTACCTGCTGATGCCTGCAAAGCATGAGTGGGTAACTGGCTGCAACTTACTATTTAGCCACACATAAATCTTCCTTTAACTGAATACTAACTGTCCATGGGTGAGTGAAGCTTAGTGTCCTGTGTGGAGAGATATTAAATTAAAAAAATCATGTGCTCTTTTCTGCTTTTCTAATGCTTGAATCTGCAAGTAATGAAAGTAAATTCTACTTTGGCTTATGGATTTTTTTTTTTTTTTTTTTTTTTTTTTTTTTTTTTTTTTTTTTTTGGGTATGGTTTGTATTTTGTTTGGGTTTTTGGTGGGTTGGTTTGTTTGTTTGTTTTCTACTTTAGAAAAATGGGGAGAAATTGAATATTCACC
Organism: Eubucco bourcierii; assembly: GCA_013396675.1. Classification (NCBI taxonomy): domain Eukaryota; kingdom Metazoa; phylum Chordata; class Aves; order Piciformes; family Ramphastidae; genus Eubucco; species Eubucco bourcierii. Next base: position 81,381 of record VWZE01021017.1, on the reverse strand, counting down.
AGTGAATAATACAGGAGAAAAGTGTAAGTAATGTTATAAGAGGCCAGGCCAAGCTCATTGTCTGTATCTGTGGCTTTCTCTAGTGCTCCCTTCTTCTTGTCTGTGTTCCCATGCTTCTGTCTCTTGTTTTGATAGATGAAAGTTCAAGAAATGGAACATGCTGTCAGACTAAAACCATTTGTCACTGAAAGCTAGCACTGGTCTGCGTACAGATATCGGGTCTGAGTCATGTCTTTTCTTTTGACAGGCATGTCAGTGCTATTTGTCACAGACTTGTTTATCTGCCAGATCAGACTGCTATCTTGCTACTCTGGGTCAGCACATAGGAGAAGCAACTCACCTCCAATAACACTGTCAAATTATACTCAGCATAAAGATGCCAAAGCTACTGCCTTCAAATTTGTATCTTCAATGAGACAGGGTCAGAAAGAGTAGTTTGGCAAGTGTTACAGAACTGTACCAAATGCCAGGGCAGCTCACCTGTTAAAAAACCATGGAGTAAACGTCTGAATGCATTTGAAATGGCTTTAATCTTCATTTCAAATAAGAGATATCAGAAAGTACTGTTTTGATCTTTCCTGGGTTTTTATGTTTTGGCACATCTGGTGATCAGCGCATGCTTTGGCTACTAGACAGTGACTCTTTGGGTTGAAAATTAATCCCTTCTTTAATCTTCATGTTAACAGAGAACTGAATTACAAATGCAGTCACAAACGATTGGACCTACTCCCATTATTTGGTTTACTAACATTAATGCAGGGATTTTTTTTAATCTAAAGACTGAAGGATTTAAGGAAGGATTTATGTACTTCTCTTGTTCTCCAGCATATTTTCTTGCATTGCAAACATGAATTACACAGACAAGGGCAAAAGACATCAGAAACATCTTGCTGCGTATTAGTACAAAGGCTGCATTTGAAGTGGAAAGAGATTACTATGCTAATGCAAAAAGGGAAGGATGAAGTGTAGATAAATATTTCAAATCCATCAGATTGTTCTTGATAAGTACTACTATCACTAAAGATTAGTTTTAATTTGTAAATATACTTTAGCAGCTATTCATACATTCCAAAGTTTCCTAAGCTGATGGCAGTTGGGATGGCAAGATAGTATGAAGATCAGAAGTGATGAGTTTCGAACAGTGTGAGTAAAGTGGATAAACAATCTGGTATTTCCTTCCTTCTTACATAAATGTATGTCAATTTTGATACTAATTTTGAACTATAAATATTTTAAAGTTCTAAAAGTGCAATATTTACCTTCTGATATCCTTTGTCTTCAGCCTCCTGTAGACTTTTAGGCTTACTCTGCTTTCCTCTTTCTCTTGAATTACCAATTCACACAAGTAGGAAAGGAAGGAGTTGTATTGTTTGAGCTATCTAAAAGGTAAAGTACATAGACCAGATGTTCCTTTCCTACTAGCTCAGAATCCTCTCTATACATTGATGAGAAAGATACAATAGAACACAGAGTGTTGCTCTATGCTATGGTCTTAAGTGTTCTCAGCAAGACTGCAGGTAAAGGGTGTTTACTGGGGGAAATAAAGCTTATGTGAACATCCTGTAACTCTGAAAGACCTAAGAGTACCTTCGTTCACATCCAGTGAAGTCAGCCAAACTGCACGAATGCAATTCAAGGCAGAAATTTCCATAGCCTTTAAGAGGTTTGTCTCAGCCTGACAACGGAGCTTTTTGAGGTTTCACCACTCTTTGCCTTCCACACCACAAAGAGATGTAGATATTTCCTTAATTTTCTGGAAGTCAGATTAATTTCTTTCAGGTGCATCTTGATAAAAGAACAATGGATATTTCTATCCTTACAAGAAATTTAAATCTTTTGTTTTATTTTCTTCTTTAATACATTGCCCTCTCCTAGTCTCCAACTGCTAGTCATACAGCACAAAAAATTGAGATTTATGAACTTGTAAATTAGTATGAACAATTAAAAAGATATTACTTTTCTTGTCCAGTATATTCACTGATTTAAACTTAATCGTTTGTTTGCATGTGATTCAGAATGCAGCCTGTTTACTCACTGTAGGCACAAAACAAAAAGACCAAACCTGCTAGTGACACTTGTTCAAGGGAAGGGGGGAAAGGGAGGTAGAAAAAACCCCAAACTTCTGATGGAGAAATTTGTTTCATATTCATTGAATAGGTATTGAATGAAAAAAAAAAAGAGGAAAGGACTTGGGCTGTGTATACTCTATAGTGATTTCCAAATTACTTTCCTCAAATCCTCAAATTTATCTGCTTTTTTTTTTTTTTTTAGCAATATTTTAATTTTGCTAACCTTTTTCCTACTGGTGAATCATCTCCCTCTCATTTTTTTCCTTTTCAAAGCTAAAAAAAAATTTAAACCAACCAAAACCAGGAAGTTCTTTACGGTGAGGGTGGTGAGGTACTGGAACAGGTTCCCCAGGGAGGTTGTGGCTGCTCCCTCCCTGGAGGTGTTCAAGGCCAGATTGGACGAGGCCTTGAGTAACCTGTACTAGTGGGAGGTGTCCCTGTCTGTGGCAGGGGGTTGGAACTAGATGATCCTTGAGGTCCCTTCCAACCTTACCATTCTATGATTCTGTGATTCCAAAAGCAAACAAACAAAAATCACACACACAAAAAAAAAACCAAACCAAAAAAACCCCCCACCCCACTCTAAGTAATTTCTGCTTTTCTCAGAGTAAGTCCCAAATATCAAAATACAGCTGAAGGAGTCTTCCATGTTTTTTATACAGTGTTCTCAATTCTGCATATCATTTTGAAATAATATCTCACAGTATCACAGTATCACAGTATCGCAAGGGTTGGAAGAGACCTCAGAGATCATCAAGTCCAACCCATCACCACAGCCCTCAAGACTAGACCATGG
>VWZE01021017.1:51484-71399 GCA_013396675.1 Eubucco bourcierii | reverse complement strand
GTGTTGGTTTTTTTTTTTTTTTTTTTTTCCTTTTTTTTTTTTTTTTTTTTTTTTTTTTTTAATTTTTTTTTTAATCTGACTGCCCTTGAAACATCATTCAGGTGACCCAAATTTGTTTATTTTGGGGTTTTTTTATACCTCTAACCCTCAGTACCTGGTTACTGTGGTTTGTGTGTGGAATCCTTGTAACTTGGCCATCTTGTGCCTTCACCTAAACAATACCTTTTGTATGTGGAGTCCTTGTAAATGGGCCATCCTGTACCTTCACCTAAACAATACATTTTGTGTGTGGAGTCCTTGTAACTGGGCCATCCTGTGCCTTCACCTAAACAATACATTTTTATTCCTAGAGTCATAAGATATTTCACTCTGTGAAGAGAACTTGCTTTACTGCTTATCCATGAAGAATAGACAGTACACCATATAATTTCACAAAGCTAGACTAAAGCTTAAAATACTTCAGATGATGCTTAGTTGAAGGCCAGATGGTTTTTATCACAATCAAAAGCAACTGAAATCAGTACAGGTTAAGACAAGTTCAGACAAACCATGCGATTTTGCCAGATCAGGTCAATACAAAGCCTATGCAAGCAATTATAAAAAAGTATACAGTAGAATGAAAAAAAAAAAAACCCCAAACAGTTATTTAAAAGAAAGAAAGAAAGAAAGAAAGAAAGAAAGAAAGAAAGAAAGAAAGAAAGAAAGAAAGAAAGAAAGAAAGAAAGAAAGAAAGAAAGAAAGAAAGAAAGAAAGAAAGAAAGAAAGAAAGAAAGAAGGAAAGAAAGAAAGAAGGAAAGAAAGAAAAAAGAAAGAAAGAAAGAAAAAAAGAAAGAAAGAAAGTAAGAAAGAAAGAAAAAGAAAGAAAGAGAAAGAAAGAAGGAAAGAAAGTAAGCTTTCTTACATCTAATTGAACTCATTTTGCCTAGATGCTAAGTGGAATAAAAAGATGATAGAATAAGTAAAAATTCAGTGAATTTAGACAAGAAGAAGGTATTTTGTTCTTATATTATCTCCCCAGTAAGTCCAAAGTGGCTTTGTTTGGATCAATATAGATGTCTTGCTTATGAAGTCAAACTGCATATGCTGTTCAAAAATGAATGCCTTTAGAACTGTTTTCATTGTTTTCCAATGAAACATATTTAAATGGCAGCATAGCTTCTCCTATTATTTACATGACATAAATCAGAAACAATTCCATTATGTCAAGGAAAAGCTACTATGAGCAAATGCTGAAGAATGTGGCCGTATCATTTAAATTAATATGTTCAGTGTATGCTCTATTTGTATTTCCTACTTTCTGTTCACTATATATTTCTTTGTTCTTTAGGATATGAGCCATATCTCTCAAGGGTAATGTTTTATTTTCTAAAACAGTAAACATATTGACCACTGCTAAAAATCTTGTAAGACAATTTGCACTACATTAGCAAGCCATGAATCTCCCCTTCTAAGAATCCATATTACAAAACAGGAGTTTAATCCAAAACATTGCATTATATTGATTTCTTGGGAAGTAATATACACAAATGTGTTTCTACACACAAAGATATATGTACACATGCAAAGACACACGCAGAGTCGCATAAACAACATGTAGTGTGCAGAACAGATCAATGGATTCTTGGCTGAGCTATCTTTCTCTTAGATTTGGTACCAATTTTATCTGTATGAGATATTGATTCTTAATCAATTAAAAAGAATATGGGCATCAAATTACAGTTACAGTTCACACTATTGTGTGGGGTTTTTTGTTTTTTTTTTTTTTTTCTTCTCAGACTGTATGCTAAGGCAGGCTTTCTATCTACTTTTGCCATTGGTTGCATATGTGTGTGTGTATATATATATATACATACATACATACATATATATATATATATATATACATACATGCTCACCATTATACATGGTAGAATACTTTCTTGATAATGGATAAACAAGTTTACCAAATTCATTTTAGTCACTGGTATCCACTTACCCATATGTGTGCTGAGACATGTAAATAATATTAAAGTCTCATTTGGTTTTCGCAACTGATTTGAAAGATTCTGTGTCTATTATTAGCCTTAATTGGAACTGAAAAGAGGGTTTTGGTTTTTTTTGTTGCAAAAGCAAAAATTCTGCCTTTAACAACAATGTCTCCTTTTTGGTACTATGGAAATTATCAAGACTGTAACAAGGGAGCACAACCATTTAAATCTGTGGTTATTCTACCTTGTATGATTCTGCAACATGCAAAAAATGTGATGGTGTAAGCTAAATTTTGGGTTTTTTCTTTTTGTTACCTCCTCAGTTGATTGTCATCTTTAATCCTGCATTATCTTGATGCTTATAATTCTTCTGTGACATCCACTTTCCTTCATTAGATGCTGCATTGCCAGTAGTCAACTGGTCTTTCTATAACTGTATTACAAGAATTTTCATGGGATTTGTTTATTCTTGCCGCAAACTCAGTACATAGTCACAGAAAAAACTATTATTGGCATTCATCAATAACACACTGGTGTAAAAGGAATCAATACAGTTGATTTGCAAGTACTGATTTTCATTCTTATACATTATTAATGGCACTTTAGACCTGTAATAAGACAGAAGTCTTTCTAGCACCCTCAGTGTTCATCATCATCATCCCTGAGCTGTGTGATCAACACCAAGAAACAGTAGATCTGGGGGGAAGAACTCATATTTTATTTTTGCGAATAGGAAAACAACTTGCTAATTTTGGAGAGGCTGTCCACTGTGGTGGTGAGGCACTGGAACAGGTTGCCCAGGGAGGTTGTGGCTGCTCCCTCCCTGGAGGTGTTCAAGGTCAGATTGGACGAGGCCTTGAGTAACCTGTACTAGTGGGAGGTGTCCCTGTCTGTGGCAGGGGGTTGGAACTAGATAATCCTTGAGGTCCCTTCCAACCTTACCATTCTATGACTCTATATGATTCTATGTTGTCAGTTTTGGAATGCACTGTGCATAAGTTTTTAGTTTAGATGATTTGTGTATTTTTAATGTATTTTCTTTTTTCTCCTCTTCCCTGTCTTTCTGAAAAATAAACAAACCAGATCAAATAATAATAAAAAAACCAACCTACAAAACCAACCAATCCAACAAACACATAAACAAAACAAACAAACAAACAAAAACAAAAAAGAAAACTAAACCACCACACACTTTGGGATTAAAAAATTGGAAGACAAAGATTTTGATGCATATGAAGCTGAAGGAATATGATATTCCATTGATTTGATGCATTCCTCAAATTAAGTCTAAAATTATTTAAGTGTTTGAATTTTCTTTTGTTGTGGGTTGTTCATTGGGTAAGCAACTGTGCATGAAACCTGGGAAACAGTGATGATGAAACACGTTAATATTTTACTTATTCAAAAGTACTCTCGAAATAGGCCCTCATCTAGGAGAAATTACATTGTTTCTGTGAACAAAAAACAAAACAAAAAAATCTAGGCAATGAAACCCATGGAAAAAAATAGACTAAATTAAAAAAAGAAATATTTGAGGAGCATTTTCCTTCATTCTCAGAAAATTTATAAACTAATATACTTTCCTGCAAAACTTGTTTTTGCTAGGTGTCTGGGAAATTCACTAGTTCCTTCCCTAATACTCTTGTTTTGCATCTGACTTCTTAAAGAGTAAATGATACTTGAAGCAGAATAATATAGCTGTCACAGTGAATTTCCAGTTTAACTACTCTTGCTATTAAACCCCACAAGGGCAAAAGGTGAGAGCAGGGTCACAAATTTCTTCCTTTCCAAAACACAGTTCCATTTCCTGATCTCCACTTTCACTTTTCCTTCTTTTACTGTTCCTGCTAGTAGTAATTAAATGAAATTAGTTTATTTGTATTAGAAATTATGAGCTGTTGATTATACTCTTCCTAGAGGTAAAGAAATCTGGATCTGGTACGTGGTTAAAGACAAGCTTTCTTTCCCCAAGTATTTGATTTTTAAATATAAAGTCCAGGTTTCTAAAACATTTTGACACCCTTGAAAATATTACCTGTGTGTTTTCTAATAAACAAAACACAAATGATTATTTCTTAACTGAAAGACTGAACTCTGAGCAGTACAATTCAATAACCTGTTGGATTTTTGTGTAATAGATAATCTCCTAGATCACTGTAAAAGAAGATATCCATTAACTGTGTAGCCAGAGTGACTGAAGATTTTTCCCCATGACAGTCAGTAAATTAACATGTAAATGTATTGTATTTCAACAGTTGCAAAATTTATGTAACTTTCTACTGATATTTTAGCAAGTAGTACCCTGTATGGAATGGCTTCTTTCCTTTTAAAATTGTCAGGAATAAACGGATTTGTCTGTTTCATACAGTTACAGATCATCTTTGTTGTTTTCTTTAAACTCATTGTCCCTAGAAGTTGCCTGGGCATTCTGAAAGACATTAGCCTGGTTCGCTAGGTTGAGTTGAAGATTGCTGGGTTCCTAAGCAGGCCACACTGAAATCTTTTGAGGATGACTCTGAAGGTGGTATTTATCAAATAACTAGAAAGAAAAAACAAAAACCAAACAAACAACAGAACAAAAACCAAACACCACCTTACCTGTAAGGCATTGTGACTATCCAAAGATATCCACACAAAGAGAAAGACATGTTTCAATGCAATCTCAAATTGTAGGATTTCTTCCAGTTTGACTTCACCCAAAACTAGAAAACAGGAGCAACTGATATATCAGTGTCGTGGATGATCAGCAAATTCAGTTTTAAAAACATAAGTAGATGTCTTGAATGTCAGTAGCTGAGCTTTAGCAAGAGAAAAGTATTCCTACAGGCCAGCACAAAGTCAGTGACAGCTGCTCCTACGCTATTTGCAGTACAGCAGAGGTAGGCAACTACAGTTCCAATTTTAAATCAGATTAAGGAGGTCCTTTTTGCAATCACAATAAAATTCTCTCCAAGTGTTTCAGGTATCCAAGTAACAATCACAATTATACCAACACAAAGCTATAATGAGAATGAGTTAGGCTTGTATCTTTGGCAGTCATCTTTGGAATGGATTTCATTTAATGGCACCTTCTGTTCTTACTACAACCTTTGTCAGGCAAAAGCTCCAGAATTTCAATGGTGAGTAAAGTCTGTTTAAAATCTGTAACCTCGTAATACACTTACAAAGAGAGAGACATTAACCTATTAAATATTTGAGACTCATCTCACTTCTCTCTTCTTGCAGAGTGCAGGAGATGCAAACAGGAAAGTCTAGAGACGGCAAAGTACTCAGCCATTTTAAATGGTTTTGGATCAAAACCAGAACAAAATCTTCCCAGATACCAGTAGTTGAAGGGAAGATCTTAAGACTTATGATCCCTCAGCTTTATCTGGAATGTGATGACTGTGAAATGGAATACCCTACTGGTTAATTTTTTAGCACCTGTGTTGACTACTTATCTCTGCAGGTGCAACCTCTTACTACACCTTCAATGTAGTACACAAGTTCTAGCAGTGGTCTTGATCTCCATAGGAGAAGATCTGCACAACAATGCTTGGCAGTAGCCACAAACACAGAGCACCACTGTTAGAAGCAGACACTGTCTGTGAAAACATGCTGTTAATCTCAGAAAGTGCAGTGGTGTAGAAAAATCTGAGCTGAAAATTAAAATAACTGAACACAGTTAGCTCTGTTCTAGCTCAAGTCATGACAATATCAACAAAAGAAAACCAGAGACCTGGTATCTGGGATTCTGACTTTTGTGCAAACACAGGTGCTGATACAAGGTGAGAGGACACACTGTACCTTTAGACTGCCAGTGTCCTGTTTAATGTACACTGAGAGCACGATGACCTTCTTTGTTGAAAGGGAAACTTCTGGCTCATGTGTAGTACAACTTAGCATCCGGAAGGACCACCAGCTCCTTCTCTGCAGACTTAGCCCCCTGCTTGTGGGAGTGCATGGGATACCTCCTTTGGTACAGGACTTGAATTTTGTTGAATTTCACAAAGATTCTGTCAGCCCATTTTTCTAGTCTGACAAGGTCCTTCTGAATGGTAGCACAATCGTCTGGCAAACAGCAACTTTTCCCAGTTTTATGTTGTCTTCAATCCTGTATTCCTTTGCATCAAGGAGATTCGTACCTCTGGCAGCACCAATTAGAATCAGTAACTAAAAAACATCAGGGTTTCAGCCAAAAAGTAGTTAAGTGATAGATTCTTAATACATCTTCAGTGTGGGGTGGTTTGGCTGCAGCTGAAAAGCCTGGGATTTTCAGTAGTATTTGATAACTGCAGGACAGCTTCCAGAAGACAAATGCTTTATTGTTCTGACATTTCCCCATGTAAATCATAGGTATTTTGAGCAAAACAGGCAAAACATGTTAATCATTGCAATCAGTTGTTTTTGCAGAAGGCCTATTACTTAGAGAAAAACCCAGAAACTGGTTGGTTGGGTTTTTTTTGTTTTATTGTTTTTGGTTTTGTTTTTTACTGTTTCACCTATAAATGTCAGAGGATAAAAAAAAAATTATAACTACTGCACTAAAAGTTTTCTTTTATCATGGGAAAATTCTTTGTTATGGTTTACATGATCTAGCATGGTCTTATAGTTAGGAGATTGCTCTCATTTCACAATGTTTAAGAATATATTTGTTTAAAAAAGATAGTTTATAGAATCATAGAATAGTAAGGTTGGAAGGGACCTCAATGATCATCTAGTCCCAACCCCCTGCCATAGGCAGGAATACCTTCCACTAGCACAGGTCACTCAAGGCCTCATCCAATCTGGCCTTGAACACCTCCAGGGAGGGAGCAGCTACAACCACCCTGGGCAGCCTTTGCCAGTGTCTCACCACCCTCACTGCAAAGAACTTCCTTCTAACATTCAGTTTAAATCTCCCCTCTGCCAGTTTAAACCCATTGCCTCTTGTCCTGTCATTGCAAGATCTTGTAAATAATCCCTCCCCAGCCTTCCTGTAGGCCCCCTTCAGATATTGGAAGGCCACTCCAGGGTCTCCTCGAAGCCTTCTCTTCTGCAGGCTGAAGACCCCCAACTCTTGTAGCCTGTCCTCATAGCAGAGCTGCTGCAGCCCTCATTATCTTTGTGGCCCTCCTCGGGACCCACTCCAACACTTCAATGTCCTTCCTGTGCTGGAGGCTCCAGAACTGTACGCAGTACTCCAGTTTAATTCACTCAAGCACACATTTCAAAAGAAACATGTTGTATTGGGTTTGTGTAGCAAGATTTTGATAGTGGACTGGCTGCAGGGGGGGTTTCTGTGAGAAGATACCATAAGCCTCCCCTATAGCTGATAAAGCCAATGCCAAATAGTTCCAAGAGAGATCCACCACTGGTCATTCACAGATGGCATGAATCTTATAATTTTCTTCCGTCTGTGGGCTATCCTGTGTGCACACACAATGCACTTCACTAATCCCCCAGGTAGCCCAGGAACTCCTCAGCTTTTCTGCCCTGTCAGCTTCTAATTATCTTTTCAGTATGAGTGAGACAATGAACTATTTAAAGATAATAAACTGACCTGAGACAAAGCAATTGACTGACCTCCTAACCCTCTTCAAAACAAAGTTTTTGTCTCTGGAGCTCCAAAGGCAGGAATTCAGAAAATCCCAGACTTCATGTTCGTAAGGCTGTGCCTACAGCAATTTCTGTGCTTAGATGTGTCAGTTAATAGTCTAAGTAGACAAGATGACCATTTCATACATTTTTCCTCTCAATTATTGTTGCATATTTTAAAAATAACTGAAACTTCTGATTGTTTAATTTTCCGACTGCAATAACTTTTTAGTTACTTATATAGAGAAAAATGGCCAATGGGCATAGCTTATCTTAACAAGCTGTAAACTTCATGTAATGTAGTGAAAAAAATGATCAAACAAAATGTTATGGTAGATAACAATTTAGAGTTGTCAACAGTTCAAATCAATATAGATGAATGATTGTTTTTTGTTGCACTTCTTCCTGATTTGTTATTGGTGATTTGATTCTCCTATTGTAGCATCTAGCAGTTGTACCTAAGCACATGTGTCACACTAAGAAAATTATTTTTCCTCATCATTTAACTGTTGAATTAGGATAATAAAATGCTCATCCTCAAAAGCACTAAAATACCTCATTAACACAGAATTTAGAGATGCCTACAAGAAAGGGCCAGTCCTCACAAGTGGAACCAATATCTCTGTACCAGAATTTGGAACCAAAGTCAAAGTCATACTTCTAGGTAGAGAAGTTACTTCAAATTCCCATTGATTTCATTATAGCTAGCACTACAACTGTAATATTTCCTATTGTTGTCTTAGCTTGTTTTCATTTACTGAATTACATTTGTTTAAAAATAGAAAGCTGAATACAAAATAAGACCTGTTGATTAAATACCAATAAACTCCAGGCACAAGGTTGGGGTTTACATTACCTAAATTAAGCCATCTAAAAGTCAAATCTAAGTTAATCACCTAGGCTCACTCTGTAGTCAACAGAGTTTGCAGGGTGGTTCTCTTTTAAAATTAACATTGATCTCAGATCAGATGGCTCCCTTGAGGTACCCATTTCAATCAGTTATTGAACAAGTCAAGCTTACACTGTATGCCTAACTTTAAAATGCATGTCTGTAGGACTGACAGCACAATTGTTGATTTTGAAAGAGTTGCAGATGCTAATGTCAACATCAGCAAAACTCAGCAGTTTAACTGATGAACAGCTGGTACTAGGCTGATGAGCAGGATGATTACTGTTCATCATAGGACTAATGCAGATCTGCCTAAGACACCTCTGGTACTTTCTGTAGGAGAATATGAAAACCAGGAAACAGCTAAATACAACTTTTCAAAATAGACTACATTAAATAAACAGAGAATGCTGGAGTAGCATCCTGCACTCCCTTTCCAATCCCACCTTTACTCCTTCACTTCTGACTCCTCTCCTCTGTGTTTAATTCAATACAGCCCTGCTCATCAAGGACATTGCCTGGGCTGCAGTCACTCCATTTTCCAGACCATCCTACCTCATGGATAACCACCTCTTGATGCTCCCAGATTTTTTGCTGTATCTCCAAACATCATCAACCCAAGCAGGGTCTACTCCATCCAAACTACTACTGAGAGGTGCCTCCAAAAAATATCTTTTCTATCTCTTTCATTTCAATTCTTGTTTCCCTAACACCTTAGTAAACACAAGAGGGTTGGAGGTTGGTTTGTTTTGTTTGTTGAGTTTTGGGTTGTTTTTTTTTAAATTTGGAAGTTTGCAACTCTCCAGAAACACTATACCTTTCCCCAGAATCTATTAGTCTTTACATTGTCCAGACTCTCAAAGGATAAATATTTTATTTCTGCACAAATGGTATAAAATGAGATTCGAGGTACTCTTTATCCCTTTCACAAACTAATGGTGGAAAAATAGAAATCAGTTCTCTAGAGGCACAGACAAAAAATGTTGCAATAAACTTCTTGATTCATCCGGTGGTATTTGGTATCACAGGTGTAGCAGATCAGGAAACATTTTAGGTTGTTCTTTACATCTCTGTAGATTACATCAGTAGCCCCTTTGTCTTCATAGTTCATTCTGGTTTTATATTTCACAAGTACAGATATTAATTGAAGAACTCAGGCCTGGATGATCCAGATCTCATAGGACTAAGTGCTACAAAGCACCATGAAAGATGTTCACAGTCCTAAAATTTTATTGAGGAAAGTAGATTCATTTCACTTTCCCCACAGTTTTGCCAAAGATGAATATAAAGTCACAGTATATCCTTGACTCAGATGTATGTAAGTGGCAGTCATTGCTTCTTGATGAAAGCGCTATGTTGTATTGCAATATTTTTATTTCTCTGTTTTGAGGTGGAATATTCTTTCTGTGACTAAGCAATCAGTCTCCAGCAGAAAGAGCACTGATAATACAACTAGGTAAAATCCCACAGTCCTTGGGATAATATTTTTATGAAGGAGCTTTAAGTATTACATGTGATACTTGTTCTCTGCTACAGGATATTTTCCTCAGTGTCCGCTGAAGAGGAAAAGCGACACCAGTTTAGCCAGGAATGTTAGCAGCATGTGTTGGTCGTCCCTCCCCTTCTACCACACACTTTGTAATTTGGTCCAGCTTTAGCTGCTTGTTGATATCTGACAGTCTTGCATCACAGGCATCAGAAAGAAGAAAAAAAGGAAGAAAAATCGTCTTTACCCTTTTTCAAGCTGTAAATGCAACCTATATTTAAGTTTTCTGATTTTTTTTTTTAATGGGTGGGTGGGTGTTTTGGAGTTTTTTTTTGTTGTTGGGTAGGGTTTTGGTTTTGATTTTTTGTTTGTTTGTTCTTCAAAATATGATGTAGCTGAGCAATAGATAGCTGCCAGAGATCCATATTTCTTCAGAGTTTCATGACCTCTTTCTGTTGCTTGTGATACCATTTAGCTCTTGGTCTCACACATGACCACACCTGGGGACACAGAGGTTTCTATTCTCAGTTAGCATGAGGAGAATTCAAGAGTCAGGCCTGAACCAATCTAGTCTGACAGGAGGGTTTTGGAAGTACTTTCTTTCCTCAGAAGATTTGTGATAGATGAAGAAAACTGAAAACATTTCATATATTTTGTCCCCAGTATCACTACATGACTCGCAGCGAAATGGAATCACTGGGACCTCCAAGAACTGACAAGTGTTCCCTTGTTAGTTTTTAAATGAATATGCCACCTTTCATGGTCATACCTCTTATTTCTGATACAAAACAATAACAGCAAAGGGTTCATGCTAACTTATGAGGGGGAGAAGTATAGTCTGAAAATAAATTCCTAAGGAACTTGGTACTTTTTTTTGGTTTTGTTTTTTTTTTTTGTCCACTAAGCAATTGGTAATGTCTCTTACCTCAGTAAATCTTTTTGAATCCTTTCTATTGTCTTGCCAGACAGGCAGTGAATTAGTGATTAGTACACCAGACTAAATGTCAATCTGACTATTCACTATAATCTGCAATTTCTATTTCAGGAATAAATAGATTATTCATTCTTGTTATTGAAACCTGGATAATTAGTGTATCTTCAGCACTGATGCACTAAAGGAAATAAAAGATGTCTCTAATCTAATAAGTATTAAATGGTAATATGTATTCTTTTGATACTAAAGGTAGGAGGGAAGATCAATTTACTTTAAGTAGTGTTCCTCACAACTCATTATATCACTCTGATAGCATTCTTTTTTCACTTTCCTCTCTCTGTTCTCTAAGAATTTATAGTTGATTTTGGGTTTGTTTGTTTGTGTTTTGTTAAATATTACATCCTTTTTATAAAATGTCATTCAAGGTCTCCACGATAACCAATCACTAAGACACGAATAATTGCCCTCAAGAAACCCCTTTATCTGGGAAAGACTTACTTTTTTCTGCCAAAATGAATCTCTTTTTACTCTGGAATTTCACATAAAAGCAAGCCCAAGGTCAATCTCAGCCTTGCAAAATTATATGTAATGTCCTAGACTTGATATAATCCAGTTTCAGACTAGCACATGAAAAATCTTGGTAGCATGATGGATGGTTTGCTACCAAAGGGGATTATTAATAGAAAGAGTCATTTGACACATCTGTCATGTTTTCAAGGGAATGTTTTCATATTAAGGTACATCCAAAGAATGGCTTGAAAAACAGTACCAGAGAACAACCACCTCTCTCTGATCCTGCATGGCATTTAAATGCAGTAACAAAGTGATACAGACTCTAATTAGCAACCTTTCACCATATATATTTTTGTACCACTTCAGTACATGTGACAAAACTTGGAAAACGGGTCTAGATCAGAGACAAAAAACAAATTGTTGAAATTAAAGGCAAAAAAAGGTCAGTGATGATGTTGATAATCAAGGAAAAGCACTTTAAATGGTTGCTACTGAGAAATAACTGTTGGCTGAAGAATACATATTTACTTTGGCCAACATGGTCTATAGTTTATTACTCTTTCTCCATTCCATACTGATTTTAGACTACTTCTGACCTACACTTCTGAGTGATAACTTCTGTTTGTCACCAGTTCCCCAAGGAGACATAGTACCACTCTAACAATAACTTATAGCCACTATTATCTCACTTCTTGGCTGGGAGAGAGACAGGAAATATAGTCTGAAATGAAATAATTAATTGCAGGTACTGTCAGCATTGGATCTGGTATGTAGAGGAGACAGGCACGTGACAAACACAATTGCTTTTTTCACTGGTTTTCATTAAGCACTAAGTCAGTTTCAGAATCTTGAACATTATTTATGGCCCCCAAGAGTGGGAGGATACATTTATCTTACCTAACATTAAAATTAGCATTGTATATGTGTGCACGTGCTTCAGGTGTCTTTGGCTATTGGAGAGGGAGAGACACTTTTAGAACACAGAGGCTGTGGGCCTTATGATCTGCAGCTCTGGTCTTTTGGTCCTGGTGAACTTTTTGTATAACCATGAAGTTCATGGAATTTTATGGGACTATCCTTCAATAGTACGATGAGTTTCCCTAAAAGCAGACAATCATAATGAACCTCTTCATCTTTTAGTGCATTTATTTGACCTCCTATCTCCTGTATGTACACACACAGAAAAGAAGCTAGGAAAAAGCCTCCAATCAAAACACTTTTGCTGCACAATTGTCACTCCTGGGAGATGTTGAGCAAGAAAACAAGCTACAGTTGACACTTTAGTCACTTCATGTGCTAAGGGAAGATACTCCAATATTATGGGTGATGAAGGCTACAGTATTAATTACTGTAGAATAGAAACTGCTTGCTTACAATTAGCAGAGAGATTCTGAATAGGACTAGATTTATTTTATCAACCACACAGCAGTCAAAGCTGTTTCAATGAAGATAAATGAAGAACTCTATCATCTTACTTTGTAGACTTATTTAACCAACAGACTGTCTTCTCTATGATTTGTGATGGCTTTACACATTAGAAACTAACTGAGATGTATCATGACTGTCAAATCCTAGTATTCCTGAGGGTTTCACATGCAGTACAATAGAACCACTTTCATTATCTTTTTGTTACAGATAATGGATAATAAACCATCTTACAGTACCCAAAGGAAAGCCTCTTGGAGTACAGAATACATGGAATACATTTTAAACCTTTTTTTTTTTTTTTTTTCTGAAAAAAAAGTCGTTGAATCAAAATGAAGATGAGTTTATTTTTTGAAAGCTGCACAATTTCCTTTTTTTCTTTTTTCTTTTTCTTTTTTTTTTTTTTTTCCCTAGTGGAAAGGCTACTTAAACTAGCCTATAACAATAACTGTGTAGTTTTTCTTACTTACCAAAGCACTTAAACCTCAGTAGCTGGGAAAGGTTAAAAGATTGGAATTCCTAGAAAATCACTAAACAATTCCGACTGTCAACAGCATCAAATGATTTTTTACTCCCTCCATTCGAGCTCTATTTCATTGGTTTCCCTTTGCATATAATGATCTTCTATCTTTACTCTTCCCAGTGCTGGACTGCTATGGCTCTTTCTTCCCTTTAACAACAGTCATTCCCATCTCTTTCCCAGTCTCATACATTTCTCTATACCTTGCAAACCATGCTTTACCTGAGTCACATAACACAAAATGAGAAGGATTCACATCAAATCTTTTGTCCCTCCAAAACAAGCAACCTCCAGAGAATGAAGCAATACTTATTGGTGGTGCAACATGGTTCAGTCACGAGATAGCATTTCAGTTAGCTAAAAATTGAGAACAAAGGTTGTTTCAGATCTCAATACAGCCTCAAGATGATCATTCAAGATAAAGACTAGGTTGAGATAAGGAAAAGCATATTCTTTACTTTTATAATGTATGGAGCTGTACCTGTATTATTCCTCAGTTCCTCTGGAAACCTTGGAGACAGAAGATAGTACCTCTAGGAAAGGTTTAACAGGAGTTAAAGAAGAGGTAGAAAATTGTACAATGCTATCAGGAGGTTGTCTTAGAGGTTTGGAGTGAGAATAACTTACATAATTTAAAGGTATATATCTATGTATGTGTATATATATACATATACATATAGATAGATATGAGACCAACTAGAACTGGTTGTGCCTGTTATGGGGTAGCCCTGGTCCCTTCTTGCAGATGCTGTCCCACAGCCCCTACTATCAGTATCTCAGCACAAACACACAGTACACTGATGTCTCTCAGTACCTGTATCAATCTTACTTTCTTGGTGTCAATGTGTCCATGGTCCAGCACCTGGGATGAGTGCAGGTGTGTGAGTTTATGAGTTCTGGTGAGTATCAGGGCAGACCTGGGAGCCAGGGTGCAGTATATTTCCTCATCTCAGGATGAGGAACCTGGAGAATCTGACTATTTGACAGACCAAATGATCCTGAATATATCCTCGAGACTCTATGTGTGTTGCCTGTGTCTGTGTAGAAGACACAAACAGAACAAAGACCTAGAGCCAGCTGCTGCATGGACTGCTTGTGTAAGTCCAGTTACTGGAGGAATCTCATCAGGGTACTTTAACCTTGCATGTCTTTTTATACAAAGTGTGTGTATTACGAATAATCCAAAATTAATAATCAATATTATTAATTTTGACATCCAGGTAAAGATTGTTAATAACTATGAAATTGTTTATTAACATTAAATCTCACCAGAAAACTTATTTACAAGGTTCAAAATGCACAGTTTGGAAATTTATACACACAGAGAACAGGCAAAACTGGAATGCTTATAGAGGTTAACTAGCAAATGTAACTATTATACTGGAAGAGAAATCCTTGTGGTCAACATACCACTTGTGGTTAATAGCCTTGCTTATCTAGTAGATGGATGCAGGAAGCTCCTTTCGGCTTGTGGCAGAAGGCAATTAGTGAATTACAAGAGGCTTTAAGTATTTGCTCATGAAAATATTATCAGACAGTACCCAGAGCATGTGGATGGGTTTTTGTCGTGGTCTTAAAGCCATTAGAGGCTTTGGAGTTTTCCCAGGCTTTTTTCTCAGGCATCTGGGAGTTTGGCACAGTCTCTGACCTGGTTCCTCAATTCCCGATTCAGCAGAAACCTTGCAGAGAGGCAGGTAAGATGCTATGCCATGTGCAGTCCTGGCACAGCCCTATGCAGACCAATTGCTTGGAGGCATTTAGAGCCTGTTCCTGTTAAACTTGAAGCAGTGGAGTTTCCATGCAGTTCAGGATGCAATGAGGCAGCAGCAGCACCATGAATACAATGGCAGAGAGCACCTTGTGTTACCTGCTCATCCCTTTTTATCAATACAGTCTGAGACTAATGGGCCTTCGGACACAGAATAGTCAATCAGAATGACACTTCGCCAGGCCTGACCAGAAGCCATAGGCTTGCTTCACCCAAATTTGGGCAGAGCACAGGCCTTGCACAAGGCAACCATGTGTACCTTGTTTACCACAGGGCGCAAAAAAGTCTGGGCAAGCTATTTTGGCCTGCTTAGGCCTACCACAACAGTGTATATGTAGAAAAATTAACTGTGTACAAAGGATCCGGACCTTCTGAAGAAATCTATACCAAGGTGCATGAAAAGCAACAGTTTTACTGCCACACTTCCAATGATGCATTCCTGGATATCACTAGGTAAATAAGAACAGTTCATCTAATACTTAACTTTTTAATTCATTTCATATACAAAGTACACATTTTCCCCAGCAGTTCTGGGGTTTGCTAAATAATTTAAAAGCAATTACTTAAGAATGTAGATTTGAAACTGCAGGCGTTTTATTTGGTAAAACTGTCCACATTCTCATATCAGTGCACTAAAGTAAAATAAGAACAACAACATAATAACACTCAGCTTCTTAATACAGGGAAAGAAAAGCAAGGAAAAATCTGCTGGGAGCTGAAAGTATTTAGATTCTTTCCTTGATTATAGTTGATGAAATTAAAAAAAAAAAAAAACCAACCAAAAACAACCCCCAAAAACCAAACCTCCAGATGTCTAACATATAGAGAGGTTTTAATTTTTTTTTTTTTCTTCAATTTGGGTATATTTTTTAATCCTGTTTTCAGTTAACTAGCTAGGAGGTTCTACAATATAGATACATTTTAAGTATAAACCTTCTGACAGTGTAATTCACAATCTCATTACAAAAGCCCAGAGGAGAGAATCAGAAATTAATCCAAAACTAGTTGTTAATTAGAAATGTGTGAAAACTGACATGCTGTGTGGGAGATACGAAGTCACTGTGCATTGTGGGTTAGAGCAGCACTTTATACCCAGCCCTGAGCAAAGAACTGTTCCGAAGCTGAATGATCAGTAGATATGTGGATCTTCCTCTAAACACAGAGCAAGCAAACAGTCTTTGTCCCAGTTACAGTCAAACTGGGGATGGTGAAGGTGTGTGAGAGTGTGTGTGTGTGTGTGTATGTGTAAAAAGAAAAAAGGAAATGAAAAGTATAAGTCTTTCTTGGGTTTCCTATTGTTGTGGTAGGCCTAAGCAGGCCAAAATAGGCTTGTACATATCCTGGCTTGCCCAGGTATGTTTTTCTGCCCTTCCTCCTTCCGTTTTGGGGAAAGCAGCTGCGGAAAAGAAGACAAAGAACCTGGAGCCACTGAGTCTGAGGACTGTGGCTTGCCCAGACTTCTTGTGCACCCTGTGGTAAACAAGGTACACACAGTTGCCTTGTGCAAGGCCTGTGCTCTGCTCAAATTTGGGTGAAGCAAGCCTATGGCTTCACCTAATATGGTCAAGCCTGGCGAAGTGCCATTCTGATTGGCTATTCTGTGTTCAAAGGCCCATTAATCTTGGGCTGTATCGATAAAAGGAGATGAGCAGGTTATACAGTGTGCTTTGCCATTATATCTGTGCTCTGCCACTGTATCCATGCTCTCTGCCGTTATATTTGTGTTGCCTTATATTCTGAACTGCCTGGAAATTGCCTTCCAAAGGCTTACCAGGAACAGGCTCTAAATGCCCCCAAGCGATTGGCCTGCGTAGCCAGTGTGACATTGTGCCAAAATTGCACATCACAAGACATCCTGCCTGCACCTGAAAGTCTCCTACCAAGACAGAAAGTCCTGGAGATGCACAGATCATCCAGAGGAAAACAGGACCAGATCAGAGATTACCTCCTTTCTCCAGCAGCCCGGGAAGAACCAGAAGTCTCAGTGGATGACAAGAATTCTCTGAAAGCATTTGGGTACAGTCTGAAGCTGCAGCTAGCCCCATGAGTCGGGAGATCATTTCATGAGTAAATACTTAAAGCCTCTTATAATTCACCATTGCCTTCTGCAATAAGCAGAAAGGAGCTCCTTGAGTCCATCTAGTGGGCAAGTGGGGTATAGACCACAAGTGGTACACTAACTGCAAAGCCTTCTCTTCCAGTTCAATAAGGTTCAATTAATGTTATATATTATTACTAGTTATTTCTAGATCCTGTTATTACCTGTATATAAAGTTTCCATGACTGATGCAAAGAATTGATTATTATTAAAATTAGTGATCGGGGTGGCATGAGTTCTGACTATTTAATATTAATAAACAGTATTCATTTTTTAAAATGTCATCTCACATTAATTAATAACCCCTCCACTACACCTATTCTTTATTTTTGTGGTGCAGGGTCCCAATAATACTCTTTATCCAGTATAAACTGAAGTAAAAAAAGTAGGTTCATTAAAAAATAAATACAGTGGTTTGCTGGGGTTTTTTTAGTTTGTTTGTTGGTATTTTTTTTGTTGTTATTTGTTTTGCTTTGTTTCATTTTCCTGTGAATTTGTATGTTAACTGGTGTGGACACAGACCTCAATATGGTGGGAAAAAAGTGAGGTATGGCATTGGGGGTTTAGATAGCGTACCAAGCTGAAAATCTCATGAGAGTGTCTTAGGGAATAGATACCTGCAGGGAAACAAGGCTGGCCAGAAAAACAAGTCAAATATTCCTCCATCTACTACAGCAAATTCTGTGCT
The DNA here is from genome assembly GCA_013396675.1 of Eubucco bourcierii. Lineage (NCBI taxonomy): Eukaryota > Metazoa > Chordata > Aves > Piciformes > Ramphastidae > Eubucco > Eubucco bourcierii. Next base: position 53,555 of record VWZE01021017.1, on the reverse strand, counting down.
GTCTGAGTGACAACCTGTGGGTAGGACTCGGGATATAACCAGGGCACTGACAGCTCCTAACGTGTCACCAGGCATTTACTGGAAGCACTAACTCCTATTAAAAAAAAAAAAAATCACCTGATCACCTGTGTAAGATTTGAGGAAAAAAAAGAAACAACATTCCAGGTGACTGGGAAAAACCTTGGAAATCTCCCAGTAAATCCATGAAAAGATTTTTTAAAATCTGCCTTTATTGTTTTTAATGTTATGATTTTATAAAATAATATTATTTTCAAACATGGAGTGCTCTATTATTGAATTTCTGTTTCTGGTAATACACTGTTCCCTCACTTCTCATTAGTCATCCACTCCACAGAAACGATCATTCCTTTATTCTAAATCCACACCAATTGCAAACACAGAAATTCCAGTTAAAAATCCTAATGTCAAGAAATCACTATTTTTTCATATCCAGCCAACTACAATCACTGCAAACAGTAGTCAAGTTTAGCAGGTTTCTTAACATTACAACTCTTCACTTTTTCTCCTTCCAGGCTATCGCCTGATAAAGCAAATGAAAACTCCCCCTTCTGAGGTAGTAAAACTTGTCTTAAGAACACCTTTATGAGAAATTAATAAGAATTCATAAATTTAACGTGAAGTTCTGAGATAAAAGTAGTTAAACCAACAAAGTCAGGTTTTAGTAGTAATTTTATGACGTTTTATTAATGACCTGGGGTCATTTTGCCTTCTAATAGAGTATTCTCTACCCTAAAGTAAAATATATCCCAGAACAGGAAAATCCTTCCCTGTTTTTTTCCTTACTCATTTGCTATTTTTCTATCATGTGACTTGTTAGATCAAAGTTTCCATTTTAGCTGCACATGCATATTGCATGAGTGTCAAGTCCTGACTTTTTGCATCAGAAGTTAATGGAAAAAATCATTCTTCAGGTGTCTAGGGCATGTACAAATTGTGGTCCCATGATGAAATATCTAGACACAGATGCCTGTTGGACTTTCAGAAAATGAGTCATTCAGCTTTCCAAAGGGATGTGAATACTCAATCACCTATAAAATTAATGAGAATTGGGCATACTCAGCCCCTAAGTGGCTTTGAAAAGCTTGCCTTCAAAATCCATACTGGAAAATAATAATAGCTTATTGCTAGGAAGTTTCTAGCTAATCTCAGTACATATATCATAACAACATCTTTTGCTGGGGCCTTATTTTATTAGAAGAATTAATCTGTGTTGTGGAAGACTATTGCTATCTGAATATTTCTGAAACCAGTAACTGCCAACATTAAGGCTGTTTGACGTACAGATACAAGTTTACATTAAATACCCAACTAACACTTGTGTTCCTGAATCCAGCATTCTGAATGTTGCTTTCTAAATAGAATTTTCAGAAAACATAACTGAAGTTGACAAAAGACCAATGCAGTGCTGATCGCTTACCACTTACACAGAGCAACACTCTCATTGTGATAATCTACGGCTTTTGCAGTTGATTTGTCATTATCACTCATGACCTGTGCATTCATAGACTCAGAGAAACGTAGACTCATTTTATTTGGAAAAGACCTTTAAAATCATTGTTTTCAACCATTGACTAACTCTGCCAAGCCTGGTGCTAACGCTTTCTAATACAAACTGAATGCCAAAAGCCTCTGCCAGGTCCTGAGGGAACTGGCAGATGAAGTTGCTAAACCACTGTCCATCATAATTGAAAGGTCATGGTAGACTGGTGAAGTTCCTGCTGACTGGAGGAGGGCAAACATAACACCCATCTTCAAGAAGGGAAAAAGGATGACCCTGGGAACTACAGACCAGTCAACCTCACCTCTGTGCCTGGCAAGATCATGGAGTAGATCCTGCTGAAAGTTCTGCTAAGGTAAATGGAAAACAAAGCAGAGGTGATTGGTGGGAATCAGCAATGGCTGCACCAAGGGCAGATCTTGCCTGACAAATTTAGTGTTTTTTTATGATGAAGTCACAGCAACAGTGGACAAGGGAAGGGCAACTGACGTCATCTACCTGGGCCTGAGTAAGGCATTTGACTCTGTCCCACATGACATCCTGGTCACCAAA
>VWZE01021017.1:30275-50552 GCA_013396675.1 Eubucco bourcierii | reverse complement strand
CTGATTTCTGGGAGGGGAGTTGTGTTGCTGTATTACCTTTTACTTGTATATTTCTGTAAATATTGTGTATATAGTGTAAATATCTGCTGTACATTGTGCTGAGCTGTAAATAGAGCTTCATCATTTAACTTCCAGCCGACTGAGTGCTAGTCTGGGTCATTTTACAAAGTGTGTGTGTGTGGGGGGGGAACTCCCAAACCTTCACAGACTTTTTACAACATCTTGCAATGACAGGACAAGGGGCAATGGGTTTAAACTGGCAGAGGGGAGATTTAGACTGGATGTTAGGAGGAAGTTTTTTACAGTGAGGGTGGTGAGGCACTGGAACAGGTTGCCCAGGGAGGTTGTGGATGCTCCCTCCCTGGAGGTGTTCAAAGCCAGATTGGACAATAGTGGGAGGTGTCCCTGCCTATGGGACAGATGATCCTTGAGGTCCCTTCCAACCTTACCATTCTCTGATTCTATGATTCTCTTGCACAATTTCCTGTCTTTAGAAAATAGTACTTCATGTGATTAATTGTTCTGTGGCCTAAAGTATTTTTTTTAATGGCAATATTTTCCTTGTAAAAGAAACTGAAAGATGAAAACAAGCTCTATTTTAAGTAAATAAATGAATGAATACATATACAGCTAGTTGTTTTTTGTTTGGTTTTTTTTTTTTTTTTTTATGTTTAAGCAGTATGAAAGTTTAAACATGCCTACAAACCAAATTAGTGAAATGAAGATATAATTTTGCTTTTAGTAAATCCAAAATAAGTCTAGGATAATTCTGTTCTTTGTGTACTTCTGCCAAGAAAATGATAATGAATTATAATTTCATGTAGTTATATAATGATTGCCATTGTCAGTACAAATAGTAGTCTCCTATTGTTTTCTTCACATTACTTTCCTCAAAAGCTTTTAAACCAGCAGTCTAATCCAAACTGCATTCCTACTGGCAGTGATTTGGGATTGCAAAATGAGAGTAGCTATACTGTGTCATAGCACTTAATACTGCATCTGATTGCTGAAATACTCTAAAAGTGGCACAAACCAAAAGTTTAGAGTGAAGGTGATACCACAAAAAGAGTGAAGTAGCTCGCTTTGTGGGAGAACTTCTTGGCTTTCAGCAATTTGTAGTTCAGGTTTTCCTGCAATGGAAACAGATATGACATGTGGCAGAAAGCAGTTGCAAGATGCTCTTGCACCCAGTGTACAGAGTAGGAACTGAAGTTTTCAGGAAATAAAATAATTTTTCTAGTTCCCAAAACCAAATTGCCGCAGTAATGGTTATTAGAAAGGATTCAGGATTTGGTTTGTAGCAGCTGTGAATTTTAATACTAAAAAGATTAAATTGGTTAGTGGGTTGCCTGAAACTCATGTAGAGAAATAATAGTTTTGCGCAGTTTAAACAGTGTTTGCAGGCATCACAAAGCAGCACATATTAACTGAAAATATGTTTTTCAAAACAGTGGGAAGGGATATAACTTTTCAACTTTTATTCACAATCACCCCCATAAATGCCGAGACTTTGGGAATTGTTTTGTTGATTTAGTCATTAGAAGCTAACAATAAGCCATGGATTTTCCCCTCTATCTTCTCTCTTGGAAATACACTTAGACTACTGAATAATTTGACAGAGTTGTCTAAATAATACTCACTTGTAATTGGTCAGGCAATAAATATGATAGAAAATAGTAAAAAAAAAAAACAAACCCAAACCATCATGACCCTAATTAGATAATTATTTTATCTTTTGTGCCAAAATTTTTGAAATTCCATTTCCTAAAATATAGCTAGTATTTATGTCACAAATATTTTGCCACATTGCTTAAACTGCTAACCCTTTGTCTTTTTTTCCAAGGAGTAGTTTATGAAAGATTTTTATTTTTTTTTATTATTTCACTCAAGTAAAACTAGAATTATTTTAGGAAGCATTGAAATAATCAACTTGCACTGTTCTTCATGTAGAAAAAAAAATAGTTAATGCTTATGCTTGAAACTTCATGATGTGAAGTGATGTGAGTGGAGTTTGGAAAGACTCCCTTGTCCTTGATATGCCTAAGGATAGCATTGAGTGTAAGTTGTTCCATTACCTTTCTAGGGATGGAGGTGAGGGTGATTGGTCTATAGTTACTGGTCCTCCTTCTTACCCTTTTTGAAGATTGGAGTGATGTTTACCTTCCTCCAGTCCCCATCCACCTCTCCTATCCATATCCACCATGACTTACTAAAGATGATGGGGGGTGGTCTGGCAATGACCTGTGCCAGCTCTCTCAGCACCAGCAGGTGCATCCCATCAGAACCCATGGATAGATAGACCCTCCAATTCTCTAATATCTTAAGTGAAGGAATTTTGTTCAGTGTGCAGAGAAAACAAACAAAAAAAAATCAAACAAACAAAAAAACAAAAAAAGACAACCCCCCCACAAAACAATTAAACCAAAAAGCCCAAACCCACAAAAACCCACAAAACCAAATCCAAAACAGCAACAACAACAAAAAAATAATAATAATAACAAAAAACAACTATCCAACAGATTGATCTTTACGCTAAATATGTGTAAAGATTTCTGACCACAACTGCCAAAACAAAACTCAAGAGAATTATCTTCTGGCACAGAACAACTCAAATACTCAGAACAACTCCAATACTGTTTCCCATGATAAAAAGGAGAGATAAATTGTATCACCAATACTTATCCAAACTGCTCTGAAGAGAGTTTTTGTTTGTTTTATTTCTTCATGAAGGAAATGTTATGGAAAAATAATATTTCTGAAGGGGTTACATGATAGGATGTGGAAATATCAGTTCTTATGGAAAAGATATTTTAGTTGGCACTGACTTCTCTTGACCCCACAGTATTTTTGTTTGTTTGTTTTACTTTTTCTAACTTGTGTGTGTTTGGAAAGTTCAATATTGCAGTATTTTAATGAAACAGATGAGATTTTGTTTCTTTTAAACTTTCCAAACTCCCTCTTTGTGGATCAATATCATCCTAGCTACTAAACTGTCATTTTCAGTTTTCTATGGATATGATGCAATGGCAGTGTTGACATCAAATAGCAAGGAAAATTAGGTCCCAATTTTGCATGTTGCCTATAACCATCTCATAATCCATACTACTATGGTGACTTTCTGAAGGGAAAAGAACTGAAATAGACATCGCCACAGAGTAGATTTTTCTAGAGCTGGAAAATATATGGTCTATATATAAATAATCATTACAATATATGCTATTAATAGTCTTTGGGACAAAATGCTGGTGTCACCACTATTTGTTCTGTTTAACCACTGCCTTCTTATGTCCCTCTGAAATACAGTTAAAATGCGTCTCCCTTTCTGAAATGTTCCCAGAGATCTCTTGTGATCATGACCTAGGTATGAACAGAAGACAAGGTACACAAGCAAAATAGCTTTGTTTGTTTGTTTGTAGTGTAAGACCCTGGCCCTGGAAATGTTGAGTGCCTTTGAATTCTGTTCACCTTAAATGCAGATGATGTCGCATGTGACTTTACTACTTCTAAAGGTAAGAGATCTGGGGGGGGAACCATTGTGAGTTTCAGAACCCTTGGCAAAAAATTAGCAGTATCTGATAATTTTTGGTATCTCTTCTGTTCTTATATTTAAAATAAAAAAAGAAAAAATGAACAAACAAACAAACAAAGTTCCATTCAGAAATTGTTTCGGTATTAATGATCAATTAGGAATAAAAAGAACAGAAACAAGAAGATGACTGTAGTTTGGCATATGGTAATTTATTCATAGTAGAAGCTTATGGAACCACATTAGAGGAAAACACTTTTTAAAAATGAACAGGAGAGGAATTATTTTAGCACTAGCTGAATCACATATATCCTTGCAATGCACCTTGTTAGCTGTAAGGAACTGCAGAATTTCAGTATTACAACACTTCGCTGAGGTATCTTTATGAATGTAAACAAATGCAGAATCATAGAATCATAGAATGGTAAGGTTGGAAGTGACCTCGAAGATCATCTAGTTCCAACCTCCTACCATAGGCAGGGACACCTCCCACTAGTACAGGTCACTCAAGGCCTCATCCAACCTGGCCTTGAACATCTTCAGGGAGGGAGTACCCACAACCTCCCTGGGCAACCTGTTCCAATGTCTCACCACCCTCACTGGAAAGAAGTTCTTCCTAACATCTAGTTTACAACTTCCATTTTAAACCCATTACCCCTTGTCCTGTCATTACAAGACTTTGTAAATAGTCCTTTCCCAGCCTTCCTGTAGGCCCCCTTCAGATACTGGAAGGTTGCTATAAGGTCTCCTCAAAGCCTTCTCTTCTCCAGGCTGCAGAGCCCCAACTCTCTCAGCCTGTCCTCATAGCAGAGCTGCTGCAGGCCTCTAATCATCTTTGTGGCCCTCCTCTGGACCCACTCCAACACTTCAATGTCCTTCCTGTGCTGGGGGCTCCAGAACTGCACACAGTATTCTAGATGGGGCCTGACAAGAGCAGAGTAAAGGGAAAGAATCACCTGCCTTGCATTTGCAAGGAAGGTGCAGTTGGCTAACTTAGAAGAACTGGAACCTTATAGCAATGTCAATGGTATACCTATTTGCAATAGATTTACACATCATATGAAAGATTTGGGCAAGTAGAGTCATGCTTGCTAATATAGACGGACCTCTCTTTTCATGAATATATTTTATACCTCAGGAGAATCCAAGTATATCCTATCAAATCTTCCCATGATATTCTTGGGACATATACTCATCAACGAAGAGAAAAAACAATTGAGAATGTTTATATTGGAAAGAAGAAAAGTTACTTTTCCCCAGTTCTTGTTGAGGTCTTGGTTCTTACTTTTCCCTACCCAGGCATAACAATTTATGTGATTTTATATTCTGTCAGATAATACCTTATTATTAGAATAGGCCCAGGAAGACAACTTCTCTTGAAACTATCATGGCAAAAAGGTTTGTTTTCCCTTTGGATTATATTCTAGCTTTGAAGAAAATGATATAAATGCATTTATGGAGTAAAAATTACACAGTTTATCATAATGTTTAGAAAAACTCTCATGTAAATCAGTAGCATAATTCCCCATGGATGAAGCACTGTCCTCGCTAGCAGACATTGGAACTTGAGCATTGAAATAAAAAAATACCACAGTTTCAGAGTCAGATATTGGTGGTGCAAACCAAGGACTCAGAGGGTAATTCTTTGTTTTCTTCTTTTTTTCCAAAGAATACTCAGACTATGAACTGCTCGCTACTCTGGTATGGAAAACTGTGATGTTGCAGTCCACAAGGAATAAATAAATATCTCATTCTCTTATGCTTTTAAAAGGTGTTTAGCTGAGAACACTGAGTCTTTAGATGCCCACAGGATAAGTGGCCTTAGAGAAGCTGACCTATTTATTACCAGTAGCACAGAGTTCAGATCCCTGAATTATTCTGGTTCTGTGTGTAAGGGTTGATCCTGTTTCTGAGGAGGTTTTTCACTGAGATGTAGCAGTGAAGTGGTTCAGAATGATCATCTAAAGGCAGGAACTATGTGACTTACAGGGCAGCAAATACTGAAGTGAATAGGTTGGGACTTGTGCATGTTTGGTTTGGTTTTTTTTTTTCTTTTCTTTAAACTTTACTAGTTAATTATTACCTTGGTCTCAGAGGGCCCTAATGCAAGGGCTATGTTCCATGTTATTTCTTATTGGTTCAAATAATGTGGCACTCCCAAGTTCAATGTCAGTGGCAGATATAAATTGCTTAATGGTTAAGACAGTCTCCGGGGATGTGAGTGTAGAGTTTGTGACCCTATCAGCCTAAAAATGATGTTGAGTTTCATCCTCTCACACATCCCAAATGACTCACCGCATCATGGAGCTATTCTACAGAAGAATGAAGTCTGTTTTCATTCTGGAAAGGCAGAAAAAGACACTGGCTCTTAGGAGGACAGTCCTGTGCTAGGTTTTCTTCAGTTTGAGATATCAGTTTTGGACTGCATGTATTTGGATTACATGCCCTTGGGAGAGACATATCCATGTAAAATATTTCACATTGGTGTTTCCCATTATCTTACTCCACCTTTGACTTCCCAAGGCCTGAGGGTTGTCATCTCGAGGCCCTCAAATCTGCTTCAAAGACCCAGATTTCGGTGCTCTTCAGACACATCTAGAGGCTAAAAGACACCAAGGTCTTACAGGTCCTATCTTTTGTGATCTTTATTTTTGTATTGCACCTAATCTTACATAGTTTACAAGGATGTGCTGATCTAGTCTATCTAATATATCTGACAGCATAAACTGCTGTACAATAAAAACTAAAACCAGATTTTTTATACCACAGATTGTGTTCATTTAGTCAGCATTTCCCCTTGAAGACATTTTTGTCATTTAGTTTGCCTGTGTTCTTAAAGGTAAATCATAGTCTCTCACTGCCACAACAAGAGTGTAACTGACTGTTTCTAATTTTGTATTTCCCCTCTGTGAAATATGCGTAGCCTGCATCCTCCAGTAAAACTTACTGCTTTTTTACAGCTAGTTTTAACATATAGACTATTGTGCTGAAGATTAGGGATGATATGACATTTGAAAAGCCCTTTGAGAAAAAAACAGTTGAGCATATAGCACTGAAAAATCATTCTGAACCTGAGATAATTTGAGCAGTTCTGCACCAATGTCGTTCCACAGCTATCAGTGACAGGTGTTTCAGACAGCACGTTTCCTAAGAATCCAAATATATCAGTGGTTGTCTTTCTCTAGAGAGACAGTCTTATCTCTGCTAAGGCTGACCCATGGAAAGGTTATTCAAAGGAAATCATCAAGAATTATATCCTGCTGGCCACCATCACACCTCTGGTGACTGAAAATGCCAGAGAGGATTAAGAGATCTAAATGAGGTAAAAAAGCAGCAGCCAGATCTCAGCAATTTCTGCCCCAGTTCTGGCATCTGTGTTATCCCATTGTTGTCCTCATCCTAATGAAAAAGGATTGTGGGGTGCAAGCAGTTTGAAACACCATTGGCTGGTATCTTCAGTGGAGATGAGGATAATGATGCTTGATCTGCAACACAAGCTTCACCTGAGCATTTGTGCAAGGGCCACTTCCTTGTCTTATTTTTTCCTCTAAGTCTTTCTCTTTACTGAACAGATAGCTTGGGAGACAGCATCTCTTGTACTGACTTCCCCTGAGGTCAAATAAACAGCTTACACACTTTCAAGAGTGCAGGGACCAAAGAGGTTCGTCTTTCCCAAATATATATATATTTAAATTTTTTTTCTATTTAAAGATTACCTCACACTGCAGGAGTATTCATGTAAGCAGGAAGGAACTAAAAAAATTGGGTTTTGTTTGTTTCTTTTTTCTTTTTTCAACAAAAGCAGTTGTTCTGAACACTGTTGGAACAAAAATACTAAATAATGTTACATAATTTGAAAGTTTTGTGCATTAAACTGTAAAAGCAGGAATTAGGTGGTCAAATGGAGGGATGAAATTTAATAATCAGTTTTTAAGAGATGTTCAGGATACTTGGAATATACAAACTATTCCATGAAATAAAGTTGTTAAACTCTCAGTCCATGTCATAACATGCCAGCGTTGTTATTTTTGTAATAATGCATGGCAGTGAGGCAACAGAAAGCAGTTAAGGGACCACAACTTCTTAAACTATCTCAACACCTGATCGGAGAATGCAAGAACATAGCTACTGAAATGGTATTTAACTCACTAGCCCTATTGATTGTCAGTTTAAAAACAGGTTTTCTCTCTTAACTCTGGAAGATATCTAGTCTCGAGGTCTGTGGTAATGGGTAGGACTTGATGATCTTTGAGGTCTCTTCCAACTTTGGTGATACTGTGATACTGTAAAAGAGTAAGAATTGCACTGAACTTACAAATAATGCTGTGTGAAAGCCAATGTCCTTAAATAAATGAAGTTAGAGTGAAGTTTTTTATTTCTGTTAAGGAGTCTTTCTAGAAGCATTATTTTTGACAATCATGATGCCAGATCACTAGACCTGCTCTTTAACATTCATTCTCCTCTGTGCTCTGCCCCCTCTTTGTACTGATCCACATTGTGATTAAGACCTAAATACACCTAGCCAAATAACTTCACAGACAGTTAAGTTCATTTTTAACTTGGATGAGTCTTCTAACTAGGTTCATAATTCCTGCATTAGATGTACACATCCATATACATGCACAGGAAAGAGATTGATATATGAGTATGGAGAGGTAAGCACAAGTGATTTGGGCTGCTAAAACAAATGATCCTCTAACTACATCTTTAGGTTCATAACAATGCATACCATTTTAAAAAGAAACGCATATAGATATAATTCTATCCAATATCTTGGACTTGACAACCTCCCACACTAATAAATGTCAGAGGTTAGTTGATGGTTCTGTAGACCTTTCTCTGACTGGTATTACTTGTTTGAGACGTTTAAGTATTCCAAATTTCCGCTGTTTTAAAACTTTTTTATTTCTGAGGCATTAATTCAGTCTTTACATGTTTCTTCACATGCTCTCACTTCCTAGAAAAATAATTCTGTTTAATGGACTGCAATAATGACTGCATTTGTGAGAGAGGAAGCAAGGACACTGACAGAAAGGGAGGAAGAAGCAAGAATCTTTTATCCAATTTTTTAAACAGTTTTCAAATTCTTTTTCTTGCATTTATAAACTGGTCCACTAAGACAGTGTCTATTAATGATTCACATATAATTTTAATTTTTGTCTGTACAGTGTCTGAAGTGTAAATAAAAAACTTTACAGTTATTTATATCAGTGTTTACAAAATTGACAAGGCACAGACTATAAGGTTGCTGTAAGTACCTAATGAGAAGGAAGGGTTATTCCCTCCTGTACTGATGCTGGTTTCAGAGACACTTAATGAGATATACACCTGCCAAACACTGATGTGTAAGTAAAGGAAATGGGGACTGTGTTCAAACTTCTGCCGTGAAAATGTTCAGACTTCCTTACTCATTGCTCATACATAAACGTGTGCAGAAAAAGGAAAGTGGGAGAGGATGTTTACAGAGTTATTTGATTCATATCTGTTGCAGTGTGGAGGAATAGGACATGCTTTTTCCTCTGCAAATTGGCATCTTGGACTCTCTTTCAAACAGAACTTTACATTCACCCTTCTAGCATTCATTGGAAACTAGTTTCATGCTTAGCCAGATGAATTTACTTTAAAGTTCTTCATTATTATTTGTTTCTTCTGATCATGTGTCAGTCTCAGTTATTAAATAAGGTAATAGGTTTTATCACTAGGATTCAAAGTATCAAAGTCAGCAAGGCCATGGTAATAATTAAGGGGGAAAATACCAGTGATGTGTATATAGTTCGTTATATCAAACCTCACAACCTCTGTGCATATTTGGAATTGTAGGATACCAATTTATTATTCTTTTTCACTATAGGGCATTGAGTCCAGGGACCATGTCAAAAATGCTTTTTTAATAGCACCTGCACAATTTGACATTAGGGTTTTATTCTGCCAGACAAGCTAATGGGTCATATAGGTGTCAGAGGCATTACCATTTACAATTATCCCTAACAGTTTGCTTAACACAGCACATTTTCTGAAGACTTTCTTCTCTACTTCACAGGGAACATTATGCATGCCAATCTGCAGCAAAAGTTATCATCTAATTAAACAAAGGTAAAATAGTCTTGATGATCCTGATAAACTGCTTGATTCAGCTGCCTAAACTTAGGTCTCTAGAAGCATTTTAAATGTCTAATTGCACCAGTCTTGGCCTCCTGCTGCAGGTTTTCTGCAAGTCCTCTGACACATCTGCCAGTTCCTGCAGATGGATCAGGTATTAAGTGCAGCAGCTGTCTCAATCCCTAATGGCTACATTAAGATAAGGTTTAATGTTACTTCCCTTATAGCTGGGGTTTTTTTATGCTGTAAAGAGGATTCATCATCTAATAAATTGAGGATAATGTTAGCATTGGTTTTCAGAGGTCAGAGGTGAAACACTGAGTGTCAGGGCCCTGAATGAACCAGCGCAATCTGATTGCTCTGGACAGCCTGAAAACATCTTGTGTAACCCTCCTTCACAAAGTCTTTCTCTTTTCTTTCAGCCTAGGGATTTAATTGTTTGTATTCAGGGTCAGACTTCATGTGATGTAGCTGTGTAATGCTAGAAAAAATTGCGGTGAGCACAATTAAGCTTTGAGAAAGCTCTACAGGAAGCCTTATCCACGGTCTTCACTCATACTTGCACCTTCTGCCCTGTTTCATTTTAGCTCTGACCCTCACCCTTGGTCTTTGTCTGAGCTATGTGGCAGGTATGTGTATGCCATCTGTACCTTACAGATCCTGGCTTGCTGGCATGAACTCAGACCTGACTCATTATTAAGATCAACATAGTGATGCCCCTGACTACTGTCACCAGATCTCTTCTGTTCTTCTGGTTTGGGTACTGTGGAATCATACTCCTTGTCTGTAAGAACATTACCCTGTCTGCTTTGTCACCTCCAGTAAATGACCTTTTTGTCAACAACGCAGTACACTTGCTCTGCTCTCTGTTGCTAAGGGTAAGGGACTTGTGTCAAGGTCCAGAGAACAGATATTAACAATAGGTCTGTCCAGAGGAGCAAGATTTGTTCTTCTAGATTTCCATGTTGTGAAATTAATGTGCAAACAAGACCAGATATCACCACTATTTACTACATGATAAAGTTGAACAAAACAAAGGGACAGAGGGAAGAGGGGATAGAGGGAGAGGGAACAACAGAGAAAAAGAGAAGAGCAGAGAAGGAAAAGAGCAGGGATTATATTACCATCAGCCAAAGATCAGGGGAGAGAGAGAGATGCTCTGGTAATCTAATGCGTGTCAGTACCTCCTAGTGCAGATTACAGCAGTGTATTTGGAGAACAGATTCATGTAAGTACCTATACCTAGTAAGAAAACACAATTATTTAGTATCCTGCAATGTCTGTGCACTGTTAGTCACACTCCTGTTGCTACATGGCAAGCGTAAACATGCCAATAGGATTCAGATCAAACAATGTTAAAATATCAAGCAGCGGTTTTGTGACAGTTTTCCTGAAACAAAACTTGTGCTTTGCCATTTCTTCGCACATACTCGCAGAAGAGAAGGAAATATCACAAAGTAAAACCTAATTCTGGAAAAAAGATGAACCACTTCCAGTGCTTGACAACAAGGATGAAAATAGACATGGTGAACATCAGAAAGGAGACTGACTGAAAACGTAAGTTCCTTCCAACTGAACTATTATTTCTATTCTATTCTATTCTATTCTATTCTATTCTATTCTATCCTATTCTATTCCATTCCATTCTATTCCATTCCAATGCGTTCTATCTTTAATTAAAATGTGTATTTCTGAAATGATCATTTGGCCAAATCATAATGTTTGGAAAAAAAAAAATTCAGTATATAATTTACGTATATAAAGGCAGTTTGATATACGCAGCAGATAGCATTATTTTCCCCATCTGAAGATGTTAGAGAATACTGCCTGCCCCCTGACAACTCTTGAGGTGAAGAAAAGTGGTAATTTCACTTTCTGCAATGACAAGAGAAACAGCCAGGATTGAAGTAGGTTTTTCTGTGGCAATTCTGCAGCAAAATGACAGCTATTTGTACATTTGCAAATCAAATTGAATGCCTATTACACAAGCTGCAAGTGCTCATGCCACGTCCTCACCAGATGAAAATCCACCCCCTATAAATGCAGATGAAATTCTCCTGTCTTTCATTCCTGCTGTTATTGTAGTCTAGGAGTGACTGAGCTGCTCACTTGAGAGGAAAAATGGAAGAAAGGAGAGTGAAGAGAAGGATTAGATGTTTATTTTTTTTTGGTGGGTGATTACCACTCTTCACTGACAGATGATTTCCACTTAGGTCACTCAGGTGTGCATTTTCAGACAATCCCTATTCTCTAAGAAAGCACAAACAAAAGGAAACACAGCGATCCAAAGATCAAGGAAATAATATGGAATCTGCAAACTACCAAAGCAACTTTTTAGGTGAGACATAGAAGATCATATCATCATAGTATGATCTGGGCTGGAAGAGACCTTCAAAGGTCATCTAGTCCAACCCCCACTGCAGTCAGCAGGGGTATTGTCAACTACAGCAGGCTACCTAGAGCCCTGTTGAGCCTCACTTTGAATACCTCCAGGGAAGGGCCCCTAGCCACCTTCCTGGACAACCTGTTTAAGTGTTCCAACACCCTCATAATAAAGAACCTTTTCCTAATATCCAGCCTAAATCTACTCTTCTCTAGAATCTAGGCTTCTAGTTTGAAACCGCTACCCCTTGTCCTGTCACTGCAGGTCTTTGTAAAGAGTCTCTCTCCGTCCTTCTTGTATGCTCCCTTCAGTCTGGAATGTCATGGGCTGGAAGATGATCGAAAGCTCATCCAGTCCAACCCCTCTGTCAGAACAGGATCATCTATACCAGATCACGCAGGAATGCATCCAGGTAGGTCTTGATTATCTCCAGAGAGGGAGACTCCACAACCCCCCTGGGCAGCCTGTTCCAGTGTTCTGACACCCTCACAGGGAAAAACTCCTCCTCATGTTTAAATGAAACTTCCTATGCCTCGACTTCCACCCACTGCCCCTTGTCCTGTCATTGGGCATCATCAAGCAGAGCTTGGTTCCAGCACTCCTGGCCCTCACCCTTTACATATTTATAAATATTAATGAGGTCACCTCTCAGTTTTCTCTTCTCCAAGCTCCAAGCCTCAGCTCTTTCAGTCTCTCCTTGTAAGATAGATGTTCCATTCCCTTAATCATCTTTGTGGCTCTGTACTAGACTCTCTCAAGCAGTTCTATGTCCTTCTTGAACTGGGGGCCCCAGAACAGTACACAGTACTCCAGATGCGACCTTATCAGGGGAGAGTAGAGGGGCAGGAGAATCTCTCTTGATCTACTAACCACACCACTTTTAATACACCCTAGGGTGGCATTGGCCCTCCTGCGCACAAGAGCACACAATGTATAACTCAGGATGTAGTCATATTGTATACACCGGACACAGTGGTATTGTATTAGATAAGGCTGAGATGTACAGATAAGTTGAACAGTGTTTGCCAATCATCTGGAGGGAACTTTTCCAGATTATTTTCAACATGGCTACACGCAGTAAAAGATCACCAGTCTTGTCTGAAAAATATTGGCAGTTGAATTGTCAGCTGAGGAAACTTCAGCAAATTCCTTGGTATTAAGACCAAAGCCACATGTAGCAGGAAGTATTCCCTTTGTAATATCCAAGAGCTTACTAACTGGGTCCAGAAGAGAGGAGATCTGAAATACCAGTGGCCGCTGCCACAAAAATGGAGAGACATGTAAGTAACAGGGTAATTTCTCAGCAAATAAGTTCAGTATCATATCATCCCTCCATCTCAGGATCAAAAGGAGAAGAGCTTATAATACACTGGTGTTCATCTGAAGTCAGTGCAGTTTATCAGGGTTAAAGTTGCTACCCAGTTACGCTTTTGGGAAAGAAACGGTGAGAGGAACAAGCAAAAATTCCTGTGAGTTTGGAGAGTTTATCTCAATGATTTTATTGTTATTCTTCCTTCCAGAGTGCATTTTACTGTCACTTACAAGGTGCATTTTGCTGTCACTTACAAGGATACTTTACGTTCTCATGATGACTTTCATTGGGGAATTAAAACATTTATACAAGCATTAGTGGACCAAGTTTCACTCCACCTGAAGCATGGATAGGAATTGATATTAATTACTGTGGTGTTTGCTTGCTATCTCTCCAGATAGGAATGATGTCACTTTACATGGCATAAAGCCCTTAGCACATTTGTGATACTGTGACTTTACAAGGGAAGCAAAAAGAAAGATGTCTTTGCCCTGAACTTCTCCTTAAGCCAGTGGCAGGAATGAGAACAGGGTGCAACCTGACACACTCTGCCAAACTCCAGCCGAAGATCTCCCTCTTCTTGTAAGTGCTGATTTACCACATAGCAAGTACATTTTCTATGCAATCTGAAAACACATTTAACCTGTTAGTAAAATAAATAAATAAGCAAACAACAAGAAACAAACAAGAAAAAAAAAGTGAAATATCCATGAATAGTTAGGGACATGGTTAGATCTACTGTTTGGCACATGTCAGGAGATGAGACTGAGAGCCAAGACTTATTTCTGCTTTGGGACTGCACAGTTTTCCTAGGCCGTTGTGTATTCTCCCTGAAAAATGTCAAAAGCACTTTTTTGACTGGAAACAATGTTTGGAATATAGATGGCAATATTGGTCTTACAAAGCATCTCATAAGCATACTTCAAAGATAAAGACAGCATCATATTTTTTTATGAGCAAATGGATTTCATGAGAGCTTGGACCTCACTGGAATATCTTTTCTGACTCCTGTTTCAAGGTCATCTCCACATTTTGTCTTTAAAAATCTATATTTTCTACAGTTACTTATTTTTATAATGCTGCCACAGTGTACAACCACAACTTTCATTACCTATAGTTCGCATTCTGTTAAACTCCTGTTCCTTAGCCTGACAAGTCAGTAAAATTGTTGATGCAATCTCCCAAGGAACTTGGTTATTGTTGACTTGTGTTTTAGATTCCTTTCCTTCTTTCTGTCTTTGAGTAACTAGAACAAGATTTAACAAGGTTAAAATCAATGAATGTCTGTTTAGAGACCAGTGCTTATTAGACTAGATGTCATCTTTCAGCTGGAAGTTTTGTGAGTATGTGAATGTTTATGAATACCCCTAAGACATTAGCATCTGCACAGAATGATTGTGAAAGCTTTGTACTTCTTTCCTTATTTATTCTATTTTTTTTTTTCCTCTAAGATTCCAATTTGTTGCTCAAATCTGTTTCTCAGCCAAGGGAAGATGGAGACAAGTGAGAATGAATGTCAGTCTGACAAGAATTGTATCACTCTAACAGAAACATCCTTGGTCTGCACCAGTACCTCAACAGTCTTAAGCAATGCATCATACAAAATGCATCTCAAAAATCCTGATTCCTCCAGGAGTCATGGACACTCTGTAACCTTTCTGACAACAACAAAGATTATTTCCTTCTTTGCAGTGTTGCCTACTCTTCTGCTCTCCTTCCCCCCACTACATTCCCAAATCTCACTTTCAAGTCAGCACAAGGAAGTTATGGCTATGCTGTCAGTTTAGGCAAAGACCTACCCTGTCCTTCCTCTGTTCACACTGTTCATACTCAGATGGGCTCACAGATCCTTTTTGAGATCAGTACTAGGGAAGAAGTCCAAGGCACAGGCCAGAGGCTCAATGAAAGCCCGTAGTCCTCTCAGCTTTCCAAGGGGTGTAAGCACAGGCGAGGCAGAAGCTTGGGTCTTGTCCCAAGTACAGCTTTTGAAATCATCATGTCCTTTCCAAACACGGGTCACTCGGTATCTACAACCAATGGCAACCAATAATGCAAATACTAAATAAGACTTAGAGAAGTTAGACTCTATATTTAGATCTGCATTCACAATTCATAGGCTGACATACACTGCAATATCAAGCTCCTACCCACTACTGGATGACCTGTGTATCTGCTTTCACCTGAGCGGTCTTTCATGTCTGGGAGGAGCTGTCTGCAAAGCCAAGCTTTTTCTTCTTTTTTCCCCTTAAAAGTTGCAAAACACACAAGAAGAGATGTATCACTAGTGTGCTGAGATCACTAGTTATCATATTTCATTATTTCTCAGTATGACAATCTGTCAATATGCTTTGTCTCACTATCTCTCTGCATAAAATTATTTGCTTAGTAAATCTCCAGTGGAATACCTGGTTCCAGCCTTCCTTCTTAAGATTACACAAATTCATTTTCCAAAGGCTTGTTCTGTTTCTTTGTTGTCTCTTGACTGATTTCTCAAAGAATTTGTCTCAAAGGAAACACATATTTATGTCTGTGTGCTGTTCACTCTGTCTCATAGAGGAATTACTGAAGCTTCTTTACACAATCTCACTTCTGAGGTGGGAATGCACCTCTGTAGATCAGCTAGTCCTATTTCCTGCTCAAAACCTTTGTTCAGGCCTGTTCAGGGCTACAAAAAGTTGGGCTTTTAATATGACCAAGGATGAAGACTCAAGAACTTCTCTGGGCAATATTTGGAGAGGAGATGAATACTTTTATTAATATTTTAACTGTATATTCAGCATAAACTGACAAGTTAGGACATATTACACTAATGATCATAGTAGTAGTTTAGATCATCCAGAGCTGGAAGGTAAATTTGCTGGTATCTCATGTTCAGGTTGTCTGCTAGGAACATTTTTTCATTCTTATTTCATCTTTTCCAACAAACATTGTATCTTGTTAAAGAAATATTCATATTTTCCTGTCCATGTCCCTTGTGATGTTGACCAAGGTGTAATTATTAGACAATGGATTCATTTACTATAGAGGCTGTCTATTTTCATTCTTTACTTACTAGGTAGGTTACACAGGATTTCAGAGCTACCCTGATAATTTGCTCTCAGGTAATTCTGGTCTGCATTCTTTTGCTTTCATTTAAAATAGTCTCTTCCTGAGTTGTTTCAGTAAAAAGCCTGAGGGGTTCATGCATCCCCATCAAATTACATTTATTTAAACTTTGAGCATAAAGAAAATACAAGCATAAATAGGGACCGAGCTGTCAATTTGACTCATCATTTACAGTTAACAGGATTAACTGAGTACAGCAACCAATATGAAAAACATCTCAGGATACTGCTACAGAACAAGTGGACATATTTTAGTATTGACAACCTTCTCTTGTCTTCCCTCCTTCTTTCTTTTTAAATAGGCATATTATTGTTTTCTGTTTGCTGAACCCTAGGCACAGTTTTGCTGCTTACGTGTTTTGTATGATAGTGTGGTGAAAGAATCCTGGTGTAGCTAAAGGACTATTGAATCCTACCTACACTATGTTCAGACAGCATGCTTGGGGAAAGACCGTGACTGTGAGTGAAAAACAGGTAGTGGAGCTGATCCACAGACTTACTTTGCATAGATGGTCAGACACTTAAGATAATAAGAACTTCTGAGGACCACTTACCTTGTAGTACATGTGGCCTGTAACCACTGGGGCAAAAGGAATTGCTGGAGCTGAAGTCAGTTATTTGTATTCCTGTTGTTGGTTAGCAACAAAGTGTTATGTTAAGTGATAAGTAGGTATTATTTTCACATAATGCATTTTTATTTCAAATGAAGTATCTGGTTGAAATCAGTAGAAGAGGTTCTGTCATTTTAATGAGATCTGGCACCAAATCAGACCATTTTTAATGAGCATGATGCTTTGACACAGCTGTCAACTGATTCTAGTAGTCACGTGCACAACTGTCTGGATTTGTGCACTGCTATTAATTTTTATCCTTTCCATATTTCTATACAGGATAGTGTGAGGTTCATCCCAAAAGTCCATTCTACTATAGTATCCTTCTTCCTGAAAATGATCTGTAGCAGCATTTTTAAGGAATAAAAGTAGGAGGTTTGGCTCGGTAAGGTCTGTATTATACAACCTGTGGCATATTTAAATGACCTGTCAATATGACAGTCCATGAATAATTTCAAAACCAATAAAAATAAGCCCAAAGTATTTCTTCATAAAATGCCACCCATTATCAGATGTCTTTGATTACAGGTGTCTCTGTACTTCTGAAGAAAACCCTAAACAAGTCTTTACTGAGTTTTTTTCTCTGCTTCAGAGGCTTAGTCAGAATTTGAATTGAATCACACCTGTGAGTTGACAATACATCTTTTTACCCTATGATAAAAAAATCAAAACAATTTGCTTTTCTTTTAATTAAAAAATCATAGCTAGCCTGAGTGCTTAGCCATATTTAATTACTGTGTTCATTATTAGGACAGCAAATGACAGAGTGTTTGTCACCAGATGGAGTAATTATGATGATATTCCTTCAACTTCTCCTCACACTGTCTCAATGACTCCTTGAAAGAGCTAATGCTTTTCTTGACTTATGACCTTGAATCTAGAAATTTCTCTGCAGACTAAAGCAGTAACGTAGCCTTAGCTGGCTTACTATAACAAGGAGTACAGTTGTCTTTCATCCTGCACCTAAGCAGTAAGCAGGGATTCCCTGAAAAGAATGCAGGATGTCTGGAAGCTATAAAACAAGCTGTTAAATATAAAAAAGCACAGTTTGTCTGATGGAAGATTTCGTGGTAATGTTTTAGTTTCAGTGTCTGAATATGGAATCACTGGATGAAGAAAAATAAGAGGTGATATATGTATGAGAGCCGCATGGTCTGATGTGCTGTGGACAGAAATCCCTCCCTTCCTTATTCAGACCGATGGATTGCCGTATTCACACATTGTGCTGCCATTTGGAGATATCTCAACAAGATGTAGAGATGAGATGATGGGAACATCATAAAGGTCAAAAAATGGAAAATGCTGAGTCCTCCTTCTAGGGAGGAATAAACCCATGCAGCAATATCTGCCAAGGGTCGACCATCTGGAAAGCAACTTTGCAGAAAAGGTCTTGGAGGTCCTGCTGGACAATGTTTCACATGATGCAGCAACGTACCCTTGCAATAAAAGTGCCCAACAGTCTCCTGGGCTGCATTAGGAAGAACATTGCCAGCAACAAAAGGTATTGGTAAGACCCATCAGGGGTGAGTGCCACAGTACAAGACAGACAGTGAAGGTGAACAAAAAGATGAAAGGACTGGAGATCTCTCCTATGAGGAAAGACTAAGAGACAGAATTGTTGAGTCAGGAGGAAGGTTCAGGGGAGATCATATTATTTAATGTGATATAAATATTTAAAGGGAAGGTGCAAAAAGAATGGAACCAGGCTCTTTTCAGCTGTGCCTAGTGACAAGACATGAGGCAATGAGCACAAACAGAAACACGGGAGGTTTCTTCTGAACGCGAGAAAACATTTTTATTTCTTTTTGTTGTGAGGGTGACTGAGCACTGGCACAGGTTGTCCAGGGAGCTTGTGGCACCTTCATCCTTGGATATGTGTAAAAACCGTCTGGAAACAGACCTAGGCAACTGCCTGTAGGTGGCCCTGTCTGTGAATGAAATGACCTTCAGGCTTCAAACTCAGTGATACTATACATTTTCATAATTGTAAAGAATAGCTCTTTCATTTGTTTGCTTGTTTTCTTTCCCATTCATTATCTTAAGCATTTTCATTTATCGAGAAAGTCTTTTTCTTGTAACAGCTTGGTAAGGAAATAGTGTACCTTCTGGGCATCATTATGTACATTGAGCTTCTATTTTGATTCATCTCGAATTGTGTTCGTTCTTCGTGTTCTTTTCCTGAATGGTACAAATCTGTCTGTTCCTGCAGAAAAGGATGTTTTCTTCCTGTTCCTTCTCACTCTGTCAACAGCCTCCTAGACTTTGCTGAACCCTGATTCTGTACTTACTGCATTCTGTACCAACATCCTACCTTAACATGAGGAAGGCCCTCTTCTTCTGCAGAGTTATGGTCCTTCTCAAAAAGGAGTATCTTTTCATGAGTGGTTTTGCTTTGCAGCACAAATTAAATTGTATGTTCAAGAAGGCAGCAGATTTAAAGTAAAAAGTTACATTACTTGTAAAAAAAAAGGAAATCTGTGAAGCTACTTTTAAGTAGCAATGATAAACTCAGGGAACGCTGACAAGTTAGAGAGCTGACTGTGAACTGACAGGGTCCAGTTGCTGGGGGAGACTAGTGGGATTAGTCACCTCTATCAGCAGTGGCTACACTGATGACAAAGAAAAGGTATCTGCCTCTACAAAAATGATCTGGACTATTGAATATCATTAAGCTTATGAAACACTTAGTATTTGTTCATCAGTTACAACCACTTACAACAAGCACTGGCAAGTTTTACTCTGAATTCAAGAGATTATATTCATATTAACATCCTAACAGTAATGATGGTTTATATTAAGCGATAACTTTAATCCTAATACTTAATGATCTTTTATATCAAGCTATAATTTTTTTTAAAAAAGGAGTGTTAATGGACACTATAATTTCTTCAAGGCCATTTCATTGGATGTACAAGAAGTCATGACTATGTAAACATAAAGAACCTTTCATTAAACAGAAAAAAATCTTTCAGTGGCCCTGATGAAAAGGACCTGGGGATCTGGGTTGATGAAAAGCTCTACATGAGCCTGCAGTGTGCCCATGCAGCTCAGACAGCAGCCGAATCCTGGCCTGCATTAAGAGAATGGTGGCCATCAGGGCAAGGGAGGGGATTCTGCCACTTTGCTCTCAACAGACCCCACCTGGGGTACTGTGTGCAGTTCTGGAGCCCTCAGCACAGGAAGGACATGGAATTGTTGGAGCAGGTCCAGAGGAGGGCCACAAGGATGATCTGAGGGCTGGA
>VWZE01021017.1:19518-30205 GCA_013396675.1 Eubucco bourcierii | reverse complement strand
TTTTTAATCTACCCTGCTAACTGACTGCAAACCCTTCAGAATGTGTGAGAGCTCAGTTTCTCCTTTTCTCTGTATTATGTCATTGGGCAACAGAGATTGACTAACCCAGTGCATTTGGATACTGAGGTTTATTTAAGAAGCAAGGAGGTTGTAATTTTTCCCAACTTGATTACGTAACTCACACTTCCCTACAATGATATGTTCACAAGTCTTAATTTCTCTTCCCTGCAAGGAGGTCATTGCTAGTGCATGATGCTCAAGCACAAAGTTGTGCCAGTCTAAGCTGTGCTGCTGCTCACAGTCAGAAGTTACAAATGTTACTCCCTCATGGATTCATCTCTTTGCATCACCTCCATCTCTCAGACCTCCTCCCACTTCTGTTTCCTTCATCTAGGACCTTCACCTTTGTTTTTGTGAAACCTGCATTTCTTTTCCCCCGCAACATGTATTTTGGTACCACTTCTTTCCAGATGCTAAACCCTTTGTCTTCTGAGTCTAGAGAGTTAAGAGCAAGAACACAACATATGATCAGCCTCCAAACGGGTGTTTCTTTCTCATGTCCTAACAAGTTCAGGACAATATTGAAATTTGAGCTTCCAAGAAGTTTTGAGTTTTCCAAGAGGAAACTTGAGTGACAAGGTATTGGATGCTAGAACTCAGTTTCTTGCTGAGTATGAACAGACTAAATGATAAAAATGACCTCAAAATCCATGTATCTCTGAGCATACCAGATGTTATCTCACCAGGTGTCTTTCTTTTGTGATGCAAGGTCTCAGAGAAAGCAGCAGAATCTCACATAGTTATTTCCAATGTTATTTCCCATATCAATCATAATTATTCAGTTTTTATCTGATTGTGTTTTCTCTCTTTTTAAAATAGTATTTTCCTTACATTTATTAACTTGTATTTTCCCAGGGTAAATGCAACATTATTTCCTTTACCTTCTTGCTTTTACTTTAATGCCTTACTGCTATTTCCAAGATCTCTTTGTGTTGAATTTTTCATAAGTTCCTGTAACATCATCTTTGCATAATCACTAGAGTTTCTACAAAAGAACTCTAGCATATCAACACTCCTCTAATCATGTTCTTGTGATGTTGAAATTGATCATTATGCAGTTTTCGTGATTCCTTTGGATAGTTTTCCACACAAAATTGTGTTTATATAGGATGAATATGAATAAAAGGTTCCATTAAATAGCCATAGATTTACAGAATAGTTGAAGCTGGAGGAGACTGTTAGAGATTTCCTGGTTGAACCACAAGCCTTGGAAAGAGCATGCTAGATCTGTCTCGCTAAAGCAGAGAGACAGTATCACCTTCCTTGATCTTTACCAAGTGCAAATTGTGTCTGACTATTACATGATGAAGTGGGTGCATCAGTGAGAGTACTGATGTCATCTACTTGGACTCCTGTAAGGCCTTTTGTACAGTCTCATGCAACATTCTTGCCACTAGTATGGAGAGATAAAGATTTGATGAATGGACTCTTAAACGGATAATGAATCGGCTGGCTGGGTGTTTCCAAAGAGTTACAGTCAAAGACTCAATATCCAAGAGGAAATCAGTAATGAGTTGGAAAGCAGATCTGTGGAAAAAGGCCTGGGAGTAATGGTGGGCAATAGGATGACCACGAGACAGAAATCTGTCCTTGTGGCCAAGAAGTTCAATGGAATCCTGGTGTGTGTTAAGAAGAGTGTGACCAACAGGTCAAGGAACATTCCCCTTTCCCTCTACTGTACCCTGGTGAGGCCTCATCTGGAATATTGTGTCCAGTTCTGGGATTCCTGGCTCAAAGGCAACTGCTTGAGAGGACACAGTAAAGGGCTACAAAAATAATTAGAGGACTAGAACATCTGTCTTATGAAGAAAGACTGAGGTGCTTGGGGCTTTTTCACCTGGAGAGATAACTCTCAATGCCTATAAATAATTAAAGGATGGGTGTCAGGAGGATGGGGCCAGCCTCTTTTCAGTGGTGCCCAGTGACAGGACAAGAGCTAATGAGCACAGAGCTGAACATAGGAAGTTCCACCTAAATATGAGGAGAATTTTTTTTTTTTTTTTTTTTTTTGACGGGGCTAGAGCACTGGAATAGGCTGCCTAGAAAGATGGAGAAGTCTCCAACTCTGGAATCATTGAAAACTCAACTAGGTGCCATCCTGTGCAACCTGCTCTGATAGGGATTCTGAACTAGATGATCTCCAGAGGTCCCCTCCAACCCCTAACAATCTTGGATTATTGGGGTGGAGCCTGTTCAGCCCAGTTATTTTTTCAAGTCTTTCTATTCCACATCACACTGTTCACTTCACATATCAACAGAGTCCACTCCTTTCTTAATTCTTTGGGTCATCTTCTTCTTTATCCCATGATATAAAATAAATTTGTATCAACTCATTCTACTCTCAATAGCAATCTAGTCTGTTTACCATTAGTCTTTACTGCTTTCCTAAATGCAGTTTATGAAGCGTACCACAAGCATAACACAGGAGCTCTTTAAATATCCCAGCAAATGTGGTATTATGTGTCTAAACAGTGGCAAAATAATTTTTTCTTACAGGGCTGTTCTACTTAGAACTTGCATTATGTTGCCATCACATAAATATAGTCACTGAAGTGGCTAAAGTGAATTAGCCATTATATATACATGATTCTTAATCTGCCGTAATAGTGATATTCTAGTTTAAAAGCACTGCTGACAAAATCAAAGAAGTATTTACCTGGAATTCCAGTCATTGCAATACAGGAACATCACAATAATATTGTAGCAATGTAACATTTTTTTCAGGATCCTTTAAACCACCATTGTAAAGTTTACCCAAAAGTGCCTTATAAAAGCTATAAACACTTTTCAAATAAACCAATACTTACAGCTCTGCTGGTGCTAGGTTGAGGGTACACATATCTAGTTAGTTCATTACTTACTTATTTTTACTACCACCCATAAAATAAATAATGAATTGTGCATCAAAAAGCCAGGCTTTCAAAACCTGGAAGAAAAATAATAGCACAGTCTCTGCAGGAGAATTTTTTTTGGTGTTTATTGGTTATTTTAGTTGTGCTGAGGAAGGAACAAATTAACATGTCAGACTTCATCAGAATTTTGCATTCAATCTTAAAAAAAAACCAAAACAACAAACCAAGACAACACCCAACAGATCAGATCTACTAGAATTTCATTTCACAATCCTCAACTGTCTTCAGAAGCCACTGTTTTATTGTTCTTTTGTTCTGACATGAATTGAACATAGCTGTCTGAAAAGGGTCTTGTGCATTTAATAGATACTCAATATATCTGATGTAAGCAAACTCTCATCATATTTACCGCAAACTTGGTGCCATTTGCATCAAATCCCATCAGCTTTATTACTGCCTCAAACTGCTTTATGTACTGTTAGCTTTATTGTTTTTTACTCAATTTTCCTGTGTGTTCAGTTGAATGTGCAACTTGTCCAGTGATGGACAGTGATAGGAGCTGTAAACTTACAAGAAAGAGTTTTAAGGCTGACATTTCTTTTGAAGAACACAATATAGGCCAAACTGTTGTTTGCCACATTCTAACCACCAAAACCAAATTGTAAAGTCATTTCAAAGACAGGTCTTCATTACCACCTCATCCATCAGTCTTTGCTGACAGGTGATTAACTCTTACCATGCAAACTATGTCAATAATGATGGTAGAAACTCTTATAGTTCTAAAACTGAGCATGGGTTACCTAAACTAAGCTTTACCTCCAGATTTCATCAATGATAAACACCAGGAGGTGATACACTGAAAAAGGAGAAGTTATTCAACCCCACCTCATTCCTAAGTCTTTTTGCTTCCATTACCCTCAACAAGGCTTAATTACTGTTAGTCATACACCTCTCTACAAGAGCACACTTTGTTCTCACAAATCTGGATGTTCATTCAGAGGTAGCCTATATAATTATTTCCACTTTATGACTGCCAGAGATAAGATATAAGAAAGGGAAAGTAATTCGTAAAATCTCAGTCATGTTTCTGTCTAGGTCAGACCATGTATTCTAACATTAGTGCAGCATGTCCATTATGTAGGATGTCTTCCCTTTGGGAGCTTTTTCTTTAATCTCCAGTGGCCCTTATTCATGAATACAACCATGGGAAGTAGCTTATGAAGTATTATAATAACTGGAATATCAGCAAGTTCTAAATAGAAATCTGATTAAAATTCTTGTATGTAAGAAATTTATGCTTAAGTACATTTTAATAAATAAAATATCCTACTTTTGTTGCTTACTATAAAGAGAACACAAAATTATGCTTAACTGAAGTCTGATCTAATTCTGCAGTTTTACAGCCAACTGAATCAATCTGTAATAGGAACTAACTCAAAAAATACTATTTTTGCTCTCTCTCTTCCTTACTCAAGCACACCAGCCCTGTCTTATGTGGAGTTCTGTAGATAATATTCCTGTGAGATAACTAACTTGTAAACTTAATTTAAAAGAAAACTAATTTGTCACTGTTGTTGAGACTTCTTCTGAGTTGGTTTTCAGCCACTTCAGCAAATTGGGCAATTCATTCAATATTTTGATATAGAACCATAGAATGTTTTGGGTTGGATGTGAGCTTAAAAGGTCACCTATTCCAAACCCCCTTTAGCGAGTAGGGACACTTTCTACTAGATCAAGGTGCTCAGAGCCCTGTCCAACCTGACCTTGATTGGGTCAACATTCCTAGGGATGGGACCTCCATTACCTCCCCGGGCAACCAGTGACAATGTTTCACCACACTCACTGTAAAAAGTTTCATCCATATATCCAGTCTAAATCTACTCTCTTTGTAAGCTTAAAACCATTGCCACTTGTCCTGTTGCATAGAACCCGGTAAGAAGTCTCTCTCCATCTTTCTTGTAAGCCTTCTTTGTATAGAGAAAGATCTACCCAAAGCTTTCTCTTCTTCAGGCTGAACACCAGCTCTCTCCACTTTTCTTCATAGGAGAAATATTAGACCTCTCCAACCAGTTTTGTGCCCTTCCTCTGAGCCCACTCCAAGAGGTTCAAATGTTTCTCATGCAAAGGGCCCCAGAGCTGGAAACAGCACTCCAGGTGGGATCTCACTAGAGCAGAACAGGTACATCACCTTCCTCACTCTGCTGGATATGTTTCTATTGATGCATCCCAAGATATGGCTTCCTGGGCTGTGAGAGCACATTGCCAATTTATGTCAAGTTTTCTATCTGTTGGTTCCCACAAGTGATTGACAAGAGGGTTGCTCTCAATGTCTTTATTTCCCAGCCTGTGTTAACATTGGGTACTGCCTCAGCACAGGTGCAGGACCTCACATTTGTCCTTGTTGAAGGCAGAAGCTAAGGATTATAGAGTCCCCTGATTCTCCTGCCTATTTATTTTTATATTCTCCATCAATATCCAACATCAGGTCTTGGCAGGGAATTACATAGGGAAAGGAAGAGAGGATGTTGTGAATTCCCTTCTCCTTTGCAGAATGACTCTTCAGTCTGTAGAAGAGGCTCGCTTCACTTTAGGTAAATAAAAATACACATAGGCACAAATATACACAAAGGCTAGTCAAGAAATATGTATTAAGCTGTCACTTAAGCAACAAAACAATTGAGCACGGAACAAAACCAACAAATGCATACAGAACTGCAGAGTGTGGAAGAGATGTTTTCTGCTAAGCACTCAGTGCAAATGAAAAAGATGGAGATAGTTATGATTATGACAGACTTAGACAGATAACTCTTTCTGCATCAAAGGGCATTGCTTTCAAGTTCAGATGCTCTGATATGTTATTATCCTACAAAACAGCCTTTTTCACTAACCTTTCCACATATTGCTCAGCTCTGCTCATGAAAAGATAATGATTACAAAGGCACACTCCAGTTGCACAAGCATCACTAGAACCAATTAGGCACAAACATAATTGTTGTCATCTCTTGAAAAAAGATTTCACTGTCACAAGGATTTGCAGTCTTTGGCAGAAGGAAATATTGATCTGTTGCTTCATCGTACTCCAAGCCAAGAGAAAGAACTACGGATAGAACGATCCAATCATGCAAATATCCTCTTTGTAGAAAGATAATATTGCACCTGTATCTGGTGGTTTTATTCTCAGACCTGTGATTCTAGATGTCACTTCCACTTCTTGAAGTAATTTTAATGATAATTTTATGTTGCATGCCCATGATTTTAGAGTGTGTCATTTAGAATACATGTATATTTATATGAATGCATCTGCTTTTTTTGAGAACCATTGCCATAAACAATGTTTTTAGAGTAAAGAAAAATTCTTCATAGGCAATTATATTTTTTGATAAATACAGAGCTTGGAGATTTCAAAGTTGTCCTACTGTGATAAAATAAGTACTGTAATATGTGATTTTTCAGATACTAAGAATGACGTACATCTCTGTCTATCTAATATATTAAAGTTTTCCAACCACTTATTTCTTATCTAGACATAGAGAAAAATATCACAGTTCTAAAGGATTTGTATCCCACGAGACAGGAGAGTGCTCTTATCTCCACTCTACTGATGAGCAACTGAGGAATGAAAAGACTAAACGGAAGACTTGAGAATAAGATATTTAGTACTCTGTGACATTTTCAAAGATGTCCATGTCCCATTAAAAAAAAAAAAAATTAATTACTAAAAGGCCACAGCAAGTTTTTGATATAGATTTCTCTTCTGGAGGCTGAAAAACCACAACTGTCTCAGCCTTTGTCATAGCAGAGGGGTTCCAGACCTCTGGTCATCTTTGTGGCCTCTTCTGGACCTGGTCTAAGAGTTTCATGTCTTTCTTCTGAAGAGAATCCCATGACTGGGTGCAGTACTCCAGATAGGATCTCAGCACCTCAGAGCAAAGATAGAGAATAACCTCCCTAAATCAGCCAGTCATGTTTTCTTTTATGCAGCCCAGTACACGACTGGTTTTCTGGGCTCAGTTCCAGTTCAAGTCCAAAATTTTATCTACCAGTACAACCAAACACTTCCTTCCAGGGCTGTGCTCGATTAATTCAACACTCAGCCCTGACCTATACTGGTGATTAAACAAACTCAGGTGCAGAACCTTACACTGGACCTTGCTGAACCTCATGAGGTTTGCATGGCCCCACTCCTCAAACCCAGAAAAGTTACTCTGGATGACATGCCTTCCCAAGTGCATCAACTGCAACACTCAGCTTGGTGGTATCAGCAAAGCTGTTGAGAGTTCACTCAATTCCACTGTCTATATAATTGATGAATATATTAAACAGTAACAGTCTTTGCATGAACCCCAAGGGACACTACACATCACTGATCTCTATCTGGACACTGAGTTGCTGACTGTAACATTTTGGCTCTGATCATGTAGTCAATTCTTTATCCACCTGAAAGTCCATCTATCAAACTCTTATCACAGAATTGCAGGATCACAGAAAGTTAGAGTTTTGAAGTGACCTCCAGAGCTCATCAAGTCCAACCACCCCTGCCAAAGCAGGATCACCTAGGGCAGGCCACACAGATCCACAACCAGGAAAGTTTTGAAAGTCTGCAGAGTCTTGACTCCACAACTTGTCTGACTATCTGGTTATACCTCTTCAATTTGGCAGCAAGAATTTAGGAGGCCTTGTAGAAGCCCAGGTAAATGGCATCAGTACATCTTCCATTGCTCACCAATGTAGTGAGCTCCAACAGGCCAATGGTTTAGTCAAGGATTATTTTCCATCAGTGAAACCATGTTGGCTGACTCCAAACACAAACCTACCATCCATATGCCTTGACACAGCTTCTAGGACATTCTTTTCCATCATGTTACCAGGAATGGAGGTAAGGTTGACTGCTTGGTAGTTCCCAGGGTCCATTTTCTTTTTAAAAATGACACGATGTTTCCCTTTTTCCAGGCGCTGCAGGACTTCACCTGACTGCTGTGACTCTTGAAATATGATGCAGAGTGGCTTAGTAATATCTACCAAGTTTTCTCAGGATCATGGGATGCATCTGATTGGTTCTTATAGATTTATTCAGGTTTCTCAAGTGGTCTCAAACCTGACCTTCTCCTGTGATGAGTAGGACTTCATTCCCTCGGTCCCTCCCTGCCTTGAGGTCCATTGACCTGTGAGGTGTGGGAAGAGCAATTACTAGTGAAAAATGAAGCAAAGACTTTGTTCGGTACTTCATCCTCTCCATGTCAACTGTCACAGATTGCCCATCTCATCTATCCCAAAGGTAAAATTTCTTTCATCTTTTCTGACTAATGTACCTGTAGAAGTTCTTACTCTTTTCATCACTTACCAAATTTAGCTTCAGACTTATCTGTCCTGGTCCCATCCTTACTCTGACAGACAGCATCCCGTATTTTTTGTAAAATGCATGTACCTGTTTACACTGTAAAACCATTTCCCTCTTGTGTTGCATTTTGACCAGCAGATCCTAGTCTCATGCCTTCCTTGCCCTGTTTCTTACATACAGGAATCAAGAGGATTTGTACTTTAAGGAAAACATCTTTAGATAGCTGCCACCTCTTTTCTGATTCTTTATCCCTGAGGACAGTTTCCCAGGAGAACCCATCTGCTAGTTCTTTAAACAATTAAAAGTTTACTATCCTAAAATTCAGGATCATGTTTATACTTTCTCCTTGACCTGTATCCTTTGAAATCATGAATTCTACCAGGGCATAATGTCTCTACTGTCATAGCAAGACATAGAGGTCTTAGGAAAGCAAACCTTGTTGTTGTTGTTTCATACTTCTAATAAATATGAACCCAGTTTCAATTGCAAAACATCTAGAGATATTTCTGATGAAGAGCAGTACATTAATTAATCACATTATATTAGGGAAGTATTTGGTGTGATTTGTGCCTTGGGGGAAAAATATTCATGTATTCTCCTATAATCTTATGTATTAGCAAAAGTGCATATAAAGATCACATGATAGGAGAAAACTATATGGGGAGAAGCTAAGCACAACTCTTTTTGACGCTGTCACTGATTCAGAAACATTTCAGGAATCCTTTGTTTCGTGTATTTTCTCCCTGTGTCATGATAGGCTTGAATAGGCCAAAGTAGGCTTGTACATGTCCTGGTTTGCTGTTTTTCTACTCTCCCTCCTTCTGTTTTGGGGAGAAGTGACTCCAGAAAAGAGGACAAAGGACCTGGAGCCTCTGAGTCTAAGGACTCTGGCTTGCTCAGACTTATTTTACTCCTGTTTACATCCTGTGGTAACAAGGTACATGCACTTGGCTTGTGCCTGCCTCACTCAAGGCCTACGCTTTTCCCAAATTTGGGTAAAAACAAGCCTATGGTTTCACCTAATATGGTAAAGCTCGGCCAACTGCCATTCTGATTGGCTAATCTATGTCCAAAGGCCAATTAATTTTGGGATATATTGATAAAAAGAGATGATCAGGTAGCACAATGTGCTCTGCCCTTGTATTCGTACTTCCTTGCTGCTGCTGCTGCTGTTGCTGCTACTGCCGTCACTGCTCTAGTAGTGATTCTGCCACTGTCTTCTGTAGTATTCTGCTATGCTAAGCTATAAGCTAGCTCTGGTACATAACAAGATGCCCTGATACTTTGGGCATGGACTGCCTAGAAACTTCCTGCTTTATGTTTACCAGGAATAGACATGATTGCCTCCACGTGATAGGCCTGCATAGTTAGTGTGGTGTCATGCCGAGACTGCACAAGAGATCCTGGCTACACATGCCAAGATGAGGAGCCTTGGAAGGGACACACAGATCATCCAAAGTAGCCAGGATAAGGTCAGAGATCATCTGGCTCCTTTCCCCAGCACCCTGCAAAGCCTGGGAGGAATCAGGAGCCTCAGTGGCTAAGAAGACACCAACAGAACCCTTTGCAAGGGTTTGGGTACTATCTGAAGCTGTAGCTTTCCCTGTGAGTGGGGAAGTAAAATTTTGTAAGTAAGTACTTAAAGCCTCTTGTAATTCACCGATTGCCTTCTGCCATAAGCAGAAAGGAGCTTCCTGAGTCCATCTTGTGGACAAGTGGTACAAATGACTGCAAGAACCTTCCCTCCCAGTTTTATTGAGTTTAATGTTTTGTATCATTGCTAGTTATTTCTTAAATGTTCTAGATCCTATGTTATGGTCTTTATAATGTTTCCATGACCATGCAAAGAACTTAATTATTATTAAAATTAGTGGTCAGGGCAGGGAGAGTTCTGAATACCAAAGTGAATAAAAAATACTAATTTTGAAAAATTACAAACTCGGATCCATTAATACCCCTCCATTACACTCTATCAACCAAGAATGGGTAATCTCAACTCTGAATTCAAGTTTCTCTCAGGATCAACATAGCATACTATTAGTTTTATTGTAAACACCATGCAGGAGCACAGTCCTGGGAGGAGAGGCACTGCAGCGTGATGTAAAGACACACATTAGTTATACAGCAAGCTAGCACAAAGACATATGACAAAACCTCTGCCATTCACAAGTTCAAACAACTTAAACAATGAGGTCAGTTTAATTCTCTTTTGTATGAGTGTATCTTCTGCACTCTGAAAACATTTACACATTTTATTTCACTCTGTTTTTCCATGCTCCTGGGAAATTCTTTCCAGAGCTGCTGACCTGTTTTATACTTTGTAGTTGTCATTTCTAAAGAGCCTATATACAGGTGTTTGTTTTTTTTTTAATCCTAAACAAGTTAGCAAATTATTTTTTTCTTTTTCTTTAAAAAAAAAAAAAAGAAATTTTGTGTG
>VWZE01021017.1:0-19492 GCA_013396675.1 Eubucco bourcierii | reverse complement strand
TGTGTGTGTGTGTGTGTGTGTGTGTGTGTGTGTGCTGGTAGAAGACTTCACTAATGAAATTTCATGAACCTTTCACAGAACAGTATAATTATCTCTCTTTTGAGCACTGTGCAGTACTTCATTAATAGACACGAGGCATGAGAATGATCTTTCTTGTCCAAATGATGCCAAACTTTTTGATCACATTCTAATAAACTGAAGTATGAAAATTCAAGTGACCGCTGAGCTCTCTTTACTGAGACATGTCCAACATAAAAATAAAATAGGCGCACTACAGAGAAATACTATTCTAAATTCACCTTGGGAAGCATAAAAGAATCTTTATGCAGGTAAGCATTCTTTCATTTGTGTCCTTAATGCAGACAATAAAAGATCTAGAAGAGAAACAGACAAACAGATAAACCCCCTGAAGGATAGTGGGAACGTGCTCTGCAAATGTAGTCTTATTTCTTAAGATGAAAATATTTGTTTATATTTTGCTTTTGATTCTTATTTTCTCAGTCATACTTTATCAATGTCTCAGATGAAGGTAATAATAATTCTTTCTCATCAAGGATTACAATCTGTTATTGTCCCTCCTGGGACAAGTGTATCCCTGGTGAAACTTCAACATTTTCTAAAGACTAAGTTGTCATCTATGAATCCTTTATTTTCTTATTAATAAGTTGAATAGGTCTTTTTTTTCTCTCTCTCTCTTCTTTTCCCCCTTCTATTTCTAAGTTTATTTTTCATCTGCTGTTTCTTCATCAGGAGGAGGAAGAGCACTTTCTGTATTGTTGTCAGTGTTGTCAGCCTGTATGTCTTGTGACAAATGGATAGGCGAACTGCATTTTAACAAAAGAAAAAAAATAATGGACAAAATAGAAAAGTTGTTGTTTTTTTTTTTTTTTCCCAAGAATAGAAAGATGTGAGAAAAAAGGACAAGTTTGAAGGACACAGTGAAGCCTCCTAGGGACTTCAGCAAATTGGAATGAAACTATACCTTGTTAGTATGGTACTCTCATTGACAATGCTTTGAGAGGAAGGATTATTTGCTCAGTTACCATCTTCTGCTTATGTACTCACTTCATGTTAAGGGAACAAGTCAACACCTCCAAGTAATGTACAGTGCTATGTGGGCATGGTGACCCACTCAAAGCCATCATGGAATTCTTCTTGCGTGATACATACTGTCTGGGAAAAGTAGGAGGAATTGTGATTGTCTTAAAGGTGTCGCCAAATACCTGATACTCCAGACAACTGCTTTAAATCAGTTGAGATGAACACTTACTTGTCCACCCTTCTTTTTTTTTTTTTTCTCCATTGAGCTCACTAAAGTCCCTGAGGGTGATAATTTATTGAAATATGCACAGCAGTGAAGATTTCAAAACCACTAAAAATATAGTCTGAATCCAGAATTTGGTTCAGACTATATAATTAAGAGAAGCACTGGCCAAAGTGGTTCACACTAGATTACATTTACAGCCTCTGACTTACTGTCATCATGCAAGCAATGATGAAAATAAATCTCATAAAAAAGGAAGGTATAGTTCTACCTATTTTCTCATCCCAAAAGAAAAATCTGGACTATCAGAATGCAACCAATATATTTTGGAGAACTGGTTATTATATAAAAATCTCCTGGCTATATTCAAAGTTTTCATGCACAATCTTTCTTATTAAGTAATATAATTAACTTGAGTATGTGTTAAGCAAAAAATGCTTCCAAGTGCCCCTATCTTTTTCTGAGTCTGACTTTCTGACTTTATCACTTTATAGGTGATAAAAGTGTTCTCAGGAGTTCTATTTTGCTTAAAGTAGAAAGACATTCTTATGACATGTAGTTTAAATTAAATGAGGCAATAATTAAACAAGTACCAGTTAAGGCTGCAAGTAAAACAATATTTGGGACAGTGAGCATGGCTACTACTTGCGTGGTGTGGTAACAAGAACTTCTTAAAAAAAAAACAAAAACAAAAAAAAACAAAACAAAAAAACCTTGAACCTTCTGAACAAAACATTCAGTTATTGATGGGCTGAACACAAGTTTGTTACTGAGTGTCTGTTCCACACAAAGAGAAATATATTTCGTGTGTCGATATGATACCTTCCAAGGGGAAAAAAAAATCCTAAATTAATTTAAAAGTTAAATGTTTGCTGTATAGCCTATATTTTGAGATGTTTCCAACATCCCCATAAACCCAACACTCTTGGCAAATGATCAGTAAAATGCAGTTCTATTTAGAGCAGGAAGGAAAGGATGTGCAATCAAAGAGGGGAGGGATCTAACAGATACACGACAAGCAGAAAATTATGCTTGCCTGGTAAAAGGCTTAGACTGCACAGTGAAAATTTTCTGCATTTTAATATGTAGACCTACATACTTGTTTCTGCATTTCCTTTAAAGTGAAACTCATGGTGTTGCTTAAGTAGGGCCAAAAAAAAAAAATTTACAATATGAAAATAATCCAATGTAACCTTCATTTTGCCCTTGGGAATGTGATCTGAAGTGACAAAGAATAGTATCTGACTGCTTTTCCATTTAGACCAGCCATGCAGCAAACCAACAATTAGCCCTTAGTAACAACAGTTGAGTTGCTTTGAGAGCTACAGGCAGAAATGACATTCAGTCTGATACAGAAGAGCTCCACTGCTCTCATCTCTTCAGCCCTTTACTGTGTCCAACCTTCACTGCGTGGTACCAAGTGGATAAACCATGCTGTGCTTCAGTAGTCCTGGTTTTGCCTTACCCCTCAGAAGGCAATGATATTAGACCTTGCACTGGGTCTCACTGTGATGCAGTTAATTTTCTTTATAGCAGCGTGAGTGGTGCTGTGTTTTGGATTTGTGGTTACAATAGTGTTGATGACACATGAGTATTTTGGCTGTTGCTGAATAGTGTTTGCACAATGGCAAAGGCTTCCTTTTTCCACTACTTCTCCCATGAGTACAACGGGGGGTGGGGGTGGGGGTGTGGAAAGAGATTGCAAAGCTGGCCTAAACTGTCCAGAAGTCTATTCCATGCCATATAATATGATGGTCAAAAATAAAAAACAGGGAAGAGGAAGGAAGGAAGGAAGGAAGGTGTGCAAGAGACAGGTACTTGATATCCAAGGTGACTGCTGCTCAGAGAGTGGCTGGTCTGCTGGTGGGAGGTGGTAAATTACTGTATTTGCATCACCTTAGGTTTTTGGGAGGGTGGGTTGTTTTTTTCTTTGTTTTGGGGGGTTTTGGTGGGTTTTTTGTTTTGGTTTTGTTTTTCATTTGGTTTTGTGCTTTTTTTGGGGGGTTCTGGTTTGGTTTTGTGTTGTTTGTTTTCCTTTAGTTTTGTGGTTTTTGTTTGGGTTTTTTAATGTAAATTTTACCTTGTTTTTTAAACTGTCATCTCAACCCACAGATTTTCTCATTTTTATTCTTAATGTCTCCTCCACTCTGTGGAGAGGCAGAAGGGAAAGGAGAGTGAGCAAGTGGCTGTGTGGGTGCATGGCTGCTAGCCAAGGCCAACCCACAGCAGACCTATACTTCAGAGCTCCGTAGATTCACAGTACAAATGGAAATCAAAGCACGGTCAAACACTCTATAGTTATAGAAAGTGACTGCATCATGCTGAGACACATGAAGGCACAAAGGGTCAACTGAGCAGTGTGAAATCATTGATCAGCCTTGTATGACTTATTACAGCAAGTCACTTCCTCAGTGAAGGTGTTTGTTGGGATTTTGTCTGCGTGATTCCAGTACAGATTTCATTAAATTCACTGAAAAGCTTCCAGTTACATCTTGCTAACTGAAATTACCAATACTCCATCCGTCTTCTCAGACAGAAGTAGGAAGTTATGAAATAGAGGAACTTCAAGGATCTTCCTCCTGTAGTGGACTGTGAGGAAGTATCGGAGGGAGAGTGTGTAGCCAGGCTAATTATTGGTCAAAATTATAGAGTCAAAGATTTATAAAGTTATGGGACAGCAATCATGCAAGCAGGCATATCCACAGGACACAGAGGCATTCTACAGGGTGAACAGATAGAATGTTATGAAATGGGCACTAATGTGTCTACTAGGAAACTCAGATACAGACAAGTTTGCATTTAAAGCACTGCCTCAAACCAAAGTGTCCACAGTAAAAATGCCAATAACTGAGTTTTCAGAGATATTTTTAGAGCTGTTGAAGGAAACTGAGGACAAGACTTCTCAGCCCAATGTAAGCATCTGTGTGTACTAAACCTGTTCCTGCTTGGAAAGGTTTATCGGCAAGGCTAACTCAGATGTAGAAACATATATTGTTTAAGTCCACTTAGGGAAAATGAACTCAGCCCTGGGGGTTTGATCCAGTTGCCCAAACAGAGCCACTTAGTGTATTTGCCATGCCTGATGGGATATCACACATCCAGATGCAGCTGTCAGTCCTGAAAATCAAGGGTTCATATTGACTGTTACTATTTAGGGCTCTCAGATACCCAAGCACACTTCAGATAACACTGGATGTCCATGTTTAAACAACTGAGCTGAGACCTGGGTGTCTGTAAGTCCATTGACATTCGTGAATATAAGGACCACTTCAGCAAAACTCTGTGACAATCTAATATGGCTCTGAAGTTAATGTCTTGGTACTATTGCTGCCCAAATTCCTGATAGTATCATCCAGTACACACACTCAGAGCAGAGCTCCTTTAAGTGGAGATGTTGCCCAAGGGGATACGAATGACTAAATCTCCCTTCCAGTTCAGTTTTCCTGGAAATCTCCCAAGTCAAAAAAACAGCCAGTGACACAAAGCCCCAGTGTTCTTGTTGGTTTCGTAGTGATAAAACCATTCTTCTAGATTAAAATCAGTAACTCAGTTTTTTCAGTTAGCTTTCTATTTGTAACTTAGTGTTTCATACATTGCATTAGAAAATGGGAATTGGATAACTCTAACTGAAACATAAGGTGTAGGATTTCAATTATCTTATTTTCATGCTCACAGAAATATTTTCAAATCTGTTATATATTGCACTTACACATAGAAAGTATAATTTGAATAAATCTGTTCCCATGATTAACATACTTTAATTAGAGTAGAATGTCACAGCAGTTTCTTTTTTTGCACTCTGGCATAAAATTCTATATTTAACTTTCCTATTATTAACTCAAACTACTCTCGGTAATTATTTATTTCAGTAAAAGTCTAACATTGTGGTGGGTAAATTTAAGAAAAACAAGTACTCTGAGAAAACAGTAATTTGTTTTACGTGAAAGGAAGAAAATAATGAAGTGAAGATGCACATGAATATCAGATCACTGCAGCTTTATTGATTTCAGTCGAGCTTTGCTGGTTTACAGGAGCGGATTTGAACCTTCATGTTTTGTAGTAAGACCAACACGGTGACACAAAACACGCACCTCTAATTATATATTGACACTCTACAAGAGGAATATCGCTACAGAGGAATGAATCACTATGTAGAGAAATGCAAAACCATGGATCTGCAGATACAGCCAGTGAACTTAGGGTCACAGAGAGGTTTCTTTTATATAGCCATTTTATACATTGATGTAGAGTTTTGTTCTCACTCAGAATCAATATTATTTATGGATAGATATGAGTGACAAACAATTACAACTGTATACTTGAAAACTATACAATATTTCATGTGTAGATGCAAATACATTGCTATATATTTCTCTTAGATGATACTTACAAAGAGAGACGTAGTGTGTCTTCTTATTTCTGGGATGTGATGGAACATGGATGGTTCAGGGTTCTTATCTCTTGTGTACACAAACTTGGCTGCTGTTAGTTTAAAACAAGGTGTGGAGGCAATTGCTCCAGTCTGACAAAGTCATAATAGCTCTGGCAGAGAGGTAGAATCTCCAGGGTTTGCAAAAAGCTTCGAGGTTCTTGTCTAGATTTAACCTGTGAGAACCAACAGGATTTCCACAGAAAGTCATGTGGACTGAATCTGACATCGCAAAATGGTTGTTGTACTATTTTGGCCTGTTCTTCAGTCCTATCTTCAACAGAGAACTTGGGCATGTTTTTACCGAATGACGCAGATAGAGGAACTGATAACTGTAAGTACACAGTGACCTTTTTGCAGTGTAGCATCAGAGACAGGAATCCAGGTGTTCTTTGAAACAGGATTGTACTTGATACCTCATGATTACAAGGAGTCTGATATACCCATATTGTCTCTACACCACCTCAGTTGCAAAATGCACCATCAGCTCTGACTCAGAAGAATGTCTTCCCAGATCTACCCCATGTCTAGGACAATGTTCCTTATGCAGCCCTGGGGGTGCATAATGGAGTTTTGATAAATCATTGTAGGCAAATGGGAGAGGGCACAATCACTGCTATATGCACAGAAGCATGCCCTGCGGTTTAGAAAAGTACAATACAGATTGTTTACACTCTGATTTTACAACATCAATACCTTCCCTTGTAAAACTAAAACAAGAAACCCTTGGAAATGCTGTGAATTAATCTGGTCCTAAGCCATTTAAAAAAGTATGCTGCTCAACTGCATACTTCACTGACATAACCAGATCTGTTAAAATAAAATAAAACTTATAAGCAGGTAACACCAAATTAATTCTGTGGTTATGTAGCACAAAGTCTCTGACGCAACAGTAAAACACATCAATAACTATATGGAACTACTGCTTTAAAAAAGAAAGGCTGTAGTCATGTGTATAAAAGAATTTAGACATGTAATCACTTCCACAGACTTACTTTGCATTATGGAAGTGATTGCATAGCAGGTCTAGAAAAATGTAGGTCTTGATCTCTCTCTGATTGCTAACCCCCTTAAGAATCTAGTGCATCTGTCTGACTGAGAGATCACTATTTAATTCTAGCAGAAGGCTATTTTCCCTCCCTATGGTCAAAGATGTCAATGTACCACAATGAAAAACATATGAACTATTAATCTTTCATTTATACTCTCAGTGTGGCTACTGGATAATACATAGTATTTTTTTTTCTGACTTTTTAATACTGTTTCCAATTGATAAGATATTACTTTCTGTCCAACCTTTCAGATGAGCCAAAATTCATGTGGTTGGACCTATATGATTTGACTTATTTCTCTTTGGGATAGAGTAGAGATAAAAAAGATCTATAAAGGACCCCATAAAATATCCTTTTACTGTCAAGAGTGACCAGTTCATCTGAATTATTGTTTCTGCTGAAATGAGGTAGGACTGAAAACCTTTTAAGCAAACAAGAAAAAGATTGTATTGAAAGCAAAACATCT
This sequence comes from Eubucco bourcierii, assembly GCA_013396675.1. Classification (NCBI taxonomy): domain Eukaryota; kingdom Metazoa; phylum Chordata; class Aves; order Piciformes; family Ramphastidae; genus Eubucco; species Eubucco bourcierii. The sequence goes on along the minus strand of VWZE01021017.1, from coordinate 12,281 downwards.
ATTCAGAGAATAAAACATGTTGATTCATGCCTACCTTTCTTATAGGATGTTTGTTATATAGGATATTTCTGTAACTATACAGTGATTTTCCTTGAACACACTTGGATACAAATATCAAAGGTTCAAGCTATGTATAAGACAATCTGTACTCAATCTCTCTGAAACAACAGTGAAATGCCAGATTTAATAGGAATGTAGTCATAAGTAGCAGAAAGGGAAAGCCTTGAAGGCACATAACCAGAACACGAAGATTAAAGTTCACAGAGAAGTTGCAAAGAAACATGAACCTGCTCTGATGGTTAGTAAAAGCAGGCACATTTCCTAGAGTAATTGCAGAGATATTCTGGCTATAGTCACAGAAACCTGAGGTTTCAAGATGGAATTGGAAACACCATTAAACAAAAGTAGTATATTTATATTTCTTTTTTTTTTTTTCTTTTTCATGTAGCTTGTTGTCACCTAGAATTCTTTCATCATCTGGAGAAAAAAAAAGTACTATACTAAAAAAAAAAAAAAATCTTTCTATAGTCTTCATGTCTTTAGTAATAGAATTGCATTAACTTTACTCTTCTGCAACAGACCGCCAGTGTTAACAGCTTTCTCCCATTGCCTTATCTCACATATTCATAGAAACCTGAGATAGCAAAGATGTAGAAGGAAACATACTTAATTCCCCTGACAATGAAGAACTGTTCTCCAAAGTGTATTTTCTGCTCTGGCCAGAAAAAACAGGTATTGCACATTGAATGCTTTGGGGTTTGTACCATTTCCCTTATGAATCCACTGTAGGTCTTCTTTTAAACTGTTTTCCTTTGTTATGCATTTCTTAATATTAAATCTTTTTTGCTCTTCTTAAAACAAACAAACAAACAAAATCCATCAAAACACAGAACAATCCAATTTTGATTGCTCTGACTTCCTCTGTAGCATCTTAACATTGCCAAATTGGATCAATATTTTGACTGTAGGGGTAATTTCCCTGAAAATCACAGTTCAGAACAAAATATCACTCTCTCTTCACTCCCCCTCCCCTCATTTATCATAAGTTGCAAGAAAGTATGTATCTTAGAGGTGCTTTTCCCCCTTTTTCTGTGTCTGGATGACATGGAAAATATAATGTAACCATTATTGTAGTATATTTGCTATTAGTAGTAATCTTGCCCTTATTTTCCTATCTTCTTGGGTAGGTATTTGAGGTAATATAAAATGTCAATTAAGAGCTCCAAGCTGGCAACAGTGTCCATGTGTATGTCTTCCAGTGCATGCAAGCTTGGGAAAGTGATGCTCTGGCTGCTAGGTCAGGAAACAATTATCACAAAGGAATGGGAGGACACAGGTTATCTGTTCTCTATCACAGTAACCGTACTTCACGGTCTGGTTTTGGTTATTAAAATAAATGAGAAATTCCTAAGTGAAACTTTTCATCAAATAGTCTAAGATAGATCTATGCTCTAAAACCAAATCAGCAAAGATAACTTCATACCTTTTATCAACTCAGTAAAATAGGTTTATGTAAAATCAAAGCAAATGCTATTCACCACGAGTAGTACTAGGTAGTTGTCTTTTTGCCATGGTCTGCTCTGGGTATGGAGAACTAGATTGTTCCTTTGATCATACTGTGTCACTATGCTTTTCCCTTAGGCTCATCTGAGTTCTAACCTCACACTACTTCCTCTGGAGCACTTGCTCTGGACAGTTGATATTCATGTTAGAATCAGCCTGTCAACTTCTCCATCTCTTTCAGAAGTAGATAGATATGTATTCTCGAGGTAGGTAAGTGACATGAGGTATGGTAATATTATGTTCCTTACCTGGTGTCATGAATCTTATCTACACCACTGGATCATCTGTTAAAAGTACATGTGAATTGCTTTGGAGTTAGCTGGCTTGTGACCCAAGTGTGCTGAACCAAACAGCACAGAAAATCCTGTGGCACTTGAGAATGGACAGGCCAGCTTTACCCTTAGGAAGGAATTACCCTTAGCAAGCTAATTTCTAGTTAACTTGGATGTGTCTGTAGTGCAGCAAAATCACAGCAGCAGCTGCCACATTCAAACACCCTACAGAGTGGTAGAGAATGAGGATATCTAATAAATCTCCATGTTGATTCTCTTCTACTAAAAAGCTAATGCAGTTTTCCTGTTCTTAGATGCTGCACTTTGACGTGATACTGACTGCATGTAGATAACAGACTGTGGCTCAAAAGCTTTGAAAGGCAACCCAGTGTGATGTTCTTCAAAGTTAGGGGGAGGAAGAGGGGACATCCTGTTGTTTTAACCTACAGAAGGTGACAGGCAAGCCCTCTGAGGATATCTTAATGTGAAATCAACTGGGAGGAGACTTTTTTTTCTAAAAGAAAGAACATTTTCTTGGCATCCTTGGAACAAAACAAAATACGAGGGGGAAACTGTGACTGCCAAGAGTGATCAAATCACCCTGCTTTCAGAGACAAGCAAACTGTTTCCGACAAAGCTTCAGAAAGAACACACTGGAACTCAGATGCACCCCAAGCCTGAGCTAAATTTCTTACCACATCTCTGCCAAGCAGACCTTCACAGTCAAATGAATAATAGAGGAGGTTAATAATTTAGAGATGTGATGTAGCAAAACAACATGAATTTTAGAAATGTTTAAATATCCAGACTTTGAGTATGAGCTGCTTTGCTGACTGCTTGAGTGCTATTGGAAACCAACCCCCACATAGCCACAACCAAGTCTATGCCCTTCTATAATGTTACTGCTAGACAAGCTTACTGAGCTAGCCGGACAACCTATGTGATTCCAGTTAAACTTCTGTTCTGTGTGAGTCAGACATGGTTGTCATAACAGACACAGTAACAAAAGGAGTCAAATCTTTGCAGATTCAGGCTTTCAAAATCCAAAGTATACTGCTAAGTTCGTTTGCCTACGATATTAGGACATGAAGACTTCATGTCACTAAAAATGGGTAAAATTTTGAAACAAAAAGGTCCTTTTCAGAGGCCTCTCCAGCCTTAGAGTAGCCTTTTTTATGGTTCACAAATTATTAGAACTTGTTTTTCTCTTTAGGGGGAGTAAATCTTAGAGGTCTTAAGCTCATCACTTCACTATGTAGTGCACACATGTGCCAAGAGATCAGATCTATTAAATAGAAAAAAACCCCTTGCTATTAAATATTTTTATAGACATGAATAGAATCCCAGCACTGTGGGTTCTGTTTCCATAGAACTGAGAGAATATAGGACAGTATTTATTACATAAAATGCAGAAGTGAGAAAATCTGAATCTCTCTATGAGGAAGTGCCATACCTGACAGCAGATAAGAATGACAGCCTCGTCCCCTTCCTCCCATTACTCCACACGAATTATGATTCTCCATCAGGGGCTCATTTGACACTGCATGGTGAAAGTAGCAAATCTTCCTCTTCACATTCTTCATGTATGGGACGAATGACATATTTCATTTCATACATCATTTACTGTTTGCTGTAGTTATTTCACAAAGACCTATTTTGACTTTGCTACAAATGCGAGAAAGAGTTTCCAAGTTTGGAAATCTCTGCAAACAACAAGCTGATCTGCAGCTCCAACTGATGTGAGTCATCAGAGACCCATTGACTTCAAAAGTGTTGTATATTTATATTATTTGTCTGCTGGGTGTAGTTCTGTAGTCAGTGAACTGTGTTAACATGGTAGGAGTGAGAGTGGGAATAAACTATTTTTTTCTTCCTGGAACTGGATTTTATAGAAAGGTATCTTGCATTCTGTATTGCAACCAGTATAATCTCATCAATGAACATTTTCACATCAGACTCCACTGCACTGCACTAGATTATGGTTCAGCTCTGGCAGGGCAGCTGGACTCGATGATCTTCGGAGTTCCCTTGCAACCCCTAACAGCCTGTGATCTTTCTACTGCTTTTGTGTGTCTCTGAAATCTTGTCTCAGCAACTGAGGAAAACAGTGTTTAAAAAAAAATTGATCTAAACTATCTATTTACTAAATAAAAGAAGACAGTTATATGTACGAGGTTAAACTTGGTCCAGCAACTGATCAGCAACTTTCAGGAGCCATTTACTATTGGGATACAACTAATAAACAATGGTTTGGGTTTTGGGTTTTTGTGGGTTTTGTTTGTTTGTTTGGTTGGTTGGTTTTTGTACCACTTCCTGAAATGGGTTTCCTTATACTTGAAAAAAATAATGAATATTCACTATGGTCTACCTTTTCCTGCAACCGTTTCATTTGATTCATAGAGGGGAAAAATGCATCTCAGACAGTATATGAGGGAATTCAATCCCTTCATATCCTTGGGGAGGGGCAAAAGATGAAGGTAGTACCTGTTTCTCCAATATAAGCACTTATGCTTTCCCAGGAAAGTATTATCACCTCTTCTTTCCAAACACTGTAGGAAGTATTTGGATTGAAAATGGCTGAAAATTGAAGTAAGTTGGAATATTTTTGAATATCAAAATTAATTTGCAACAATGCTCTGGAGGAACTGTATGATGAAACTTTCTATATGTCAGCAAGTCACTGGTCTTGATAACTAAACCATTTTCATTCTTAATTATGAAGCTTCTAAATTTACTTCAATATCAGAAAGTAATGACAATTTATAAAAGAACTTGACAGTTTCCTTTTCACCTCCATTTTTTCAGGCTAAAGCTGTTAGAGAGAAAAATAATGATAGAAGCGGGGGAAAAGTGTGATTTTGTTTGTTTGCTTGTTTCCTTGTTTGTTTGGGGTGTCATTTTTATTTTAGCAGGACAAAATCCTCAACCAGTTTAATTGTCATGACGAACCTTGGTACATTCTTCCTACATTCATTACTTCGAAGAGGAAGCTGCAAAAAAATAAAAGGCTGGACAGTCAAGCATGATTATGAATGTATTTACAAGCAAGCAATGCTGCATGAACCAGAAAACAGCAAGCACTTTGCAAATCCTCCATCTGCCTGGGCTTGAAATAAGGACATTGCAGAGCTCATCTGCAGACGGATGTTGCTATTTAATGTGAGTTCCAACAAACCATTCATTAAATTCATAGCTGCACCTGATACTCATTAATGTGTTCCTGCTTACGAGTTCTCTCAAAATAGGCTGTTCCACAACTTTTGAAAGCTTTATACACCAGCTTATAGCAAACTACAAGAAATGGAGGATGGATGCTGTAGGTAGGATGTTTGCTGTGGATTTCTGAAACCATGGTGAGTAGTTGATGGTACATTTGAAAACTAAAATTAAATTAGTTTACTATCTTCTAAGTAGCTTTGAACCTCCAATTTAAAACAAATTTTGGTGTTGGTACAGGAGCACACAGAGTACCAAGAAAAGTTGGGGAAAAGTGCTTTCTGCAAATAGCTCTTTGATTTCAGGAATCTGAGAAGGGCTAAATTCTTAACTATCATATGCAAGAAATTACATCACTAATCAGAAAATTAATATTTCCAGGGGTCTGTAAACTTCTTAGTATTTTCAGCCTAATGTCTTCTCATTTGGCATGATTTTAATTGTCTGAACATTATTTTCAGACTAGACATGGAAAAAAAATTAAAAATGGAAATGTAACTTTTTGGTGTTTACCAAATATCTGGTTAAGTCCACAGTAAGACAACCACAAAAATACACACTGATAAAGTGAAGGGTTATTAAAAATCTAGAAATCTCATTTTCTCTCACCTTTGTGAGTCTTTCAACACAACTAAACAAAGTTTATTACACACTGAAAGTTTAGAAGTGTTGGGATCAAAGTACAGAATAATAATTATAATGAATTGTCTGAGAATAAAGGATCAAACAATATAAATTCTGTGTTCTCTCTTGTGTTTAAAAACTTCATCTCATTCTTCGTTCGTATATAACCTTTCCACACATTGACAAGAGTACAGAACCACTTTACTCTGCTCTCGTCAGACCCCACCTGGAGTACTGTGTGCAGTTCTGGAACCCTCAGCACAGGAAGGACATGGAAGTGTTGGAGCGGGTCCAGAGGAGGGCCACAAAGATGATCAGAGGGCTGGAGCAGCTCTCCTATGAGGACAGGCTGAGAGAGTTGGGGCTCTTCAGCCTGGAGAAGAGAAGGCTTCGAGGGGACCTGGTAGTAGCCTTCCAGTATCTGAAGGGGGCCTACAGGAAGGCTGGGGAAGGGTTATTTACAAGGTCCTGCAATGACAGGACAAGGGGCAATGGGCTTAAACTGGCAGAGGGGAGATTTAGACTGGATGTTAGGAGGAAGTTCTTTACAGTAAGGGTGGTGAGGCACTGGAACAGGTTGCCCAGGGAGGTTGTGGCTGCTCCCTCCCTGGATGTGTTCAAGGCCAGATTGGATGAGGCCTTGAGTGAGCTGTACTAGTGGGAGGTGTCCCTGCCTATGGCAGGGGGTTGGAACCAGATGATCCTTGAGGTCCCTTCCAACCTTACCATTCTATGATTCTATAAAACCATAAATGAGAAAGTCTTGTCTTTGAGATATATAATTTCAAGTGCATACACATCAGACACTTTCAGATCATTAAGCTGATACAATGTTTCAACATATATTGCGTATGAGTGATCCCTGTACAAAACCCCATATCATATCTTGCATAACATGAGATAGAATTGCTCAGGTGAAGTCAGACTTTCTTAGACTTCTTTCTTTGACATTTCCACTTGTGTATTTTCTTCCTGTTCCTTTCTTCACTGAAATTTCTCTGTTTTACCAAGCATTGTCATTTGTTTGTCTTTTGGATAAATACACAAATCCTTCTAAGTGCATNGTTGTGTGTTTCTTTTGTGTGTGTGTGGTTTGTGTATATTTTTATTTGTTTTGGGTTTTTTTTTTGTTTGGTTTGTGGTTTTTTGGTTCTTTTCAGCTTCTCTGCAAGGATCATCTTGCCCATCTCCTGATGGATCAAAACTATTGCAGAAATTGGCTACCTTAAATGACAAGTGGCAGCAATCCCCAGTGTGCCAGTTACAAGCTCAATCCCATTCTACTGACCACTGAGATGATAAACTCTGTAACTGTCTCTTTTGTACAAAATTACTGAAGCTGTACTTGTGGTTGAGCTCCACATAGCTTGAAATCACATAATGAAGTCATATGGCTGTGCCATGTTTGAGTGCAGAACTTCCAGTAATTCTAGTCTGACACATTTATTTTCATTTCTTTCCCTCAACCTACCTATTTCTCTCTGTGTTGCCTACAGTCAGAGAAAAGTTCAGAAGAGTATAGGATAGCTGTCCTTAGAAGCAAAATGGAATCACAGTATGGACATCTGTAGAGCCCAGGGGTAGTTTTCTGGTGTTCCTCAAAAGGAATGTTAAGTATCAGAAAAAAAATGAGTGGCTTTGCAAGTGAAGTACTCCTGAAATTTGTTCCGTCTGTGTTTCCGTGGTACTGGTACTCAATCTGCAATCTAGTATCCCTTTAGTCCTACTGCGACCTCAAAATTAGCAACCAAATATCCAAATTATGATTACCTTCTCAGAAATATGTGGTAAAAAATGTCATTTATTAGTTGTGAACAGTTTTGAAATATTTAATCTGGATATCTAAGTCACACTAGACCCTCCCTAGATCAGGAAGGAAGGATTTACAAGGGGTAGTACTCATAAGATGAGAAAACTGCTGACTAAAGAGACATCAACATGTGAGAATACAGTTCAATCCCTGCTGAATTTGCTGAGCAGACAATAGCAACAAAAAAATTTCTAATTATTGTGTCTTGAGGCTCTACAGAAGTCACTGTTTAGTCAAGGTGAGTAAAAGTGCAACCATATCTTTTATTGAAGGGTTTGGATGTTGGTGTTTTATGATTGTTCTTATTATTATTCTTTTAATGTTTTATACTGGAATGGGGAAGATATTATACCTTCCCAATGGTCTATGGGACTGAATAGCAAGGAGTTGTCCACAAAGTATTTAAACAGATGATTTAAGCTTAAGGCTTTCACCTACCATTTACCTGAGATGCCTAATTTAGCTTAAGGCTTCCATCCAGCATTTACCTGAGATGCCTAATTTACAAACCTACCCGCTCTAGAGTTCCGATTAGAGTTATCACCCCTCAACAGCTGCTTGGCTTTCTGCACAGACTAGAGGAGAACTCAGGGTATCTATTGTCAGGTTAGATGACACGGTTAACTGCCACAGAAATACCCAAAGGTGCTAGTGACACCACTTATCTCTGATTCTTACATAATTCCCTTCAGGCATCAGGGCTTCCTTGGCTGTTGCTGATTCATATCTCACTAGGAGTTTGTCCTCGTGGGTGGCTATGGGGACATTATGTTCTTTGTGCCTCCCTTCTTTCCTCCTCCCCCTCCCCGTCACACTTGAATTCTCTGGCAATTCAGCTGTAATATCTCTTCATAGTGGCATCTTCCCAAGCATAGAACATGCAGTACATACTTGCAATGTATTTCATAGAAGTCAACATTCACCCGTATCATGACAGCAGTTCTGCAAAAAGGCTTGAAATGCAATGCTGAATTCCAAAGATGCCAACCTACTTCATGCTTGTGGTTTTCACATTACAAATTCCTCCAGCAGCTGTGAGATAGAGGAGATCAGATTCTGTCAGTTGTACCAGATTTCTCTTGCCCTTCAGTTTGAAAATTCCTGTCATAAATAGGGGTTGATTCATACGTGAATATGAATATCTGTATGAATGCAACTCCCCCTTTCTCGATCAAAATTCTGAAACAGAAAGTAAGTTGAGGGATCACATTTCTAGGAATATTTTTTTCTACAAGATATTTCTAGTGTGATAGATTATGCTCCGAAAGCTTTATTATGGTGTGTTATCCTGTGGCACTCGTAAATATTATTTCCCTCTTGCTAGTGTAGAAGTATGAGACATAGAAAACTGAAGAGGTGCTTCAGGTCCTTGCAAAAGTCATGAGTCAGACTGAACAAAACACTTAAACATCATCACTGTCGCTCAGATGATTATATCCTCTTAATGCAGTGCTTCGAGAACTCCAGCTGAAAGCGAGTCTTTATTAATCCAATTGCTGGACACATGAAATACATGAATTGGTGTGCTGAAACTGGACTGCTCCAACTTTCCTATTTTTAGAGGCTATTTGCAGGGGTTATTTCCTATAGCTACCTAAGCCCCTGCTGCTATCTGACACTATGTCACTACCTTTTGGAAGGAGTTAAACAGTTAGACACCTGCATAAGTTCATCTGGAAACACAAATGCCTAAATCAATTAAGGGCTTGCTCATACCAGAGTTTACACATTTCTGCCAGGATAAGCACAGAATATGACAATGCATGCAACTTTGAACGAGATCCACCTGTCAGAGAGCAGAAAGGTCTGCATCCTGATGACAAGGAGCCAAGGGCCAGAGATGACCCCAGGATGTGCAATGGTCTTACCAGTCCTTGAGCTCCACTGCTGTATTTAGTGTGCAGTGATACAATGTTTTTCTGAGACTAGGATTAAGCTGAATCATCACCTTCTAGGGGTACTAAGTTTTTATATAAAATTAATCTTAAATTTCTAAAAACCCCAACCTTAAGATTTGTCCTGTCTTTTCAGTAATAGCCCAGTAGTCACAGCATTCTTTAGGACTGGAAGACCTGGGATCTTAATTGGAAGGAATATAAGACCTCCATGTCAAAACACTATTCTAACCAATAGTTTATGAGCTACTGGGAGATGTAGAAATTGTCCTAAGGTAGCTTCTACATAAATTCATCTACAGACATTTCACAGGGGCATTTTTTCAACGGTTTGATTAAAACAATATTTGGAAGGCATGTATGTTCTCTTTCCTGATTGATGGGCTATGGTAGCGCAGTAAAAGACGGTTTGCATTTTTCTTATTCTTGCTGCAGCATTGAGGTTAACTGGAAAGTTTTCACATGAAGCAATTTTGTACCTTCCCAGTGTGTAATCATAGCTGCAACTCAGAGGTAATGGAAAGAAATGTTCATAGAAGACCACACAGATTTTGTTTAGGAAGCCCTTGGAAGTCTTAGCTTGAGACCAAGAGTTAAAAGTGAATCAATCTCACAAAGACATATGACAGGGAAAAATAATTTTTCTGTGTGATTCTTTCACTTTTTCATATCTGAGGAGGGAAATTTGAACTTCTTTATTTTTTTGTGTGTTGTTCATTTTCCTTTGTTTTCAGATAGCATTGCTTTGTGATCTTGATGTGCGCTGAGAAAAACAGTCTCTTCACACAGTGTTTCAGTTACTGTAGCGTTTTGCCCCAAGGGCACAGACTAAGCTATTTTTCCCTGCTCCTTGGATTTTTTTTTTTTATTTTTTTTTTTTTTGTGTCCTCCTAAACAGAACTGGAGGTAGCCTCTAGAGCTAACACCTTGGTACTCATGGGTGACGGTAATCACCCTGATATTTGCTCACACAGCCAGGCAGAGTCAGTCCAAAAGGCTCTTGCAGATCAAGGGAAGTTCTCCTCCCCATCTACTCTGCCCTAGTGAGACCTCATCTTGAACACTGTGGTCAGTTTTGGGCTTCCCAGTCTAAGAGGGACAGGGATCTGCTAGACAAGGTCCAGCAGAGGACCACAAGGATGATTAGGGGACTGGAGCACTGCTTCATGAGGAGGGGCTGAGGGACCTGGGGCTTTTTAATATGGAGAAGATTGATAGGGGGTCTAATAAATATTAATAAATCTCTGAGGGCTGAGTGTCAGCAGGAGGGGACAGGCTCTGCTCACTTGCTTCCTGGGACAGGACAAGGAGCAGTGGATGTAAGTTGCAGCACAGGAGGTTCCACCTCAACACAAGGGGGAACTTCTTTACTGTAAGTAAGGGTCACAGAACACTGGAAGAGGCTCCACAGTGAACCTGTGGAGTCTCCTTCTCTGGAGACTTTCAAGACCTGTCTGGATGCATTCCTCTGTGACCTGAGCTAGATTGTGTGGTCCTGCTCTGGCAGTGGACTGGACTCAGTGATCTCTTTGGGTCCCTTCCAGCCCCTGACATCCTGTGATCCTGTGAACTATACCTCAGGACATGAATATCTCAATCAAATGCTCCTATAGCCTGTTTGCCCTCATCTCTGATCTGGGCTTTAGGTGTTCTATAACAGAGGTTAGATATCTAAACATCTTTATGAGACTCAGCACAGATGTTTCAAATTGCCTATGTATTCCAGGGTCTGATGTGTGTTTTGCATAAATGCACATTCTATTTTGTGCATCTAAGGCAATTTCTCCTTTATTTTCTACTGTTATTACAGACAACTGAAGAAAGCATGTTTCAAAAGCTAACATTCCCTGTCATTTATTTCAGAAATACTGTATTTCAGCCACCTATTAGTCTGAAGAAAAATGTAGCCATTAGTGGCTTGCTTTTGTTCTAAATTGGTTATTTAATATACAGCTGCACTGTAGCATGTTTATCAGAATTTAGTGCCAAGTCTGAAATTGCTTCATCAGGAGTCTACTCTTTTTTACACCAGTTTTACTCCAGTATGGCTATGTGGAATTGCTCCTGACTTCCACCTGAACAAATGAGAGAAGAATCAGGCTGGGATGTTTATCATTATGTTTTATTACAATTGTCTTTCAATTCTTTCACATTCTATGTTCAGTACTAGTCTCCTTGATTAATTAAGATTAAATTAGGAATGTAAATTAAACATTAGCCATCAAAACCACTTGAGAAATGTGTTAAGGAATTTATGAAATTGTTTTCTGCACAGAAAACAATGTGTTAGAAATGGTGACTCGTATCTGTTTCTTTAATGCATGAGTTCTCCTCTGTTGTATTTTTTCCTGCATCGAACTACACAATTGTTGCAACCCTTTGTTGGAGGACATATGGTAAGAGTGGGAGGGAAGAGTGGGGAAAGGAAACAATTTAAATTAGTAAGCATTCTTCTTCTTCCTCCTCTCTCCATGAGAGGTTTGTAGACTTCCTTCCCTTTAGGGAATTAGGCTTAAAGGTGTTACCTACATCTGTAAGGAAATCAGACACGCATAGGGACGGCCGCATGCATGGCCCATGCCCACGTGAGTAAAACATATTTGCCTCTGGCAAGCTGCTGCTGGAGATGGAAACTGACACAATTTAACTTCTTGGTGTATACATAGGTTAAGATTGCTGACAGCACTAAAAATTGTAATCCCCTTCTACATCTGTACTCTCAGGAGTGTGAGATGAAGTTTTTGCCTCTAGCAAAAAAGCTTCCCATGAAACTACACCAGTAGTAAACACGAATCTAGGTAGTGAGATGTAGACATAGACCTGAAATCTGCATCCCACAAGTTATATTTATTTCTGACTTTTCAAAAGCTGAAGGGTTGCCTTGGCTGCAGCGACCATGAA
>VWZE01021014.1:3547-13925 GCA_013396675.1 Eubucco bourcierii | reverse complement strand
AAAGTGCCGTTAAGCCTTAGAGAATCATTTAGGGATGAAGGATTTCTTAAAAGTGAAGTGAAAAACTGAAGAGAACTCGGCCCATATTAATTTACATTTTTTTAAAGGCTGCGCATAAAACATGCTATAATGCTTTCTTCCGTGTGTTTTATTCAGCACGTTTGATTGTCTGATCACTAAATGGTGGAACTGACTTTCAAAACAACAGATATAGTATGGATGTTACCTCCCTATACTTTAACATCTATTTGACAAACTTGGCATTGCGATTTTTTTCAGGAGTGTGTGTGTGTGTGGAGCTGAAAGAAGCTACTAGACAAATCTCACTAATTTCTCTCTAGACAAACCTTTTTTGTTGTTGTTGTTTTTAACTGGATAAAATGTACATATTTATGGCATCACTACAAATTTTAGTACAATTAAAAATCATGATGGAAAGCAATTACTGTGTTAGCACTTGCAAACATTTGGGCAGAAGTCTCTTCCTACACAGTGATTTCACTAAACATGATAAAGAATCAGACATCCTTCATCTAAAGCTACTCTGTGTATTTAACCTTGATTGCTGAGGGGGCAGCATGCTGATGAGATTTAAAAATGGTTACTAGTGTGCTGGAAAGACTAGCAGAGCTTTTATGTCTTAAGTAGATCTGTCACATCTTATTCTTAATCCTTTATTCTATGAGGAGAATATGATGGTAATACTCCTCATCTCTTACAGAGGTCTACATTGATTTTTGTTTTGTACTAAATCTTAAACCAAATACACGACTCTTAGAATTTTACATGGGAGATTACATAATAATGATTTTTTTTTTTTTAATCTATTGAAAAAACATTAATTGGAGTTCCTGCATCATCACTCTTTCAGGGTTTCTGTGCCTCTTCTGGAATTCTTGTGCTGGCCACTGCCTCCAAAATTAGTCACATCGTTGGCCTGGATTGGCATAGGTTTTGTGCATTCACTGTGAGGGGTTATTGTCCTATATGACAAACTCTTCAGTATTTTGCTATAAAAATATGCAACCTCTCATGTATAACATGCAAACTTTATTCTTAACTGATCAAAAGACCAATTACCAAACAAAAAATTTCCATGCTCCCATTTATTGTTTGATTAAGCTTTATTGATTTGAGATTTAAAGGATAGGACTTCAAAGATTAATCTTCCTGTCTGTCCTAGAATTATCAGCTAAATTACAAAACCTGGCATGAAGATTCAGCGACTCAGCTTCTTTATAATGAAAATCTAGGCTGTAAAATTCTAGTCTTGAGGTGACAGCAGCGTTTGGCAGTGCAGTCTGCAGGCGTCCTGTGTAACACAGAAATCACCGGGAGATTGAGTGCTGAATAGAAACTGTGGAGGAGTTCATCTCAGCAGAGCTACTTGTCTGTACAGTACTTGGTTTNGATGTTGTGTTTGTTGGCAGTGGAGGGGGGGGTTTTGTTGGGGCTTGGTTTCAGTGTTTTGGGTTTTTTTTTTTTTGTAGTTACCTTACGTGAAGATTAATGTTGCAATATAAGTCTTTTAAATGCTTTTGAATTTCTATTCTCTCAATTTGCCTGTGCGAATAGGTTTTGAAAAATAAGGACTAGGAAATTTGAAAGCAAAGATACTTTTCACACTGTAACACTTAACTGGTTTTGCCATACACATTAATATATGTGTTGTGCAGGGAAGCAGTCATACAAAGCATTCTTAAGTGACTGACAAGTCCACATGAGAAGATTATATACTGATGTGCTAAACAAGTAGTATTTCTGTTGCTCTGCATAGCAACAAAGACAGTCAAATGGAACTTGTTATATGTCAAGAATCCAAAAGTAATTTTCAGAAATATTACTTCTTTATGGCACAGTAATTTGTTTGATTTTGTTTCTTCCTTAATTGTATTTGTGTTATTGCCAGAATAACAAAAATTACTTAAGCCTGTCATGCTTATAGTCATATAATCACACATCTGGGGCAAATAATTCCCGACTTTCATGGGCAAAAGAGGAATGGAGGGATGGCGTATTGAATTCATTGCACCTTTTTTTGTTGTTTTTGTTTTGGTTTTTTTTTTAAATCAATTGGAGATGGTTTATTTGAAAAAGAAAAAGAGTATGTAAAAGTTAATTAATTTAAAATTGGAAGAAGTTTCATTTTGTTTTTCTGGAAGAGTTATGTCTTGGATGTATAGTACACTTGAACTGTAACCTTATGAGTGTTCTGTAGCTCTGTAGAACTTAACCTGCACTATGACTATAGTAACTAAGTCTCGTGTCTGTTAATGTCATAGTAACATGCATCTGCAGTGTTAAGTCATATTGCAAACTCATGTAATAGTAGATAACATTCTTTAGCTTACGTAAGTGGCATTTGATATAACCATAAATGCAAACAGTTTTGTTTGCAGAGGTTTAAATCAGGCTTGAAAATTCATTTAAGTCAATAAAAGACAGGTATTTATATATACAGTGAGATTTATAAACCAATTTCTGCTACATATTGCAATATTCCTGAGAAGTGTTAAAAGGCTTTCTCCATAATGGTATATTAAAGAGACAGAGAACATTTGCCTGTGAAGCTGGTGAACTATTTTATAGTAAAGTTGAACCTCTTGCATCAAGCAGTATTTACCTTTGTAAAACTCTTCCGTACTATGATTTAACCTAATCAGAAGTTGAATTGGATTTTCTGTAGTGTCCACAGGTTTAAAGGGGAAAAGTTCACTTGTGCTGAATGCTTCAGCTATTGTCCCTAGTCTGTTGCTATAGCTTCTGCATTTTAATCCCCTGTGGCCTCAATCCTTCAGCTATATATGCACATTAACTTAATTACCTTGAGTTCCCTGACTGGAATCCAAGAGTAGTAAATGTATGCATATTTTAGGGTTGATGTTGTCCTTTTCTCTTAAATTTTTTTTCAGCTTCTTCAGGCTAATGTTGATGGCTTTCAAATAAACACCCTAATTTGAACATCTACATTTATAATTTATACTGCAGCAAAATTATTGTATTCTTAATTTTCTTTGTCTTAACCATCAGTAACATTTCTACAATGTTAATGGTCTCCTGCAGGGAAATCAAGAGTAAAAGCATGTATTTGGACCTTCAGTTGCTTAATGGAGCCTTCATAAACTTCATATAGTACTGCCTTTATATGCTGGCAGATCTCTCGGCCAGAAGGTGAAGCTGCAATAGAAGCATCAGTTTGATGCCCCTATACAGGAACAAATCATAGCTTTCTCACTGAAGGCAAGAAAAAGAAATGGTTTGTTCTGATTTAATAAATGTAAAAGCTAATGGACCTGTGGAAAGCAATCCATTGATATATTGTGTGTACAGTGTCTCTTGCATGTCTGAATTGTGGAATTTAAGCTATTGGTATTATGTCCTGGTTCTGCTACTAGGCAGCTCACTGCTCTGAGAGCTCAGCTCTTGCATCCTGACAGGCAGCTGCTATAGGATTGTTAAGTATTGAAGGATAGAAAAAATTGAACTAAGACTCAAGTTAGTCAAGTTTTAAAATACAATGGAAAATTGTAGAATTTGCAAGAAATATGCTGAATTGTTTTAACAGTGAGCGATGAGATAACAAGCATTTTTTAAGGAGTTCTCATGTTACTGAGGTTGTCCATTGAATTTCTGAAGACAAGTTTTTCAAGTGTTTTTCACTAGGTAATGTAACAAAGTTTTGTAAGAAAAACAGGATTTTTGCTGCATGGTAAAGCCTTAGGAATGGGAGAATATTGACACCTTCTTGTAACTCAGTGTTTGTGTTGAGTATAGTGGTATTGTGTCCTCTGAACTCAGTCCCACCTGTTCTGTCAGTTGAGGTGAAGCTGTTAAAATATTGAATGTTCACTGCAATCTATGGATGTTTTTCTTTCCTCTGGCTTTCAGCAAAAAATCAATGCAGTTCACATCTTGAAAGTTAATCCTGTTAGATACGTTTCTTTTAATATACTGGGGTGCTTATTTGTGCAGCAGGCCTCTGTTGGCCAGGTCTGTATGGTAATGAGGATTTAAGTGATTATTTGTTCTGCCTATTTTAATTACCTAGTGATATGGGGGGAGACAAGGTGGGAGTGGCAAAAATCACTATGAGATTATTAAAATTTCTTTGGACTGAGTAATATAATTGCTTTGGAATTCCTTTACAGGATAATGCAGTCTTAGGTTTTATTTTTTATTTCTGAGTGACTGTGAGTGTCGTATCTCTACAATCATTTACGAAACAAAATCATATAAATTTAATGTGTAAAGCCTTCTGTCAGATTTTTCAGCAGCTGCTCTTTTAAACCTGGTAACACACCGTCAGTATTTCTTCATTTCAGATTTGGAAAGAAACTGTTGTAGAAATGGTTGAGCACGTCTGTGCGTGTTGACTGTAAATAGATTAGTGTCACTGAGCATCTCCTGGGTTTCTGTTGTCCACATATTACCTCTCTATGTTCCCCATCAGTCATGGAAAAACCAACCTGAGAACTATGCGTTCTGTCATGCTTAGAATAAGAGTTGTTTGTGATGGTTTGGTTTTGTTTTGTTTCCCCCTTTATTAGCAGTTTCAGTAATTTTTAATTTTTTTTTTTTAATTGTCAGGTTTGGGCTTGAATCAGTAAGAGCTTGATGGAAATGAAGTAAACGATTTTTGCAGTACTCTGTGGGGGAGTGTGAAGCATTAGCTTCTTGCCAGTGAACTGTTACAAATTTGCAGATGCTTTCTTCTACAGAACTGCTTGATACATTTTCATTGTATGTGGAAAGTAGCCAGCAGTTGGGCTACTTTTTGTGCTAACTACTTTGAAATTCTTATTGGCATCCCGAGTGTTTCTAAAATACGCAAGGTTTCAAATCACTTCTGCCCGCAAAACTGAGTGTCTCTTCTTGTTAAAGGTAGTTGGATTTTTGGGACCACAGCAGGAGAGAGCATGCAGTAGTTGGTCCACCATTTAGAATGTTTGGTTTCTTTTTCTTGGCAGTCCAATTTGATTTTTTTTTTTTTTTTAAATTCAGCCTACAAAATCTCAGTAAATATTGTTTGCTAGCTGCCTAATCAACAGTCAACAACCCTGTTCAATAGTAGGTTTATCTTAAGTGTGGGAATGAAATTGCTTTGTGTTCTTCCATTCAAGTCAGGATCAATATCAAGTTTTTCTGTTCCCATAAACATAATTCTGAATTAGTAGTCACCATTTTGCGACCACTTGTTTTCTGCAGACACTACCTGAAGATTGATCTGGAAGGGGTGTTCTATGCAAAAAGATAAAATTATTCAAAACAGTGGTTAGATATTTAAAAAGAAAAAAAATACTACCTATACAGTGTTGATGAAGACAACATTGCAGAAAACAATCCCACACAAGAAAAAGGGTATGATGTAAGGCAAAAGTCCATCTAATCATTCTATAAACTAGTTATTTTAATTTAAATAACTTCTGTTCAAATACAGTGATCTTTGAAATGACATTTTGAAGGGTTTTGTAAGTGAAGGGGTGAGGAGAATTGTAAAGTTACATTATGAATTTATTTGTGTTTCTCTCAGTGTTCTCTTTGAATCACAGAAGTAGTGTTTTTGTTGAAGGTTTTGACAAAGCAGTGTTCTACATCTTGCATTTAAGGTATTTTCAGAGAAGAGAGTAATTTTCTTTTAATGTTAATTGTTCTTGATGAATAAATAAATTGATTATGACTACTTTCTGAGTTGAAGTCTGGCTTCAGTTCTGATCTCTGGGAAGACAAACCATATCTGGAAACCTAAATGGCAAAGGCAGTGTGTAGAGACTCTGCGTGTAGGTTTGTTCTCTGTAATAGGCACCAGGTTTCATTTCTCCAGTATTTTAGATGAACTTTCAAAGTCAAGTGCATGTTTTTAAAACTACAGTGAAAAACTTGAAATCTAATTTCAGGTTTTTTTCAGCATTAAGTATTTTACAAAGTGGGAATTAATAAATAGCATCGAGACGTTGACAAGTGTTGGAAAATAAGACTTTAAGAAATGGTTTTGAAGTCTCTTTCTAATGTTTATTCTGTGCTATGTAGTTACTGGTTTGTTTTTATTTTTTCTTGCCACTGTAAGCTCTTGTGCTGTTCGGTCATTTTCAGAAGCAGCATGAGGAATTCACATTAACATACAAGAATAACAAAATACACATGGTCCACACAGTTTATAACCAAACCAACTAACAGCATGTTGGATGACTTTTTTTGGAATCGTAGCATAGAGAAAGCCTTAACTAGAATCTTCTGGATTTTTTTTTGTTTGTTTGTTTTTGTTTTGGTTTGTTTTTGTTTTGTTATCCCCACTGCTTTCTGTCTTACTGGGACAATGTCTGGTTTAACCTAAATGTCATGGATTTCACCCCTGTGCTGCTTGCATCACGCTGTTGCCATGGGGGGCCCCTCTGCTCCAAAACAATGCCTTGGGTTATTCTGTTGTTCTTATGCCACAGCTACTCATAAGACACTTTGGGGTTTTGAGTGCAGTAATAACAGGATATTTAGAGAAGGAGCTCCAAGAAGAGCTCATTGGCTCAATTTAAATTTCCTTCTTCCATTTGACTTATTAATGGATGGCTGTCAGAGCCCTCAGATCTGTCTAACTGATCAAAACTTTAGAGCACCAGATTTGCAGGTATCTTTCAGGGATACAGTTTAGCAATATTCACTGAACACATAAAAATTCTGGAGGTGCAAGGAAAAAAGCTACGCTATTTAGTTCTAGTGGTACCATAGATTGTACCACTCAAAAAAAAATTCCCAGCATTTATAGAGCCTCACAGAACAAAATATTGTACTTTCCAGGTATTGTAGGATCCTTTCCCTTGCATTGAAAAAAATGAGTACTATGTATTGACTCGGGAGAGCAGATTAAAAACCCAGATACTTGAATGCTGCTTATCCAGAGTAAAGAAATCAGTGCTTTTTTTCTCTAATGAGTCAGGTAGAGATTAAGCAAATAGTGCTAGCTGATTTACATGGAGCAAGCTTCTGCTGCATTATCATCTAATTTACCCTCAAAACTAATCTATGCAAATGTTGCCTCCCTATTGTTTCTTTGGAGGCTATAGACCACTTGAAACCCCCCCACTATAAAGAGGTAATGCCTTCTTAATTTTTTTTTTCTTTACATAATGAATGTCTTGAGCTTTTTAAGGTTAAGAGCTTTTAATTTTTTGAGATTTGGTTGGCTGTCAAAGAGGCATTATAAGAAGTTATCTCTCCAGCCAGACTGCATTTGCTGAGGAGCAATGGATCTCTTGCAAGCACTTAAGAGACACTCGTCACATTGGATCTCTGCACACGCTCCTTGTGGGCAGAATACTATAGGAAAAAGTTTAATGCTTTAGTGTATAAAAACATTTAGGAGGCAACCTACATGAAAATATATATTCAAAGCAATTGAATATTGTAAAAGTTTACTGGAATTTATTCCAACTGGTTTGAACTCAAAGAAAAAAACAAAACATTTAAGCAACTGGGTGTTTTGACTGCAAAACCATATAGTTAAGGACCAGTGCCTTGGTGTGTTTTAACTGTTAGTTTTATACATGGCAGTCACCCATAAAACAGTTATTTCTACTTGTTTCTGGGATAACATTGCTTATCATGTAAGTTCAAAAACCAAATGTGATTCTTCTAATACCAAGGATAGAGGCAGAAAGAACAATTTTACCCATTTTCAAAGGATGATATGTAAGAGGTTTTATGCAATTTAAAAATACACTTTTTTTTTTCCCTCCAATCTGTGGATAAACTTGAGTCAGATTTGAGTGTTTTAAGATGCCAAAAAGAGAGGCTTATTTTGCAGCTGTTACTAACAACAAGAAAAATATAATACTGATTTCTGTTTGTATCATGAGCACTTAGTGAGGAAGTTCTGAAAATTATTTTCATGAATGCAAATTAGAAACAAAATGACTAAATGATTTTGAGGACTCCATGGAAATGATGCAATCCAAGGCAAAAAATAGAACTGAGAAATCAAAGTGTAAGTCATCATAGGTGCTGAATAGACAGCCTGCTAGATACTGTCTCTGTAATGAAAATCCAAATAAAAATGGTGAAATAGTAAAACTAATAATCCTGGAGTCATGAAATAAGTTTAAAGTTGCCCATTATGGAGCCAGAGATTATTTGGACATTAAAAGTATTTGTCATTCTGGTGATTTTATTTGTAGTTAACAACGTTAAAAGTAGATCTGAGTGATACTGTTTTCTGTAATTTGTGCAAAATTGCAATAAAAGGGGATTGTTATATTCTACAGTAGCACGTGATGAGGGAGCCAAACTAGGGAAAGAATGTGGGAATGTTTGGGACACTGTGAGGAGAAAGTCTTCACTAATATGTTCATAGTTCTTCAACCAGCATTTAAAAGGATTACAGTAGTAAGTGGCTTAATAAAATGTTAACTTTACAGCTCCTCAATGTCCTGAATTGTGTTTAAATCAGTCAAATTCACATGGCGATTAATTAGGTTGTGTGCAAATTCACCTTTCTTCTGAAGTATGTAAGAGCACACCTACTGCATGTTTATGTAAGCACATACTCCATGAAGTGAAAACACTCATCTCCAACCAAAACTGATTCATTTTCAGTTGAAGAGATGCGTATCGTGGAGTTATGCATGTCACCATCCCAGATTTCCAGGGCAGGTACCAGAGAATATCAAGACATGATAGTTGTACTGGGTCTAACCTCCTACGTTTTGCCGTTGGTAGTTTTGACAGTCATAAAATGATGATTATCTTGCTTGTGTTTCTGTAAGTAATGGAGTTAGAGATGCAGAGAAAGACTGAGAAGAAACAACCTATACTGGGATTCTCCTTCAAGGTTTTGATTTGCTTTAAATACTGTTCTGGCCAGCTGTTGTGTTTGAAAATGTAATATGCTAAACCCATGAGTCAGTTTTCCTTAAATCATTGTGGCTTGTATGTAACTATGCTTTTGGCTGATGAGAGTGAACAAATCTGATTTTACAGCCCTACTCGGTGGCTTGCTAGTAATAACCTATCTCAGAAGTGATATTGTAGTATGATTAGTGTAATTGAAAAGCATGTGTGGAAAAAGAAAATGTTCTTTTCTTCAAGGTGGAAAGCATATTGATTGAATAAGTAAGGAAGGCTGCTGGAGGAGAGGGAAAAAACGGCATTGCCAAGAAGTTTCTGGGAAGAAAACTACAATTTCACAATTTGATACAGAATTTCAATATTAGAGGTTGCCTAAATCTCAGACGGCTGAAAGATTTGTATGATATGTGAGGGAATGTTTGTGTTCATGTGTATGCATGTAGAGCAGAGGAGAAGCTCACCTGCATGGAGGCCAGTAAGTTCAAGTAAATTGTGCAAAAGGATAATCCACTCTGTCTCTACATGGAAATGCTAATATTTGATGCTTTCAGGTTTTACCAGCATGAAAAAAACCCCAACAATCCAAAAACTCCCCACATAAAAAACCCACATACAAATTAGATTTGCTAAATTAAACAAACAAACAAAAAAGATTAATTTTCATAGCTGCCTTTGCTGGAATCTTCCTTGTGAACTGACTGATCTGAATTTCCAGGGCACCTCTCAAGGGAAGAGTTGCCTTGCATGACAAGAAATACCCCCTTGGCTACCTCCCTATTTTTTTCCCCAGTTCATGTAGTTAACGTAGGATGCTGAGATTTCTGTCAATGGATTTACATTGGAACTAGATTACTGATGGCTCAGAAATATTCTCTGCTGTCCCTACAGTCTAACCCAATCGTGACACTCACACAGTGAATATACCCTGTTATCTTAAGGAATTCATCTAAGCCCTTATTTAATAAAATACACAAATAGTTCCTTCTAGACCTTTCATTGGTTTAGAATACCTTCATATCTTCTCCACACACTGCTGTTGTTTTTTTCTCTCTAAGCAGTAGCTGGTTTTGGGAGCTGAATGTTCATCATGGGTGTGTTCCTGCTCTGCTCAGAGCAGCAACAAGAGATTTACAACAAAATGGTTTCATGTCCTAATTTTTTAATAAACTGATCTGGTTTGTATCCCGATGCAGAATGGGTGCAGCAGACAACATTTACAAAGGACGAAGTACTTTTATGGAAGAACTGACAGACACTGCTGAGATAATAAGAAAAGCAACATCAAGATCACTAGTGATTTTAGATGAATTAGGAAGAGGAACTAGCACACACGATGGGATTGCTATTGCTTATGCTACACTTGAGCATTTTATTAAAGACGTAAGTGTTCAATCTGACTCACCTTTGCAAATACCTTTTTAGCCTATTCTAAGGTAGACTGACTTTGACATGGGGTGGTTTTCCCTGTAGAAATGTGGCATGCTTGAACTCGGATCAAAAGGATATGGATAAAGAATACCAATCCTATGTTGATGCGCTTCCA
>VWZE01021012.1:15591-36374 GCA_013396675.1 Eubucco bourcierii | reverse complement strand
TTTTTCACACTAACCATCCCCAGCTCCCTCAGTCGCTTTTCATAAGACTTATTTTCCAGACCTTTCACTACCTTCATTGCCCTCCTCTGCACTGGCAGAATCACAGGCTGTGATGTTCACTTACTAAGCTGGCATAAATACAAAGCCCTTAAGAATCAGATGATGAACACTAAGCACTCTGAGTGCTCCTGACCAGTTATGATCCGGTGGATGGTGTTTACTTGGACTAATGTTCCCCACGGTATCTGCTCATAGCTAATCATGGTTCTGTGAGTGATGATAGTGCACTAATGCCGGTTCCTCTTCGTTTCAGGCAGAGCAGAGTTTAAAAAGGTTCAGAGTGATTGTAATCAAGCCACGACTCTGGAGATCTTTGTTGTTCTGCTCTGCAGGAGCTGCAGGGAAGACAAGACAGTTTTCTCTGTATTTTCCACACGCTGAGCATGCTTGCCAGGGTTGGAAGACCTACCCCAGTGTGTCAGGGCAGCAGTGAATGGAAGACTTTCTGGTTGCTGTGAGCTTAGGCAGCCTTCTCCATGACAAGGATCAGGGTTGTAAAGGGGTCATGCTGTCTCTATTCCATATATGCCTATTGTTCCCATTCTGACTATTTAGTTTGAAAAAGAAGAGGCTGAGGTCAGAACTCATTGCACATTACAGCTACCTGAAAGGTTTGTGGAGAGACTGATTCTGGTCTCTTCTCACAGGGAATCAGTGATAGAACAAGAGGGAATGGACTCAAGCTGCCACTGGGTAACTTTAGACTGGACATTAGGAAAAAAAGTTTTCAGGACAAGAGTGGTCAGGCATTGGAATGGGCTGCCCAGGAAGGTGGTTGGTCATCACTCCTGGTTATGTTTAAAGGTCGTTTGGATGTGGTGCTTGGGGATATGATTTAGGGTGAACCTTGTAGAGTAGGGTTATGGGTTGGACTTGGTGATCCTGAGTGGCTTTTCCAACCTGAGTGCCATGACGCAGGCCTGTGTCTGTCTTGTCTTGCAAATGAGCCCCCCCATAGAGCACACATAGGTGGATGTGGGCAAGATTACTCTCAGATGCCTTTAGTATTTGTGAATACCCTAAGAAGGCCCCATATGTCAGCATCTGCCTGCAAGAGCAGGACCACAGAATCTATAGCATGTTAGAATCATAGAATCATAGAATGGTAAGGTTGGAAGGGACCTCAAGGATCATCTAGGACCTCCCACTAGTACAGGTCACTCAAGGCCTCCTCCAACCTGGCCTTCAACACCTCCAGGGAGGGAGCAACCACAACCTCCCTGGGCAACCTGTGCCAGTGCCTCACTACCCTCACTGCAAAGAACTTCCTCCTAACAGCCAGCCTAAATCTCTCCTCTGCCAGTTCAAACCCATCGCCCCTTGTCCTGTCATTACAAGACCTTGTAAATAATCCTTCCCCAGCCTTCCTGTAGGCCCCCTTCAGATACTGGAAGACTCTTGGATAAGGTCTCCTGGAAACCTTCTCTTCTCCAGTCTGAAGAGCCCCAATTCTTGTAGCCTGTCCTCACAGCAGAGCTGCTGCAGCCCTCTCAGCATCTTGGTGGCTTCCTCTGGACCCACTCCAACACTTCCATGTCCTTCCTGTGCTGGGGGCTCCAGAACTGTAACTAATCATTGTTGCTCTGTTTGCTCTGATGTTCTGGACTTTAAAATCACTTCATATCCAAATGCATATTTAACCTGAAGTTTTCATACTAAAAGTGTGTAGTATAACTTGCCCTTTTATTTGGACTGAGGCTAATATTTGGTGTGTTAACCCTAGAGTTAGCAGTATCATGGGCAGCATAAACTGTATCCTTTCTGCATCCTCAGGCGGGCTGCAGGAGAACCTGTGATACAAGGAGAAGTCTTGTAGCCACCACAACTGTTCACCTCAAAGAGCATCAGGGCTATTAAGTTGTAGCACTGGTCTGGCAAGGTGAATGCCTGTGATCTAGGCTGAGGCTGCTCTGTGTTTGCCACCCAGCAGACAAAACAAATTAACAGTGTGAGTCATTGTCAACTCCTGCTAAATAAACCGGTGACCTAGAGATGAAAGGCTCTGTACCCAAATTGTTTTCATTAACTGCACTGTGGGGCAACCATAGATTTAATTTCAAGGACAGGAATATTAACCTCAATTTCTTTCCTTAATTGAGTGTGGAGAAACAAGAGGTGTAAGCAAGGGAAGCAGAGAACAAGGGCATGGGTCATTAATACTGTTGTCTGGTCTCACGGGCAGCAGTGTCTTGTGAAAAACGGCACTGCAGCAACCAGGAGCCAAAAGCTTGTTTGGCAATGTACAGAGAACAGACAATAAGAAATTGCAGCAGTGACTGGTTTTTCACCAGTGTTTAGATGCACAGGTCTCAGTACAGGCTTATCGTGATAAACCAGGAACTGCAGCCCATCCTGTAACAATTCATAGGTAGGGGGAAAGAAAAACTGCTTCAGAAAGCTCCATGTGTGATGATGCTGGCCCCATGGGAAGCCTTTAAGGGAAAAAGTTGTGGTCATTAGGCCTTCTTTTGTTACAGAACACTTGCAGAGTATTTCTCATGTGAAGGCTTCCAAAGGCTTTGTAAAAAGCATGGTTATAGGAAAACAGCCAAGGAACTGTAGCTGACCTTCCAGAAGGTCCAAGCATAGTTTGGGAATAAGATTCAGATTTCTTGCCTGACCATCCAGTAATTTGTACAGTTACAGAACACTTGCAGAGTATTTCTCATGTGAAGGCTTCCAAAGGCTTTGTAAAAAGCATGGTTATAGGAAAACAGCCAAGGAACTGTAGCTGACCTTCCAGAAGGTCCAAGCATAGTTTGGGAATAAGATTCAGATTTCTTGCCTGACCATCCAGTAATTTGTACAGTTACAGAACACTTGCAGAGTATTTCTCACACAAAGGCTTCCAAAGGCTTTGTAAAAAGCATGGTTATAGGAAAACAGCCAAGGAAGTTTAGCTGACCTTCCAGAAGGTCCAAACCTGGTTTGGGAATGAGATTCAGATTTCTTACCTGTCCATCCAGTAATTTGTACAGTGGGCTCCTGTGATTCTGTCCCTAAGTAAATACCAGTTAAGCAGTACAATTCAGAAGAGGCTTCTCTGCTAGAGCATGTGTGACATCCTGTAAGTTAGTAAGGACAAGATTCCAGGGGGACTTTAAAGCTGTCTTCCAATACCTGAAGGGATGCTACAGGACGAGTTTTCCTAGGGGTGTCTGGAGATTGGACAAGGGGGAATGGCTTGAAGCTGAGGGAGAGTAGGGTTAGACTGGATCTTAGGAAGACATTCTTCAGTATGAGGCTGGCGAGACTCTAGAATGCGTTTCCCAAAGAGGTTGTGGATGTCTCCTCCTTAGAGGTGTTCAAGGGCAGGTTGGATGAGGTTTTGAGCAGCCAAGCTTAATTGAAAGGTGTTCCTGCTCATGGTGGGGAGGTTGGAGTAGATGATCTCTAAGGACCCTTCCAACCTAAGCTACCCTGT
This sequence comes from Eubucco bourcierii, assembly GCA_013396675.1. NCBI lineage: Eukaryota > Metazoa > Chordata > Aves > Piciformes > Ramphastidae > Eubucco > Eubucco bourcierii. The sequence continues at coordinate 32,890 of VWZE01021012.1, read as the reverse complement.
GAGTCTATGACTGATTAATTTTTTTAATTATTATTTTTAAGCAGTGTTTGCAGCTAAGTTGATTAGGCTGATACACATGGAAGTAAACCAATTCCAAACCAAGTCAGCTGTTATAGTGAAAGTGGGATAGCAATGAGTGAATCCTTTGCATACACACAGTGGGGTGATGAAATTACATCTTAATATGAGATAATGAGTCTCCTACATATAGAAACTTTTAATAAAAGACTGTGGGTTTGGAGCTTGCTACAAGCTAGCTGACTCTGCTTAATCTTCCTCAGGGTCGTAACTATTAATGAAATAAAATAATCTAAGCTGTAACTTTGTGGTAATCACAGAATGTTAGGGGCTGGAAGGGACCTCAAAAGATCATTCAGGCCAACAACCCTGCAAAGCAGGATCACCTAAAGCAGATCACACAGGAACACATCCAGGCAGCTCTTGAGTATCTTTGGATAAGGAGAATCCACAACCCCCCTGGGCAGCCTGTTCCAATGTCCTGTCACCCTCACAGGGAAAAAATTCTTCCTCATGTTTCAGTGGAAGTTCGTGTGCCTCAGCTCCCACCCAGTACCCCTTGTCCCGGTATTGGGCATCACCCAGCAGAACCTGGCTCCAGCCTCTTGGCACTCACCACTTACATCTTTATAACTATTGATGAGGTCCCCCCTCAGGCTCCTCCTCTCCAAGCAGCACAGCCCCAGCTCCCTCAGGCTCTCCTCCTAAGGAAGATCTTCCACTGCCTTCGCCATTTTTGTGGCTCTGTGTTGGACTCTCTCAAGCACTTCCCTGAGGCTCTTCTTGAACTGAGGTGCCCAGAACTGGACAAAACATTCCAGATGCAGCCTCCCCAAGGCAGAGTAGAAGGGGAGGAGAACCTCTCTCCACCTACTAACCACAGCCTTTCCAATCCACCCCAGAATGGCCTTGGCCTTCTCAGCCATCACAGCAGATTGCTGCCTCAGGTAACCTCCCATCCACTAGGACCCCCAGGTCCTTTTCCCTTCACTGATCTCCAGCAGGTCATTCCTAAAGAGCTTAATATATCAAGGAGAGGTTAAAATATTCTAAACTAAGCACATTGTGCCTCATTAAAAATTCTGTTAAACCATTTAAAAATTCTTGTATCAGATTTTTTTATTGAAGTAAGAGGTTAACAGAGATCTATTTACTTTATGCAGTTCACTTCCTTACAAGTAACTGTGCTTAATTACATTAAAATGCTGTGCAGTTAGGAAAGAATGTGCCTGAAGCTGCCTCTCCACATGCAGTGCTCATAAGAAGCAATTTCTCACCAAGCTGAAATTCTTTCTTCTCTACTATTTAGAATACAAGAAGTGCAAGATCATCTTTTATGAATCCAGCAGTAACTGCAAAATCGTAAGTGAAGTGCATTGCTTTCTTCTGACACAAGTGAGAGGGCAAACAAAAATTGAATAAATCCATGTTGCACTTCTATCTGCAGGAAACCTTAAAGGTTCTACAAAACATTAACTTCCCAGTCTCTTGACTCAGCTCAGTTACTCTTGGCTCACTGGAGACCTATCATTTTGAGAGAACTGTGGCCCACTTGGCTTGTGAAACTAGGACAAATTCCCTTTACAAATAATAATAGAAACATAGAATGGTTAAGGTTGGAAAGGACCTCAAGGATCATCTAGTTCCAACCCCCTGCCATGGGCAGGGACACCTCCCACTAGTACAGGTTACTCAAGGTCTCGTCCAACCTGGCCTTGAACACCTCCAGGGAGGGAGCAGCCACAACCTCCCTGGGCAACCTGTGCCAGTATCTCACCACCCTCACTGCAAAGAACTTCCTCCTAATATCCAGTTTCAATCTCCCCTCTGCCAGTTTAAACCCATTGCCCCTCATTCTGTCATTACAAGACCTTGTCAATAATCCCTCCCCAGCCTTCCTGTAGGCCCCCTTCAGATACTGGAAGGCTACTCTAAGGTCTCCTGGAAGCCTTCTCTTCTCCAGGCTGCAGAGCCCCAACTCTCTCAGCCTGTTCTCATAGCAGAGCTACTGCAGCCACCTGAGCATCTTCGTGGCCTCCTCTAGAACACTCCAACACTTCCATGTCCTTCCTGTGCTGGGGTCTCCAGAACTGCACACAGGACTCCAGATGGGGTCTGAGGAGAGCAAAGGGGCAGAATCCCCTCCCTTGCCCTGCTGCCCACACTGCTCTTGCTGCAGCAAGCTGCTACCTCCCTGGGGACTCTCCTCCAGCCCCAGCTTGGAGCCAGCTAAGGCCAATGCCTGTTCTGTGGAGCATGCCCAAGATCTGTGTCACCATACTGCAAATCATCATTTTCTGATCAATGGTTTCTTCACTCCCAGCGGAGGTCTCTTTCTCCTGTCCTTTTCATCACTGAAGTTCAGGTAAGCGCAGAGGATTTACACAATCATCTACTTGTAATCCCTGCTGTAAGACTTGCGTTCAGGTTTGATCTCCCCAGTTCAGCAGGGACAGGGATCTGCTCAGAGTCCAATGGAGGACTACAGAGGTGATTAAGGGGCTGGAGCATTGCATTATGGAGAGAGGCTGAGGGACCTGGGACTGTTCGGTCTGGTGAAGAGAAGAATCAGAAGGGATCCAATCAATGTTTAAAAATATCTGACAGGTGGGGGTCAGGAGTGGGGGGACAGGCTCTGCTCACTTGCATCCTGTGATAGGACAAGGGGCAATGGATGTAAACTACAGCACAGGAAGTTCCACCTCAACATGAGGAAGAACTTCTTTACTGTCAGGGTACAAGAGGAACAGGCTCCCCAAAGAGCTTGTGGAGTCTCAAATCTCTGGAGACTTTCAAGGCCTGTCTGGATGTGTTCCTCTGTGACTTGCACTAGATGACAGACATTGGAATGGGCTACTCAGGGAGGTGGGGGAGTCGCCAACCCTGGATGTGTTTAAAAGTAATTTGAATGTGGTGCTTGGGTATATGGTTTAGGGTGAACCTTCTACAGTAGGGTTGTTGGTTGGATTTGCTGATTCTGAGGGGCATTTCCAACCTGAATGTTTCTATGATTCTGTGATATGGACCTGCTCTGGCAGGAGAGTTGGACTCAGTGATCTGAGTTAATAAAAAGCTCAACATGAGCCTGCAGTGTGAGTGAGTCCCAGACAACAACGGAGTGCTGGGCTGCAGCAAGAGCAGTGTGGGCAGCAAGGTAAGGGAGGGGATTCTACCCCTTTACTCTGCTCTCATCAGACCCCATCTGGAGTCCTGTGTGCAGTTCTGGAGCCTCCGGCACAAGAAGGACATGGAAGTGTTGGAGTGGGTCCAGAGGAGGCCACCAAGATGCTGAGAGGGCTGCAGCAGCTCTGCTGTGAGGACAGGCTACAAGAATTGGGGCTCTTCAGCCTGGAGAAGAGAAGGCTTTGAGAAGACCTTATAGTAGTCTTCCAGTATCTGAAGGGGGCCTACAGGAAGGCTGGGGAAGGACTATTGACAAGGGCTTACAATGACAGGACAAGGGGCAATGGGTTTGAACTGGCAGAGGAGAGATTTAGGCTGGCTGTTAGGAGGAAGTTCTTTGCAGTGAGGGTAGTGAGGCACTGGCACAGGTTGCCCAGGGAGGTTGTGGTTGCTCCCTCCCTGGAGATGTTCAAGGCCAAGTTGGACAAGACCTTGAGTGCCCTGTACTAGTGGGAGGTGTCCCTGCCCATGGCAGGGGGTTGGAACTGGATGATCTTTGAGGTCCCTTCCAACCTTACCATTCTATGTTCTCCGGAGGTCCCTTCCAGCCCCTAACACTCTGTGATCCTGTGTGCATGGGTGGGTTTTAGTCTACCTAATAATTAGCTTGATTTAATGTATCAGAATAAATATAAAGAAACAAATACACAGTCAACAGAAACTGCCCTCTAAATTCAAGCACAGTGGGAAAGAAAGATACATTATTCCTCTTTTTGTTGTGCAGACTAGTAGACAAAGCAATGGATTTTCACTGTGCTGGTGGTAATAAATAAACACATTTTTTTCTGCACAGTTCCTCAGTGTCAGCTTTGCAGGAGCCAAGACACAGTATTAATCCTGGATCTGCAAAAAAAAAAACCTACAATAAATTTTTAAAAGTTAATTAAACAGTATTGAAACTGACAGCAAAGGTTAAATTATATCATGCCATAACCTGAATTTCCTGGAGGTGAGAGAGACTTCTGCTGAAAGAATGCTTAGCAGCAGAAGATTTTTTTTTTCCAAACTGTATTTTTTTGTGGAGCACTTCAAATCCAGACACCTCTGCTCCTCGGATATGATGAGATCCTGAATAAAGACCTAGCAACAGAAAATCCAGGCTGGGTGGTGAATGGCTGAGAGAAGCCCTGAGGAAAAGGACCTGGGGGTCTGGGTTAATGAAAAGCTCAACATGAGCCTGCAGCGTGAGAGCAGCCCAGACAGCAATCGAGTTGTGAGCTGCATCAAGAGCAGTGTGGGCAGCAGGGCAAGGGAGGGGATTCTGCCCCTTGTGCTCTGCTCTCCTCAGACCCCATCTGGAGTCCTGTGTGCAGTTCTGGAGCCCTCAGCACAGGAAGGACATGGAAGTGTTGGAGCGGGTCCAGAGGAGACCACAAAGGTGTTCAGAGGGCTGCAGCAGCTCTCCTATGAGGACAGGCTGAGAGAGTTTGGGCTCTTCAGCCTGGAGAAGAGAAGGCTTCCAGGAGACCTTAGAGTAGCCTTCCAGGATCTGAAGGGGGCCTACAAGAAGGTTGGGGAGGGACTATTTACAAGGTCTTGTAATGGCAATGAGTTTAAACAGTCAGAGGGGAGATTTAGACTGGATGTTAGGAGGAAGTTCTTTGCAGTGAGGGTGGTGACACTGGCACAGGTTGCCCAGTTAGGCTGTGGATGCTCCTCCCTGGAGGTGTTCAAGGCCAGGCTGGATGAGACCTTGAGTGAGCTGTACCAGTGGGAGGTGTCCCTGCCTATGGCAGGGAGTTGGAACTAGATAATCTTTGAGGTCCCTTCCAACCTTACCCTTCTGTGATTCAAAAACCGGTACCAAATAGCCCTCGTAATCCCTTTTGTGCAAGGCCATTTCCCCCTTGCATTAACATGCCAGAGCACCCAGGACTTCATGCTTACTATGACTTTCTGTTTTGCAATGTCCCACAGAGTAGTGAGCTTTGTGCTACTGAAAGCAGTGATTATGCAAAAGTACAGACTTTCTCTTTCTGCTTTTTTTTTTCCCCTTCCCTTGCCCCTAGCAGAATATCACAGCTTTTGAAGAAGCAATTCTGCTCTGCAGAGAGAGCTCAGCAGCCCTTCTAACATAAAATTTGGCTACAACTGAGCAAGTCTTCAGTTGTGCACACATTTCATTCCAACACAGTGGCCTGGGAGTGTTCCTGAGCTAATTAAAATGCACTAAGTAGTCAGCTGGTGGTGCTGAAAGCTGGTTTACAGCTTGGAAATGGGAATTGCAGTGGTTTCCTCCTTCTGGTCCTGAATTGTTGGGAAGGAACATCATGTGGAGCCTGTTCAAAGCCTCTCTAATGGGTGCAAAATGGTTTTGTGTCTGAAATGAGACATTGTTAATAATTTAAGAGCAAAGAAAATGTGCACTTGGGTTGAGGCTGGCATTTGCAGCAACTACAAAAACCCTGTTTAAAACCCAGGCTGACCTTGATGACAGCAAGACAGGCTTGGATGCAGAAAAAAACCACTGCATTATAACAGTTAAGAAGGAATCTTAGAAACCCCTAAAATCAGTCCTTATTTCATAAACATCTTGGATGTTACCTTTGCTTTAGGATTCTCCACATTTTTTAAACACCCCACAAACAACACAGTGCCTAAGCCACCCAAATCAGCTGAGCAGCCTTTGAAATGACTGAAACAGCCAAAGGATCCTTGCAGTATTTGCAGCTGGCACCAAAAAGCAGAAGGACAAGTGAAGGGTGCTTCAGGTGGTGACTGCCTGGGTAAGCCTCATAAAGCCTCATAAGACTCATAGTGCCTTCTTGCCTTCTTTACTCTGAGGGAGGCAGAGCACCAAAACAGGCTGCCCAAAGTGGTGATGGAGTCTCTGTCTCTGGAGACTTTCAATATTCACCCAGACACATTTCTATGTGATTTGCTTAAGGTGATCCTGCTCTGCCAGTGGGGGTTGCACTTGATGATTCTCAGAGTTCCCTTCCAACCCATAAGATTCTGTGATTCTGTGACTCAGTAAGAGCTTATTGGAGCCCAGCTTGTGCTTCAGGAGCAGGAAGGACTCATTGCAAAGCCGAAGAGTGGCATTTGCATCACTCTAATATTCTACGTGGGATAAAAGATGCCAACTAATCACTTAGAGACAAGGTCTCTCTGTGTTCAACTACGTGCTCCCTATTTTTTTCAGTGGTGTAACATTTAAACCTTATAGAATCATAGAATCATAGAATGGTAAGGTTGGAAGGGACCTCAAGGATCATCTAGTTCCAATCCCCTGTCATAGGCAGGGACACCTCCCACTAGTACAGGTCACTCAAGCCCTCGTCCAGCCTGGCCTCCAACCCCTCCAGGGAGGGAGCAGCCACAACCTTCCTGGGCAACCTGTGCCAGTGTCTCACCACCCTCACTGCAAAGAACTTCCTCCTAACATCCAGTCTAAATCTCCCCTCTGCCAGTTTAAACCCATTGCCCCTTGTCCTGTCATTACAAGACCTTGTCAATAATCCCTCCCCAGCCTTCCTGTAGGCCCCCTTCAGATACTGGAAGGCTACTCTAAGGTCTCCTGGAAGCCTTCTCTTCTCCAGGCTGCAGAGCCCCAACTCTCTCAGCCTGTCCTCATAGCAGAGCTGCTGCAGCCCTCTGAGCATCTTTGTGGCCCTTCTCTGGACCCTCTCCAACAGTTCCATGTCCTTCCTGTGCCTTCAAACCTTTTAAATTTTCCAATGGCTTACCTGAGTGTGGCAGAAAGGCAGAGAAGGTGTGGGCTTGCATTCCTTTCTACCAAGTGCTTGTGTAGTCTCACAGCCACCTGTGGAGACTTGGAGGGGTGGAAAAGTGAATTTTTTCCTCTTCTCATTGCAATTTAAAGAAAGGATGTGGAAACTATTTTGGTGGATCTACAGTCTGTATCTTATTTAAAATTCAAATTGCCCATTGAGTAGATTTCCACTTACTCTAGCAGAGCTCTGGTGATTTACATCAGTTAAGAATCATCTCATCGTTTCCTTTAAAGCTGCTTACATCATTCTGTGGTTATGTGCACTCCATAAAGCATTTAAGCTGCATTTTTAGAAGAGGAGAAACCTTCCCCAAGCAAATGCAAGTTTGAAAACGCTATTTCACAAGGAAAACATGATTGATTTTGCTCTTCCAGAGGTTTTAGTGATAATCAGTGCTATTTTAGATACAGCAATCTGTTTAATAAAATGGAAACGTTCTGTCTTGTCGGTCTCTGAGTCAATATTTGTCCTTAGTATTAGGTTTTACAAAAAGTTGTTACCACAAACCATTTTCTTTGAGCTCAGCATGTTAAACGTGGCTGTCCTGGAGCTCTGATGTAGCATCAATTATTTAATAAGCAAGGAGTTCACAAGTTAGCTAAAGGTTATCATCTATAATGCATTCATCTACTTATATTTTCCCAAAGCCACGTATTTTGACCTCTTTGCTATACAAAAGAGTAAACTGTTCTTGGGCCTGTACAAACTATAATAGGACTGTGGTTTTCCTCTGGATTTTGCACTGCTTGCTTTGGTGATCTTGAGTAAAAAATAAGTTACAGTAGTTTTATGCCAAAAAAAAAAATAAAAATTAAAATACTACTGTACTTTTTTGAATCACAGAGTTGTCAGGGTTGGAATGGACCTCAAGGATCATCTAGTTCCAACTCCCCTGCCATGGGCAGGGACATTTGCTACTAGACCAGGTTGCTCAGAGCCACATCCAGCCTGGCCTTCAAAACCTCCAGGGATGGGGCTTACACCACCTTCCTGGGTACCCTGTTCCAGTGTCTCACCACCCACATGGTGATGAAGTTTTTCCTGACATACAATGTAAATCTCCCCTCCTCTAGCTTGGATCATTTTCCCCCCACACTCCTATCACTACCTGACACCCTAAAGTCTCTCACCAGCTCTCTTGTAGGCCCCCTTCAGATACTGGAAGGCCACAATAAGGTCTCCTCAGAGCCTTCTCTTCTCCAGACAGAACAACCCCAACTCTCTCAGCCTGCTCTCATAGGAGAGGTGTTATCAGTATGATGTAAAACTTTAACCAGTTGTGGGCATTAGCGTGGAAGGCCAACAGGCCTAAAACATGTCCTGGCTTGTCCCACCCTTCTGCTGATGGGGGAAGCAAGGGTAGGAGGAAAACAAAGGCTTGGGCCATTGTGTCCCCTCCCAAAGTGATAAACAAGTACCCACAGGTGTTTAGGCACTTGGCAGTGTCTTGCCTACATAAGGGTAAGCAAGCTGTAGTTTCACCTAATGGGTCAGTTTTGCAAATGCCATTTTGATAGGCGAATCTCTGTGGCCAAAGAAGCCATTACACTCGGGCAAACAACAGAAATGGAGCTAAGCTGCAACCAGTTGTGCTGCCTCTGCCTCACTGCTCTGCGCTGCCTCTGCCTCGCTGCTCTGCGCTGCCTCTGCCTCGCTGCTCTGCGCTGCCTCTGCCTCGCTGCTCTGCGCTGCCTCTGCCTCGCTGCTCTGCGCTGCCTCTGCCTCACTGCTCTGCGCTGCCTCTGCCTCGCTGCTCTGCGCTGCCTCTGCCTCACTGCTCTGCCTCAGTGTGTGCTGCTCTGTGCTGCCTCTGCCTCACTGCTCTGCGCCGCCTCTGCCTCACTGCTCTGCGCCGCCTCTGCCTCACTGCTCTGCGCCGCCTCTGCCTCACTGCTCTGCGCCGCCTCTGCCTCACTGCTCTGCGCCGCCTCTGCCTCACTGCTCTGCGCCGCCTCTGCCTCACTGCTCTGCGCCGCCTCTGCCTCACTGCTCTGCGCCGCCTCTGCCTCACTGCTCTGCGCCGCCTCTGCCTCACTGCTCTGCGCCGCCTCTGCCTCACTGCTCTGCGCCGCCTCTGCCTCACTGCTCTGCGCCGCCTCTGCCTCACTGCTCTGCGCCGCCTCTGCCTCACTGCTCTGCGCCGCCTCTGCCTCACTGCTCTGCGCCGCCTCTGCCTCACTGCTCTGCGCCGCCTCTGCCTCACTGCTCTGCGCCGCCTCTGCCTCACTGCTCTGCGCCGCCTCTGCCTCACTGCTCTGCGCCGCCTCTGCCTCACTGCTCTGCGCCGCCTCTGCCTCACTGCTCTGCGCCGCCTCTGCCTCACTGCTCTGCGCCGCCTCTGCCTCACTGCTCTGCGCCGCCTCTGCCTCACTGCTCTGCGCCGCCTCTGCCTCACTGCTCTGCGCCGCCTCTGCCTCACTGCTCTGCGCCGCCTCTGCCTCACTGCTCTGCGCCGCCTCTGCCTCACTGCTCTGCGCCGCCTCTGCCTCACTGCTCTGCGCCGCCTCTGCCTCACTGCTCTGCGCCGCCTCTGCCTCACTGCTCTGCGCCGCCTCTGCCTCACTGCTCTGCGCCGCCTCTGCCTCACTGCTCTGCGCCGCCTCTGCCTCACTGCTCTGCGCCGCCTCTGCCTCACTGCTCTGCGCCGCCTCTGCCTCACTGCTCTGCGCCGCCTCTGCCTCACTGCTCTGCGCCGCCTCTGCCTCACTGCTCTGCGCCGCCTCTGCCTCACTGCTCTGCGCCGCCTCTGCCTCACTGCTCTGCGCCGCCTCTGCCTCACTGCTCTGCGCCGCCTCTGCCTCACTGCTCTGCGCCGCCTCTGCCTCACTGCTCTGCGCCGCCTCTGCCTCACTGCTCTGCGCCGCCTCTGCCTCACTGCTCTGCGCCGCCTCTGCCTCACTGCTCTGCGCCGCCTCTGCCTCACTGCTCTGCGCCGCCTCTGCCTCACTGCTCTGCGCTGCCTCTGCCTCGCTGCTCTGCGCTGCCTCTGCCTCACTGCTCTGCGCTGCCCCTGCCTCACTGCTCTGCTTGGATGTGTTCTGCTTTGCTCAGACAACATGCTCTGCCTTGTGCTTCAGACCAGTTTAACCCTGATGTTTTGGGCTTGAACTACCTGGAAACTGAAGTGCCTCAAGTTTGCCAGGAGAAGGCATTAAGTGCCTCAGGACATGGTGAGAAGTGCCACCGACATTGTGACATCTGCAAGAGATCCTGCCTGTGCCTTCTGCAAACCTCCATGCCAAGAGGAACCAGGATCAGGTCAGATTGTCTGTCTCTTTCCCAGCATCCTGCTAGAGCCTGGGACGATCTAGAAGCCTCTCAATGGCTATCAAGAGGCCTAACAGTTCCAACACTGCTGCAAAGGAGCCAGGGACTATCTCTGAGTTCTATTCCACTGCTGTGAGTAGAACAGACTTTCCCTAGGGCTCCAGGCTGCCTATTTATTAGTGGGGCAATGCCATTTTGTGGCTAAACCATTCCAATTTTCTGGTTCCCCTAAATTAATGAATTACCCATAAGTACCCCGAGAAGATTTTCCTGACCAAATTAGAACCCAGATTTAACTAATTTGTATATAGTTTGTGTATGGGGTTTTTTGGAAATAAAATAAATACATATTTTCTAATTCCTGCTTCTTTAATTGCCACAACCAATTCAGGCACTGTCAGACTGCAGCACAAAATACACTCCTGAGGATCATGTTCCTTTTGGAAATGATATCACTTTTTGAAAAGAGCCAGGTGACTTAGGTATCAAAGCTGCAGGCTCAAAAGGGTGTTTGACACCTTGAAACCTAGGGTTTTGCTGAAGTCAGTGGGACTTGAAAGATCAGCTTGTCTCTGAAGATGAAGAGTAGTTGGTTAAATTGTTTTGATCTGGGCTCACAGTCCCGTGCAATAATCAGTTCTTCTGCCATTTATCAGCAAGGCTAAAACCACCTTATTTTCACTCCTGCAGTCACTGGGAGCTCTGAAACCCCTTAGATGTGAAACGCCACAGGAATTTGGCATTTAACTTCCCAGATGCAGAAGTGGGCATTGCTGAAGAGTGGTCCATCAATCCCACAGCCAGGCACTGGGGAATGGCTATCAGTCAACTTCAACGGCTGAACGGATCAGTGCATATGTTTAACATTTTCAAATGGGACAAAGGCTCTTAAATCACTGGGGAAATGTAACATTTTTAACCTAGTCATACCAGATTTACAATTTCAAAGATACACAGAGGAGTTTTGTGTTTGTAATGAAACCCCAGAACTGCTTCAGTTTCTTTTTGGGGAGTATTTTTATTCCCTCCCCCTCATCAGAGGGCTGCAGCAGCTCTGCTATGAGGACAAGCTACAAGAGTCGGGGCTCTTCAGCCTGGAGAAGAGAAGGCTTCCAGGAGACCTTAGAGCAGCCTTCCAATATCCAAAGGGGGCCTACAGGAAGGCTGGGGAGGGACTATTGACAAGGTCTTGTAATGACAGGACAAGGGGCAATGGGTTTGAACTGGCAGAGGGGAGATTTAGACTGGATGTTAGAAGGAAGTTCTTTCCAGAGAGGTTGGTGAGGCACTGGCACAGGTTGCCCATGGAGGTTGTGGCTGCTCCCTCCCTGGAGGTTGTGGCTGCTCCCTCCCTGTTCAAGGCCAGGTTGGTTGAGGCCTTGAGTGCCCTGTACTGGTGGGAGGTGTCCCTGCCTATGTCAGGGGGTTGGAACTAGATGATCCTTGAGGTCCCTTCCAACCTTACCATTCTATGATTCATGACACAGACGAGGAGGAACTTCCCCAGTGGGAAGGAAATTTTCTGGACTGATGCTCACTGCTGTGGTACCTTGGAGTTAGTTACTGGATGTGGTCAGCTGAAATGCTGTGCCTCTGGTGAAGAGGCACCTCCTCCTAGAGGAAGACATAGTTCACAAAATTACAGAAGGTCAGGGGCTGGAAGGGATCACAAAAGGTCATCTGGTCCAACCCTGCTACCAGAGCAGGATCACCTAGAGCAGATCACACAGGAACACATGCAGGTGAGCCTTAAATATCTCCAGAGAGGGCAGCCTGTTCTACTGTTCTGTCACCAAGTTGAGCATCGAGGCTTTGTGGGAGAACTCTCTTTGTTCATTCTAGGAACCTGTACTGAAGCAGGTAGCAAACATTAAGCAATGCATTCTTTTAAAAGAAAGATTTATCTTAAATCATAATACCTGAGAGCACCTTAACTTTAGACAATTGGAAATCATTTTCTAAAACCTCTTATTTGGTAAGAATCATTTAATTCTTTGAAATGTAGGCCATTTTCAAGTCATTTTCTGCAACAAATGGGACCAGCTCAATCTGCTTTTCACAATTTAGTAATTTAAAAGGACATAACTGAATTTTATTTTAATGGTAATTGCAAACTCATGCAGAAAATGTAAATGCACACTTCCCGATTAGCTTGCAGCACAAACCATGGCTTCTATTAATGTATTCCAATTTGTAATTCTTTGCACAGTATGAGATTTGAAAGCTGTGATTAAAATTAATTAGGTTAAGTAAAGTTTATCCCCCCTGAGCACTGCTATTTGAAGAAAGCAATAGTAAAACACTAGCTACATCTGGCACTGCAGGAGGCTAAAGCATCACAAGATGCTCTTTCAGAGGAGTTGCCTGCTGCTTTTTTTGGTGTACTATGAGCACCATGTATCCTTTTCTACCAGTTAATTGGGAGCTGTTCAGTTTTTTGGGTTTGGTTTTGGGTTTTTTTTTTCCCCTCTTGTAAATGTTCTGGAGCTACAACATCTGCACAAGCATCTGATGATTTAATCTTTGTAGTACAGTGGGTGACATTCATTTGCTAGTGTCCTCATTGCTGCCTAGCTAGGCATCAGATTGCTGCCCTACCACCATGGGAAATGAGTCTCCCAAGTCATAGAATCATAGAATCAAACAGGTTGGAAGACACCTCCAAGATCATTTAGTCCAAGAGGCAACAGAAGTGTTGTCTCGAGGGAGTTCCTGAAGTTTTTGCTTGCTTGACAATTTGATTGTTCTTGGTTGGGTTTTAAATCCTTTAGAAAGGATTTTTTTTTTTTTCCTCCCAGAGATAGAAAGGAGTACAAGTGTTTGGAACACTGAGCTTGCTAGAACAGAAAGGGCATTTTGAAAGAAAGCCATGCTTTGACCTCCTCCCTCTGGTCTAGAAACCACAACACTGGCTGAAAGCACTGTGCAGCTTGCCTGTGTGCTGCCTTTTACACTCTAGATTTCTGTCACTCCAGAGGTGGCATCTAATGCCCCCAAATCTGGTCTTTTACCATTCTCTGTATCTTGAAAGCAACTGTATGAGCAATTCTTTAACAGGTGAAGCCTTCTGTAATCAGCATATCACAGTCAAACTCTTGTGTTGCTGGATATTGAATATGCTTGGCCGAAAAGCCATTTTTTGCTAGAAGCAGGATAGTGGTTTTGGAAACATTTAGTGACCTATTTAGTGACCCAAGACAAAGCTTTCACTCTTCTCTGATGCTTAGAGGGGTAGCTTTAAACTACCACACCTCCAAATAACATCTCTGGAGGAAAGACATGATTACTGCCTCACGGTAGTGGTATAGAATCATAGAATGGTAAGGTTGGAAGGGACCTCAAGGATCATCTAGTTCCAAACCCCTGACATAGGCAGGGACACCTCCCACTAGTACAGGTCACTCAAGGCCTCCTCCAACCTGGCCTTGAACACCTCCAGGGAGGGAGCAGCCACAACCTCCCTGAGCAACCTGTGCCAGTGTCTCACCACCCTCACTGCAAAGAACTTCCTCCTAACATCCAGTCTAAATCTCCCCTCTGCCTCTTGTCCTGTCACTGCAAGACTCTGTAAATAATCACTCCCCAGCCTTCCTGTAGGCCTCCTTCAGATACTGGAAGGCTACTATAAGGTCTTTCCTGTGCTGGGGGCTCCAGAACGGTACACAGGACTCCAGATGACGTTTTAGCAGAGCTGAGTAAAGGGGCAGAATCCCTGACCTTGCCCTACTGCCCACACTGCTCTTGCTGCAGCCCACGACTCAGTTGTTGCAGGCTCATGTTGAGCTTTTCATCACCCCAGACCCCCAGGTCCTTTTCCTCAGGGCTGCTCTCAGCCATTCACCACCCAACCTGTATTTCTGCTCAGGATTGTGCCTACCCAGGTGCAGGACCTTACACTTGGCCTTGTTGAATGTCATGAGGTTGGCCTTGGCCCACCTCTGCAGCCTGTCCAGGTCCCTCTGGATGGATCCCTGCCCTCTAGCAAGTCGACTGTGCCACACAGCTTGGTGCCATCTGCAAACTCGCTGAGGGTGCATTGATTGCTCTGTCCGTATCACTGAAAAAGATGTTAAACGGCATGTATGAACTCTCAAATGTATAAACTCTCTCTAACCTATCTGGTGGCATGGTCCCAAAGCACTGGATTAGTGAGGTTGCTCTGCACATGGGACTTTGCATAGGGAGAGGCTGATATGTTTCTGCTGGCCTGGCAAAAATTTCTAACGAATCTGCAGCGTTGCTTCAAAGATCACCATAAACAATTCAGCGCTCTCGTTGATGTCTACACCCTGCAAATGTCTAAACCACAAGAAACCACAAACCACAAGAAACCTGTGAACTGAATAAACAGCTGCTACTGTTCCAAACTCCAAATCAAATTTACAAGGTTCTGCTAATAGACAGTAATCCTGAACTGCAAAAGCGAGTTTCACGTTATCAATATCCATGTCACAATTAAGCGATAGCTGAGCTTTCAGGTGTTTAAGTGAATCCATGATAATGTACTCAAAAAAAAAATAATTTAAAAAACCAGCTTTAACATGTCAAAAGATGAAGTGGTGCAGAATGTGGATGTATTAACATCTCAGGTAAATGGGACTCATTAGTTACAATAGTTCACACAGCACAATATAAGGTATGCAGGCACACACGTAAAACCTCCCTTGGGGTTTTGTAGCACACCAACTCTCTAAGTCTTCTCAAGTGTTGCTGCTTGAATTGTTTTAACACAGCAATTCAGTTTGTAACTCTAGTTGTCCTCTTCCTGAAGAAAACACCACCCTTAGAACTCTGGCCCTTGAAGTCACTTTTGTTACTCTGTATAAGGCAAGCAAAGAGGAACATCAGCAAGGATGCATCCAGGCTGTCTCTAAAAGTGGCCAGTGGGGGATGCTTAAGAACCTGTGTCAGAAAAGAGTAGGTATGAATGTAGGGACCTTCCTCTCCCAGTCACACTTCTCACCTCACACTTACCAGAGCCTTGGGGATCTCTGAAGAAAGCATGAAGGGTCTGAAGGTCCTTGACGGGTCTTTCTACCATGAGTATATCTCAGTACTTCCATCTGTCTGTTACACCTTTCCGATAGGCATGGCAAGATAGGGCAGGCCTCATGGGAAGTGCACAGCCATGCCAGCAAAACCCTTGCTTGCTGAGAGGGACCAAGGTGCTATGCAGTGAGGAGTGTCATCTTCACAGAATCACAGAATTAACCAGGTTGGAAAAGACCTTCGAGATCAACAAGTCCAACCTGTTACCCAATACTATCTAATCAACTAAACCATGACACTAAGTGCCACATCCAGTCTGCTCTTAAACACTTCCAGGGACAGCAACTCCACCACCTCCCTGGGCAGCTCATTCCAATGCAAATCACTCTCTCTGTGAAGAGCTGCTTCCTAACATCCAACCTAAACCTGCCCTGGAGCAGCTTGAGGCTGTCTCTCCTTGTTCTGTCACTGGGTGCCTGGGAGAAGAGACCAACCCCACTTGGCTACAGCTTCCTTTCAGGTAGCTGTAAAGAGCAATAGGTCTCCCCTGAGCCTCTTCTCCAGGCTAAACAACCTCAGCTGCTCCTCACAGGGCTGTGCTCCTCCTAGGACTGTCCTCCTCCTAGGACTGTCCTCCTCCTAGGACTGTCCTCCTCCTAGGGCTGTGCTCCTCATAGGGCTGTGCTCTTCTGGCCAATGAGTCATTTTCCATAACACTTTTGATCATGCTGATTACACCTACTTTAGCAAACAAAATGGGCCTAAGACTTCTTTTTAGGTCTGCTATCACACAGTACAGGTAACCCTATCCAGCTGCTGCTGCCTGTTAGGAACAGTCCTGGACTGTGTCTCAGCATGAGAGTGCTAGCATGCCAGGGTATCACTTGCTGATGGACTGTGGAAAACAGCTCAGGCCTTTTCTGTTGGCCTGTTGAGTTTTGCAGCAGAAGCATGGCTGCTGTGTCTGAACTTCACAGGAGAGGTGAGATCCCCAGAATAATGTTGTCATTAGTCAAAGCTGTGCTGGTGACTAAAGGAAAGAGTGGGTCAAAAGGAAGTGATGGGTCACAGCAGAGCTCACAGGTTTTCCGAGCAAAAACTGCTGAGCTCTGCAGAAAGGGGCAGCGGGGTGGAGGAAGAGATAGACATGGGTCAAAAGTGATGCAAAGGAGCTGAAATCACAGAAGTCACAGACTCACAGAAGGGAAAGGACCTCAAGGATCATCATGTTCCAACCACTCTGCCATCCAGGGATGAGGCTTCCACCACCTTCCTGGGAAACCTGTTCCAGTGTCTCATCACCCTCATGGTGAAGAACTTCTTCCTACCATTTAATCTAAATCTCCCCTGCTCTAGCTTGGATACGCTCCCCCTAGTCCTATGACTATCCAACACCCTAAAAAGTCCCTCACCAGCTTTCTTGTAGGGTCTCTTCAGATACTGAAAGGTCACAATAAGACTTCATCAGAACCTTCTCTTCTGCAGACTGAACAACCTCAACTCTCTCAGTCTGGAGTTGCTCCATCCCTCTGATCATCTTCATGGCCCTTCTCTGGACACCTTCCAGCACATCCAGATCTTTCTTTTAATAGGGGTTCCAGAACTGTACACAGTAATCCAGGCAATCCCAGGAGTAGGAAACGCCTAACGTAGGACCCAGTGAAGGTGAAGAGAGCAGCTAGCACAACGGCAGACGAAATAGAGCAGGAGTTTACAGAAGAAAAACTCAGCATTTCTATTGGTGATGTCCATAGCATGGACAGAGACCTGAGTCCAGGACTTCATCTATTTATAAGGTGCTCTAATCCAATGCTCACCCCAAAGTCTGGGAATCTCCCAACATCAGTGTTAATCTTTCCAGTGACCCATGAGGTAAATTTGCAACTGACACCAAGCTGGGAGCTGATGTTGCTGAGTTGGAGGGCAGAAGGGCTCTGCAGCGGGACCTCGACCACCTGCAGAGTCCAAGGGGATGGCATTCAACAAATCCAAGTGCTAGGTGCTGCACTTTGGCCACAACAACCCCATGCAGAGCTACAGGCTGGGGTGGAAGTGGCTGGAGAGCAGCCAAACAGAAAGGGATCTGGGGGTGCTGATTGACACCC
>VWZE01021012.1:0-15535 GCA_013396675.1 Eubucco bourcierii | reverse complement strand
TTGAGGTGCTTGAGTGTGTCCAGAGAAGGGCAACGAGGCTGGTGAGAGGCCTCGAGAACAAGCCCAGTGAGGAAAGGCTGAGGGAGCTGGGATTGTTTAGCCTGGATAAGAGGAGGCTCAGGGGAGACCTTATTGCTGTTTACAACTACCTGAAGGGTGGTTGTAGCCAGGAGGAGGTTGCTTTCTTCTCTCAGGCAAGCAGCACCAGAACAAGAGGACACAGTCTCAAGCTGTGCCAGGGGAAGTTTAGGCTGGAGGTGAGGAGAAAGTTCTTGACTGAGAGAGTCATTGACTGCTGGAATGGGCTGCCCAGGAAGGTGGTGGAGTCAGCGTCCCTGGTGGTGTTCAAGGCGGGTTTGGACGTGGCACTTGGTGCCATGGTCTGGTCTTGAGGTCTGTGGTAATGGGTTGGACTTGATGGTCTTTGAGGTCTCTTCCAACCTTGGTGATACTGTCATACTGTGATACTGTGATAATATTATTAAAACAAAAAACCAAAACAAACAAACACACACAAAAAAATGCCCACACCAAAAAAACCACAAAAAGTGTACATAAGAATAAAATGCTACTGGAAAGTCATCCGTGGACAAAAAGGCAGACAAGTGGGATGGCAAAGCTGTCCTGGTCCCGTTGAGACGGAATGCTCCGCAAACAATAGCCACTAGATGCCACTATAGGCATGTCCTTGTATTTAGCTATAAGCGTTAGAAAACAACGCGACTGGTCAAGTTTTGCTAATTTTAAATCAGCCCTTTCAGTTGCAGTCCGTTTTCTTAGTGCAGGTCAGTCTTTCTCTAGAATTGCATTTTTCCTGGGCAGCCTCTATGCTACCTGTTAGAGCCCATCCAGAGCCAGGCTGCAAAGACGATTGGGTGGCTGGAGCACCCTTCCTATGAAGACAGACTGAGAGAGTTGGGGTTGTTCAGCCTGGAGAAGAGAAGGCTCCAGGAAGACCTTTAGAGCAGCCTTTCAAGAGGCTTACAGGACACTTGGAGACAGACTTTTTGTTAAAGTCTGTACTGATATAACATGGAGTAATGGCTTCAAATTGAAAGACTCTAGATTTAAATTAGACATCAGAAGGAAATTTATCACCATGAGGGTGGTGAGGCACTGGAACAGGTTACTCTGAGAACTTGTGGGGGCCTCCAACCTGCAACTGCTCTAAGATAGGTTGGATGGGATCTTGAGCAACCTGGTCTAGCAGGAGTTGTCCCTGCCCCAGGTGGTAGGGCTGGAACTAGACGATCTTTAATGCCCCTTCCAACCCACACAGTTCTGTGATTCATGCACACCATCTTCACCTACAACATATAAAATTACACCTGTGTGTAAATGTGAATATCCCTTTATCCCCTTTATCTGAAGGGGGCCTACAGGAAGGCTGGGGAGGTACTATTGACAAGGTCTTGCAATGACAGGACAAGGGGTGATGGGTTTGAACTGTCAGAGGGGAGATTTAGACTGGATGTTAGGAGGAAGTTCTTTCCAGAGAGGGTGGTGAGGCACTGGAACAAGTTGCCCAAGCAGGCTGTGGCTGCTCCCTCCCTGGAGGTGTTCAAGGCCAGGTTGGATGAGGCCTTGAGTGCCCTGTGCTAGTGGGAGGTGTCCCTGCCTATGGCAGGGGGTTGGAAGTAGATGATCCTTGAGGTCCCTTCCAACCTTACCATTCTACGATTCTATGTTTTGCCTTTCTAGGGCCATACCCCTCACGAACAGCTGACGTAGAAATACTCTCTGAAGTTCTCTCCTGTTCTTTCCAAAGCACATGTCTCATCTCCATGAGGAAGACCTTCACATGTCACCTTGGGCACAGAAGTGTATTGCAATATCAGTAATGCACCCTGCTGCACAACATCATCAGGCAAATGCTCTTGTGTATACTGACCCACCCTTTCTGCATGGCAGGGAAGGACAATGGCTTAATCTGCTTTCATCCTAGGGCCCAAAGTAGTTCTGTTCTTTGCAAGATTTGGAATGGCACAGGATCCTTAAGTGAAGGAGCCTTTATACCATGAAGGGCAGCCCAGCTGCAGAGAGGGCAAGAGGAGAGGTGGGATGGGGCAGCAGAAAAGTACTGAGACAAGTCCCCATCATATCCCAGCCATTCCCCAGTGTCCTCAGCACTTTGCAGGGCTGTAGAAGAGGAGCAGCCCCATCCCAGAGGTCAGCTGCACCTCTCTTCACCAAAAGGAGACCATTCTGCACTCCATGAGTCTCATGCTACCAAGGCACCATCCACATGCCTCCTCCAGGCTTCAGCAGCCTCCTGCTAACTGCAGAGGCCAGATGCCTACCCTCAGCCCTGGCATGCTGAGTAGTCACATCAGATGTAGCTGCAAGCAGGACACAGACAGACACTGTTTCATTAACCCTGTTCCTCCTCCATCTCACGCAGGCAGTGAAAATAACACTGGTTATGAAGGAGAAAGCCTTACTCCCACCCACACGTGACTCAACCCAAAACCCTCTAAGCCTGCAGCAGCGGTCAGTGTGCTAATCTTCAACTTGGCACAGGCATATATGGGTCATGACTGTCACAGGCCAAGCTACCACTAAAAGTGACCATGAGGAAAGTAGGTTTTTCTTGTTAGCTGCAGAGCAGGGTCTGAAAATTAAGTAACAATCTCTTAGACTCAATTAGTGGGTCCAGAGGAGGACCATGAAGATGATCAGAGGGCACGAGCAGCTCTGCTATGAGGACAGGCTGAGAGAGTTGGGGCTCTGCAGCCTGGAGAAGAGGAGGCTTCCAGGAGACCTTAGAGTAGCCTTCCGGTATCTGAAGGGGGCCTACAGGAAGGCTGGGGAGGGACTATTGACAAGGGCTTGCAATGATAGGACAAGGGGTAATCGGTCTGAACTGGCAGAGGGGAGATTTAGACTGGATGTTAGGAGCAAGTTCTTTCCAGTGAGGGTGGTAAGGCACTGGCACAGGTTGCCCAGGGAGGTTGTGGCTGCTCCCTCCCTGGAGGTGTTGAAGGCCAGGTTGGAGGAGGCCTTGAGTGACCTGTACTAGTGGGAGGTGTCCCTGCTTATGGCAGGGGGTTGGAACTAGATGATCCTTGAGGTCCCTTCCAACCTTACCATTCTATGATTCTATGATTAGCTATCTAGTAGATGTCTAAGAGATATCTCTTCTGGAACAAGGTGAACCTCATCAGAAACATGAAGGTTTCCACCACAGTTAGCCATACGCAGATGACTGAAAGTAGGTCTTGGACAAAATGCTCTCTTTTTGAAATTCCAACACAGTTCCAGCTGTTCACTATTTACAACTGAATCATAGAATCATAGAATCATAGAATGGTAAGGTTGGAAGGGACCTCAAGGATCATCTAGTTCCAACCCCCTGCCATAAGCAGGGACACCTCCCACTAGTACAGGTCACTCAAGGCCTCCTCCAACCTGGCCTTGAACACCTCCAGGGAGGGAGCAGCCACAACCTCCCTGGGCAACCTGTGCCAGTGTCTCACCACCCTCACTGCAAACAACTTCCTCCTAACATCCAGTTTCAATCTCCCCTCTGCCAGTTCAAACCCATTGCCCCTTGTCCTGGCATTGCAAGACCTTGTCAATAGTCCCTCCCCAGCCTTCCTGTAGGCCCCCTTCAGATACTGGAAGGCTACTATCAGGTCCCCTCGAAGCCTTCTCTTCTCCAGGCTGAAGAGCCCCAACTCTCTCAGCCTGTCCTCATAGGAGAGCTGCTCCAGCCCTCTGATCATCTTTGTGGCCCTCCTCTGGACCCGCTCCAACACTTCCATGTCCTTCCTGTGCTGAGGGCTCCAGAACTGCACACAGTACTCCAGGTGGGGTCTGACAAGAGCAGAGTAAAGGGGCAGAATCCCCTCCCTTGCCCTGCTGCCCACACTGCTCTTGCTGCAGCCCAGCACACAGTTGCTGTCTGGGCTGCACTCACACTGCAGCCTCATGTTGAGCTTTTCATCACCCCAGACCCCCAGGTCCTTTTCCTCAGGGCTGCTCTCCAGCCATTCACCACCCAGCCTGTATTTGTGCTTGGGATTGTGCCTACCCAGGTGCAGGACCTTACACTTGGCCTTATTGAATTTCATCAGGTTGGCCTGGGCCCAACTCTCCAGCCTGTCCAGGTCCCTCTGGATGGCATCCCTGCCCTCTAGCAAGTCGACTGTGCCACACAGCTTGGTGTCATCTGCAAACTTGCTGAGGGTGCACTCCATTCCTCTGTCCATGTCACTGACAAAGATGTTAAACAGCACTGGTCCCAGCACTGACCCCTGAGGGACACCACTTGTCACTGGTCTCCAGGTGGACATTGTGCCGTTGATCGCCACTCTCTGGGTTCGACCATCCAGCCAATTCCTTATCCAGCGAGTGGTCCATCCATCAAGTCCATGCTTTTCCAGTTTGGTGACCAGGATGTCATGTGGGACAGAGTCAAATGCTTTACTCAGGTCCAGGTAGATGACATCAGCTGCCTTTCCCTTGTCCACTGTCGCTGTGACTTCATCATAGAAAGCCACTAAATTTGTCAGGCAAGATCTGCCCTTGGTGAAGCCATGCTGGTTCCCACCAATCACCTCTGCTTTGTTTTCCATTTGCCTTAGCAGGACTTTCAGCAGGATCTACTCCATGATCTTGCCAGGCACAGAGGTGAGGCTGACTGGTCTGTAGTTTCCAGGGTCATTAATAGCCAAATGGAAACTGCTGCTACTCATCAAAACACCACAATGTGTTTTAGAGCTGTTTTTGAAAAGTGAAGAGAGTTTCTGTACTGTTTGGTTAAGAAGTGGTGGTAAATAGTGAAGGCTTTGGTGGATTTTCACAGTCAGTAACAATTTCAGCTGAATAGAATGGAGGTCTGTGGGATTCAGATGGCAACTTGAGCACTAAGGAAATGTACCATCACTACTGGGCTGCTTCTTCCAGTTTGTTACCATGTCAGAACTATTATTAAAAATATGGTTTCCTCCTCATCACCTTCTAGTTATTTTCAAAATGGAGAGCAAAGACTTGAAAATGAGACACTCAAAATGTTTACTTTTCTATTTTTTACCTGCACAATTGAATAATCTAAATCCAGAGCTCTTTCCCAAAGGACATTAACAAAACCTGAAAAACTCTCAAATAGGTGAGCACTTCTTGGGCAGACATTACTGAAAAAAAAAAAAAAAAAGAAAAAGTATCAATTCTCCTGTGAGTTTTGGCCCTTGGGGTGCTGCAAAGGCAGGTGATCCTCATTTCATTTGCAGCAGGGTTGGATCCCTGCTTTACCTTCTAGAGGAGTGCTAGTGAGAAGTTCCAACCCTTTTGCAACTAAGTGGAGCAGCTATCCCTATTAAAGTAATGAAAACTCTTTCTTTCCCATGCACTCTTAGGATATTCTCTATTTTGGCCTGTGTTCAGGAAGGCAATTAAATATGTGCTAACTCTGTGCTCATGAATAGTCACACTGAAATTTAAGGAATTACACATGCCTAAGTGCTTTCTTGAATGAAGCCCAAAGTTTGTATCCCAAAGAGAGCTAGAAACACTGTGGCTGAAAGCCACACATCACTTTGAAGGCCGTGTCAAGGGAGCTACGAGTCAGCAGAAGCTCCCAGGAGGGTGTGGGGAGCAAGGGAAGGGAGTCAGGCATGTTGCAAAAGAGAGCCCACTATTTGCACTTCTAGGCACTGCCCTATCCCTCTGGGCAAAGTATAAAGTGTTTTTCTTGTGTTCCCTTTTCCCCCTTCCCAAACCTGGCAGAACTGAAATTGCCCCCAGTGCTCAATATTTTGCAAAGTTCACCTACAGAATCCAGTCTCTAGCCTTGATGCTGTGGAGTATACATGAGGATGATGTGCCAGGGTGGCCAGCAGGACTAGGGAGGTGATTCTCCCTCTTTACTCTCCTCTTGTCAGATCCCATTTGGAGTCCTGTGTGCAGTTCTGGAGCCCTCAGCACAGGAAGGACATGGAAGTGTTGGAGCGGGTCCAGAGGAGGCCACAAAGATGCTCAGAGGGCTGCAGCAGCTCTGCTATGAGGACAGGCTGAGAGAGTTGGGGCTCTGCAGCCTGGAGAAGAGAAGCCTTCCAGGAGACCTCAGAGTAGCCTTCCAGTATCTGAAGGGGGCCTACAGGAAGGCTGGGGAGGGACTATTTACAAGGTCTTGCAACGACAGGGCAAGGGGCAACGGGTTTGAACTGGCAGAGGGGAGATTGAGACTGGATGTTAGGAGGAAGTTCTTTGCAGTGAGGGTGGTGAGACACTGGCACAGGTTGCCCAGGGAGGCTGTGGCTGCTCCCTCCCTGGAGGTGTTGAAGGCCAGGTTGAATGAGGCATTGAGTGACCTGTACTAGTGGGAGGTGTCCCTGCCTATGTCAGGGGGTTGGAACTGGATGATTTTTGAATTCACTTCCAACCCTACCATTCTATGATTCTATGATACCAAGAGACCCAGGGTGCAGGAATTTGGCTGGAATGCATTAGCAAGGGCAGGCAGCTCTGCCTCATTTTCACCACCTAGTGATACTAGCTGCCCAGGAGCAGTTGTGTAGCAGGCATTCTGAATGTGCTAAAACTCCTTTAGGGCAGTTTACTTCTTATAGTCTCTGATTGAATCAAGATTCATAGTGTCACCTCTTGGCAGCAGAGCTTCTGCCAAAATAGAGAATCCTTCCTAATCTCCAACCATGAGATAGAGTAATTTATAGTACCTCCTGCCAAATTATCTCCACCTTGAAGACCAAGTTGTCTACTGTGTTAAACACCAATCTTTCACATGCTCATGCAATCTGGCAGCTTGTGTGTGGCTGGGCTGGGCTGAATCAATCAATCACCTGAGTGGAATGGGGTTTGCTAGGTAGCAAATGTATCCTGATGGCATTACTTGGTGACTTTGGGTTGCTTCACGTTTTGCTAGATGCCCTGATACCTCCTGCTTTGTGCAAAACACAGCAGAAGGCCTTTTAGCACAGAAGATTGTTTTTACCCTGCCAAGTCACTTGTGGACATGCTCTGCCAGGAGTTGATGAATGATAATGTCACTGTGAAGGGACACTAGGATAACAGTTGATGATCCACCTATCATTACCTTGGCAGCTTCTCAGGATACAGGCATTAAAATCACAGAACNTATGAGTGAAGTAGACATCACCATGTTTTCCTTTCACAGCCTGTAACGTAATTTTCTTTCTTAAAATATTCCAATTAGCCTCAAAGCAGCACAGTGACTCAACTATANATAGACAAGTTAAAGGGAATACAGAAACACAGCTCCCCTCCCAGAATTCAGAGACCCCAGGAGGGGCTCCCAACCACCTTTCCACCTTCTCCCCACCCCTGTACCTTACCCCAAGGTTTGCCTTATGTGCAAGGTGAACTTGGAGGATCAACCAGCGGAGTTAGAAGAAAAGTGGTTAGTGAAGATAAATGGCAGAGAGAAGCCAGAAGCTAGACTGCCCAAGACGCTGTGCCCCAGAGAGAGACTGTGTTATCTTATGTTCTGAGTTCCTTTCTTATAGATCTCAGCAGGCCTATGAGTGAAGTAGACATCACCATGTTTTCCTTTCACAGCCTGTAACGTAATTTTCTTTCTTAAAATATTCCAATTAGCCTCAAAGCAGCACAGTGACTCAACTATATCCCTGGGCAGCACATTTCAATGCCTGACCACTCTTTCCCTGGAAAAAAAAATTTCCTGATGTCCAGTGTAAACCTACCCAGTGGCAGCTTGAGGTTGTTCCGTCTTGTCATGCAGAGAAGTTAGAGCCTTCAGACTGACCTGTCTCTTCAGCTCTGGCAGTTGTTGCCCTTGATTTGCCAGTCTCCTGCTGGTAAATTTCAAGTCAAGCTGCAAAGCTGCAGGAAAAAAAAAAATAAACCATCTTAACTCTTAAAACTGGTCTGAAACATCGTGTGTTGCACTACCAATATTTTTGTGTTTGCTGTTTACCCTTTTTAAATGCAAAGACTTTCTGTTTCTGTTGTGCAGAAAACCACTTTGAGTAGTGACTTTTGGTTTTGGTTTAGCTAACGGGTGTGAAGAGAGCACTTTCTTCACATCTATTTGTTCATTCACGGTTAAGAAATCAGTCGGGAGTGGAAGGAGCAGCAAAGCTGACTTCCTCTTCCAGCCTGTGAACTGAAACAGGTGGGCAAGGTCAAGAGACACTAATCTTAGAAACACAAAGGACGTGGGTGAGATTTTCCAAAGTACAACTCAAGCAGGTAGCGTTCCCACTCGACACAACTGTCGCTGATTTGCAGTGAAATGCTGTGGGAAATGCTGCAAAGTGCTCATCTGTACCTTCAAGAGCTTACATGTCTTTGAGTGTCTAGCTCACAGTGACCAGAAACAGCCTGTCCCTTCTTTAACTAACAGTTACTACTTCCCTTATTTAATACGTCCATTAGATGTAAGTACAAAACTTGTTTTTTGTGCCTTGTCTGTTCAACCTTCCCCACAAAACACCAAGCACATTTGAAGCAGTTGGGCCCCTCAGTTTGAAAAGGACCTCAGGGAACTGCTTGAAAGAAGCCAGCACAGAGCCACAAAGATGATTAAGGGAGTGGAGCATCTCCCTTGTGACCAAAGGCAGAGGGAGCTGGGGCTCTTTAGCTTGGAGAGGAGGAGGCTGAGAGGTGACCTCATTCATGCTTATAAATATGTGAAGGGTGAGTGTCAGAAGGATGGAACCAGGCTCTTCTCAGTGATGTCCAGTGATAGGACAAGGGACAATGGGTACAAACTGGAACATAGGAGGTTCCACCTAAACATAAGGATTTTTTTTTTTCACTGTGAGGGTGACAGAACATTGGGACAGGCTGCCCAGAGAGATTGTGGAGTCTCCTTCTCTGGAGACATTCAACCCCCAACTGGATGCCTTCCTGCGTGACCTCCTCTAGGTGTGAGGAGTTGGACTGGATGATCTTTCTATGATGAAGTCACAGCGACAGTGGACAAGGGAAGGGCAGCTGATGTCATCTACCTGGACCTGAGTAAGGCATTTGACTCTGTCCCACATGACATCCTGGTCACCAAACTGGAAAAGCATGGACTTGATGGATGGACCACTCGCTGGATAAGGAATTGGCTGGATGGTCGAACCCAGAGAGTGGCGATCAACGGCACAATGTCCACCTGGAGACCAGTGACAAGTGGTGTCCCTCAGGGGTCAGTGCTGGGACCAGTGCTGTTTAACATCTTTGTCAGTGACATGGACAGAGGAATGGAGTGCACCCTCAGCAAGTTTGCAGATGACACCAAGCTGTGTGGCACAGTCGACTTGCTAGAGGGCAGGGATGCCATCCAGAGGGACCTGGACAGGCTGGAGAGGTGGGCCCAGGCCAACCTCATGAAATTCAATAAGGCCAAGTGTAAGGTCCTGCACCTGGGTAGGCACAATCCCAAGCACAAATACAGGCTGGGTGGTGAATGGCTGGAGAGCAGCCCTGAGGAAAAGGACCTTGGAGTCTGGGTTGATGAAAAGCTCAACATGAGCCTGCAGTGTGCACATGCAGCCCAGACAGCCAACCGAGTCCTAGGCTGCATCAAGAGAAGCGTGGCCAGCAGGGCAAGGGAGGGGATTCTGCCCCTTTACTCTGCTCTCGTCAGACCCCACCTGGAGTACTGTGTGCAGTTCTGGAACCCTCAGCACAGGAAGGACATGGAAGTGTTGGAGCGGGTCCAGAGGAGGGCCACAAAGATGATCAGAGGGCTGCAGCAGCTCTGCTATGAGGACAGGCTGAGAGAGTTGGGGCTCTTCAGCCTGGAGAAGAGAAGGCTTCGAGGGGACCTGATAGTAACCTTCCAGTATCTGAAGGGGGCCTACAGGAAGGCTGGGGAAGGATTATTTACAAGGTCCTGCAATGACAGGACAAGGGGCAATGGGCTTAAACTGGCAGAAGGGAGATTTAGACTGGATGTTAGGAGGAAGTTCTTTATAGTGAGGGTGGTGAGGCACTGGAACAGGTTGCCCAGGGAGGTTGTGGATGCTCCCTCCCTGGATGTGTTCAAGGTCAGATTGGATGAGGCCTTGAGTAACCTGTACTAGTGGGAGGTGTCCCTGCCTATGGCAGGGGGTTGGAACTAGATGATCCTTGAGGTCCCTTCCAACCTTACCATTCTATGATTCTATGATCTTTCAAGGTCCCTTCCTGCCCCTATGTTCTGTGATTCTCGGATTCTGTGACAGTAAAAGATCTGACTTGTGTACTTTTAAGTGACTTTCCATTTCCACCCATGAAGTGCTTGACACAAATCATGGAAAAATTAGTTCTTACACACTAAGTAAAAAATGTTGTAAGTTGACATTTGCTGATACACTGATCTATATAGCCTTGCTAGTGTTCAGACTTTCCCCTGCCCAATTGATTCTGTGCCTAAGCATTAGAAAGGGACTCCTGGTTACCACCTGTAGCAAGAGGACATTCATTCCCTTTATGACCTACCTTGGCAACACACATTGACCACTTCCCATAGTTATGTTGCCGGGCATCAAAACCGAATAACACCTTATTTCATAGCATCATAGAATGGTAAGATTGGAAGGGACCTCAAGGATCATCTAGTTCAAATCACCTGCCATAGGCAGGGACACCTCCCACTAGTACAGGCTACTCAAGGCCTCATCCAACTTGGCCTTGAACACCTCCAGGGAGGGAGCATCCACAACCTCCCTGGGCAACCTGTGCCAGTGCCTCACCACCCTCGTTGTAAATAACTTCTTCCTAACATCCAGTCTAAATCTCCCCTCTGCCAGTTTAAACCCATTATCCCTCATCCTGTCTTTGCAAGACCTTGTCAATAGTCCCTCCCCAGCCCTCCTGTAGATACTGGAAGGCTGCTCTAAGGTCTCCTGGAATTCTTCTCTTCTCCAGGCTGAAGAGCCTCAACCCTTGTAGCCTGTCCTCATAGCAGACCTGCTCCAGCCCTCTGAGATTCTTTGTGGCCCTCCTCTGGACTCATTCCAACAGTTTAATGTCCTTCTTGTGTTGGGGGCTCCAGAACTGTTTTCCTGGACCGCTCTGCAAAAAGCAGACTCCAAGTGTGCTTTTGCTACTGAATCTAAAATCATCATTGCAAACGTGGAGGCTTTGCTGAGCTATGAATTGCCCTTTGCTGAAGTTCCCAAGTTATCTTTTGATCTGTAACCTAAAACTGGTTTCCGTGAGAAATACTTTCAGTTTGTTTGTTCATCAAGGTCAGGAGATAGTGGTCAGGCAGAAACGTCCTGTACCTCTTGCCAGCCTCAGTTTTTTATATATAGCAACTGCTCCTGTGAAACTGATTGATCACTCTTGGATGATGAGCATTATTTCTACCAGACACTGAGATCACCTTGCTAGCGTGGAGGCTGTTGAGGAGGAGGCTGCTGTTTTAAGCTTGCTTGAGGTGTGCCCACAAGTCTGTTTATTCTCCTGTATCTTATGTGGTCAGGGTGGTGGTGCTGGAGATTTTCATTGCTGAGCAATTTCTTCTAGTTTACTAGATGAATTCAGTTTCAGATGGAGTGCTGGGTTTTCGTTTGCGGTGCTGCTTTTCCTGTTACTGTTGTTGTGGTTTACCGTCCACATCGGGGTGTTCAAAAACTGCTCTTCAGACCTCACCGAGCTTGTTTTGTGATTTGTGTTTTTACAGTTCTGAGCACTTCTTAATGTTAGGGTGCTGAGCATGGGCTGGGATTTCCTCCAAAAGGGATTACAGCTTATACAGTGCTGGGGTAGTGTTGGAGTCTTGCAGCTTCAGCCAAACACATTTCACTGGGCAAGGAAACTTCATGTAAACATGAGGAGGATTTTTTTTTTTCCCTGTGAGGGTGACAGAACACTGAAACATGCTGCCCAGGGGGGCTTGTGGAGTCTCCCTCTCTGGGGATATCCAAAACCCACCTGAACACATTCCTATGTGGTCTGCTATAGATGATCCTCCTGTGTCAGAAGGATTGGGCTAGATGATCCTTTGAGGTCCCTTCCAACCCCTGACGTTCTGTGATTCTGTGATTTAGACTAGAGATTAGGAAATTATTCTTTGCAGTGAGGGTGGTGAGACACTGGAACTGATTGGCCAGGGAGGCAGTGGATGCCTCCTTCCTGGAGGTGTTCAAGGCCAGGTTGGAAGAGGCCTTGAGTAACCTGTTCTAGTGGGAGGTGTCCCTTCCTGTGGCAGGGGAGCTGGAACAAGATGATTTTTAAGGTTCCAACCCAAACCATTCTACAAACTGAGAGGATAAAAAGAAACATCCAGGCAGGATTTATGACAGCAGCAAGGCATTTTAAAACGTACAGATACTCTTAAGGAGTTGCATTTCCAGATTGGCTTCTTCCCTATATTTAGCAGTACATTTTAATCACTAGAGCAACTTACTGAGAAAAAAAGAAAACAGACAAACAAAAAATCAAACCAAACAAACCAACAAACAAAAAAAGAAATGGCATACTCTTTTCTGGTCTCAAACAATGATTTAGAGGATGATCGGAGAATCAGAGAATCACAGAAACATCCAGGATGGCAAAGCCCTTCAGGATCACCAAGTCCATCCTAGAACCCTATTCTGCAAGATTCACCTTAAACCACATCCCTAAGCACCTCATCCAAACCACCTTTAAACACATCCAGGATGGGTGACTCCACTACCTCCCTGAGCAGCTCATTCCAGTGCCTGACCACTCTCTGCATGAAAAAGTTTTTTCCTAATGTCCAATCTAAACCTACCCAGTCTCAGCTTGAGACCATTCCCCCTCCACTTACCTGTGAGAAGAGACCAGCCTCTCCACAATGTCCCTTCAGGTAGCTGTAGACAGCAATGAGGTCTAATGATGCTATTTCCTATTTGTAAGATAGATTAAGATTGTAATGTTAACATTAATCACAGCAGGCCAGTCCCTCGAGGATGGCACAAAGGTGAATTCCTGATAGAAACTATCAGGAGCTAATCAAAGAATTCTCTACTGTGCTTGGTTTGAGGCTAATTAGAATATTTTAATAGAGAAAATTACACTATAGGCTGTGAAAGGAAAACATGGTGATGTCTACTTCACTCATAGGCTTGCTGAGTTTGTTTTTGGGAAAAGAAACCAAAACATAGCTAAGGTATTCTCTGTCTGTCTCTCTCTGGGGACACAGCACAGCGTCTGGGGCGGTCTAGCAGCTTCTGGCTCTGGCTCCTCTGCCAATTAATTTTCACTAACCACTTTTCTTCTAACCTCCCTGGCTGATCTCACCTTGCACATAAGGCAAACCTTGGGGTAAGGTACAGGGGTGGGGAGAAGGTAGAAGGGTGGTTGGGAGCCCCTCTTGGGGTCTCTGATTTCTGGGAGGGGAGTTGTGTTGCTGTATTACCTTTAACTTGTATATTTCTGTAACTGTTCCTGTCTATAGTGTATGTATCTGCTGTATATTGTGCTGAGCTGTAAATAGAGCTTCAGTCCTTAACTTCCAGCTGGCTGAGTTCTAGTCTGGGTCATTTTACAAAGTGTGGGGGGTGGGGAACTCCCAAACCTTCACATCTGCTCAGTTAGTGTGACAAAATTTGGGATCGTGACACCAGTACCCACCCATGGGCAATAAGACATTTTGGCTGGGGTGGCAGGAGCGGCAGGGTTTGAGGACACATCCTCAGGCTCTCAGAAAAGGGATGGTCCTGAGGGCACCATCTGCATGGTTCCTCCATAGCCAGCACAGCAATACCTCTCTATTTTCACAAGCACATTCACACCAGTGCACATCTCCTCAGGCTTCAGACAGGCACGCCTTCAACTGCATGAGAAGTAGATGCTTTTCCTTGTCAGCAGCTCTGCATCACTTTTTGCTTGACAAGGGCAATACATCTGACAAATGGGTTATGGGATTAAACTGGCAGAGGGGAGATTTAGACTGGATATTAGGAGGAAGTTCTTTCCAGTGAGGGTGGTGAGACACTGGCACAGGTTGCCCAGGAAGGTTGTGGCTACTCCCTCCCTGGAGGTGTTCAAGGCCAGGTTGGATGAGGCCTTGAGTGAGCTGTACTAGTGGGAGGTGTCCCTGCCTGTGGCAGGGGGTTAGGACTAGATGATCTTTGAGGTCACTTCCAACCTTACCATTCTATGATTCTATGACAAAGGTTATTCGGTAGTTATTTGCAGTCCTAAAAAGATTTGCTCAAGTGCCAGTCATCTCCAAACCGAGTCTGAGCCTCCCTTGGAGGCACACAGCCTCTTCTGTCAGGAGTCACCTCGATGAGGTATAACCCATGGCATCACCACAGTTGTGGAGGAAGAGACTAAAATAAGCTACCGCAACCCAGCAGTAAATGCTCTCAGCCATGCTGTCTGCTTTACTACCATCTCGTGTCCTTTGCACTGATCGTCTGTTTCCAGCCCTGTGTCATGCTCCTAACCCTGTGACCACCCACAGGAGTCACAGAATAACAGAAGTAATCAGGTTGGAAAACATCTTTTGTTGTGGTAGGTCTAAATAGGCCAAAATAGGCTTATAGATGTCCTGGATTGCCCAGACATGTTTTTCTGCTCTCCCCTCTTCTGCTATGGGGAGAAGCAACTGTGGGAAAGGAAAATAAAAGCTGCCCTGGCTTCACCTAATATGGTCAAGCTTGGCAAAGTGTCATCCTGATTGGCTAATCTATGTCCAAAGGCCCATTAGGTTGTATTGATAAAAAGGGATGAGAAGGTAGTACAATGTGCTCTCTGCCATTGCATTCATGCCTGACGCTGCTGCTACTGCTGCTGCTGCCATTGCTGCTGCTGCCTCACTGCATCCTGAACTGCCTGTAAACTCCACTGCCTTGAGTTTAGCAGGAACTGGCTCCTAATACCTGCAGGTGATTGGCCTGCACAGCCAGTGTGACATTGTGTTGAGACTCCACATGGCATTGCATCCTGCCTGCCCCTCTGCAAGGCTTCTGCTGAATCAGGAGTCAAGAGGAAGCAGGTCAGAGAATGTGCCAGACTCCAGCTGCCTGAGAAAAAAGCCTGGGAAAACTCCAAAGCCTCTAACAGCTTTGAGACCACCAACAGCAACCCTTCCACGTGCTTTGGGTACTGCCTCATAATGTTTTTTGAGTAAATACTTCAAGCCTCTTGTAATCATTAATTGCCTTCTGCCATAAGCAGAAAGGAGCTTCCTGCATCCATCCAGTGGACAAGTGGGATAATAAACTGCAAGTAGTGTAGTGACTGCAAGAACCTTCTCTTCCAGTACAGTGTTTGTCTTTGCTAGTTAACTCTTATAGTGTTCCAGTTTTACCTGTTCCCTTTGTGTGTAAGTATCCAAACTGTACATTTCAAACATTGTAAATAACTTTCCTGGTGACATTTAATGTTAATAAACAGTTTTCATAATTATTAACCTTCACCTGGATATAAAAATTAATNTGAGGCTGTGTCTCCTCATTCTGTCACTGGGTGCCTGGGAGAACAGACCAACCCCACCTAGCTACAACCTCCCTTCAGGTAGTTGTAGAGAGCAACGAGGTCACCCTGAGCCGCCTCTTCTCTGGGCTGAACACTGCCAGCTCCCTCAGCCTCTCCTCACAAGGGTGTGCTCCAGACCCCTCACCAGCCTTGCTGCCCTTCT
>VWZE01021007.1:0-15657 GCA_013396675.1 Eubucco bourcierii | reverse complement strand
TTCTTTCTTTCTTTCTTTCTTTCTTTCTTTCTTTCTTTTTCTTTCTTTCTTTCTTTCTTTCTTTCTTTCCTCTCTTTTTCTTTCTTTCTTTCTTCTTTTCTTTCTCTACTTCTTTCTCTCTTTTTTCTTTCTCCATTCCTTTCTTTCTCTCTTTCTTTCTCTTTCTTTCTCTATTCCTTTCTTTCTCTATTTCTTTCTTCCTTCCTTCTTTTTTTTCTTTCTTTCATTCTCTTCCTTCCTTCCCTTTCTTTCCTTCTTATTTTTTTTTCTTTTTCTTTTTTTCTTTCTTTCTGTCTGTCTGAAAGGAACACGGAGAGATGTAGATTTGAGCTCCAGATTAGCTGCTGATACACAATACAAACACACTGTAGAGGAAATCCTGGCAGGGTCAGGTTGCCTCCTCAGATTGTATCTGTGCAGAGCAGTTGCTCAGCCTGGTAACTCAATCTTATTTAAGAGCTCCCTTCAAGCCAAGGTGATGCTGGTTTCCAAAGCATTAAAAGAAACTGCATCTAATTACATCTTGATTTCATTAAATGCCCAGAACACTGCACATGTATTTCAGGAGATGGCATGGCCTGATTTACAAACAGCTCACCACATGTGCACTGCCCATGAAAGCAAGTTCATAAAAGTTGCTTTGCTGCTGTGCTGCCTTTATTTTCAGCTGGTGAAAAGAGATGTGCTCTCCAACCAGTCCCTGCCCAGCCTATATCAGTGCTTAGGATTGCCCTGACCCAGCTGCAGGACCTTGCACTTGGTCTTGTTGAACTTCATGAGCTTGGGTCTTAAAAGTCTCCAGAGGAGGAGACTCCACTCTGCACAGCTTACTCCAGGGCTTCAGCACCCTCACAGGAAAAACATTTTTCCTGGTGTTGAGGTGGAACCTTCTGTTTTTCACCATCAGTTATTCCTACTGGCTTAAGTCTTGTGTGTTTCAGTTTGGGTGCTTGTGCTCTGGTGGGATTTGAGCAGGCACCTACCTCTCCCCTCTCCTTGCCATGGGATAGGATGCTGGTGAAGTGTGTTGCATCCTCCTCCTCTTCCTCCTGGCAAGGCTGAAGTTTATGGTTGCTGGGAGCTAGGACTGCTCCAGAGCTACCTTGAGTGCTGCAGCCTCAGGGTAATTAGTGGTAAAATTTATTCCTTGCTAGAAACAGAACCCAATGGAATCATACAAATGCTACTCCCTCACTCTCTCCCAAACATTCTCTGACCAGAAGATCCCAGAATCACAGAATGGTAGGGATTGGAAGGGACCCCTGGGGATCATTTAATCCAACTCTCCTGTTCACCACCTTGAAATAAAATTTAACCAAATCCAATCAGCTGCTCTCCAAGCCAAGCTGCTGTTTACTACCTGCCTAAAAATGACCAAACCCTTCCCTTTTACCCCTACCCTACTCACCAGCTCAGCCTCCCACCTTTGCCAGCCCTTCTCCCTCTTCCCAAACAGGCAACAGATTTCACTTTAGCTTTGAGGGAGGGGAGCTCAACTGGGTTATTAAATTTCACACCCTAATTGACATGCCTGCCCTAAAGTCCAACTTGCACAAACACAATTTCCCCTAATGACACAGGGGGGTGAAGCTTTCTGCTTCCACTGCTCCTCACCCTTCCCCTCTCCCCTAGTTCCTCTGGGAACCCAATTTAATTGCACACCCCCCCCCAGCTCAGAGGGTGGTGAGCAGGGCTGGGAGGTTAAAGAGAAATAAATCCTGCCATGCTGATGGTTTGGCTGTGATGGGATGGGAGGGTTTCAGAGTGGGCTCCTCCGCCCAGCACCGCTGGATGTGTGCAGCTGCACCTCCCCAGGGCTGCCATTGCCTTTGTAAATCCTTCCTGGCAACAGATTAACCTCAGCCAGGTCCCCTGGTAGGAGTAAGCCATTGATGTTTTAGAGATAGGATTCTACAGGTCTGGTTGGAGATCTTCATTTCCCAGTGACAGACAGGCTGGCAGCTGCCCATCACCACTCAGCCTTCACCTCCTCTATCTGCTGGGGAAAACCCTACCACAGACAAGATTCACACCTGGGAGTTCCCCCTGCTCACTGCTCCATGACAGAGCTCTGGACACAAAGCTCACACAATATTTTTTTTTGTATTTTTCTCCCCTTCAGCTTCCCACATGACACCTACCAGAACCCCAACTCTCTCAACCTGCCCACATAGCAGAGCTGCTGCAACCCTCTCAGCATCTTTGTGGCCTCCTCTGGAGCCTCTCCAATGGCTCCATGTCCTTCCAGTGCTGGGGGCTCCAGACCTGCACAGAGGACTGCAGGTGGGGTCTGACAAAGGCAAAGCCTGGACACTGCTGCCTTGGCTGCTAATTAATGCAGGACATGGATGTCATTACACTGATTGCTCAGTTCTGTTATTAACAAGGCATAAATCTCTGCATTAGTCACTCTCAACCTTTGGGTCACAACCCCTACAAGAGGTCAGCAGCAGATGTCCAGCCCAGGTCATGGCTCTCAACCCATTACCTGTTACACTATCTGGGGCTGCAGAGGTGGTCTGGGAGCCAAATACTTGGCCTGGCTATGCACTACCCACCCATTTCCAGATTTTCTTTACACACTGCTGGGGTTTTTAGACTTCCCCAGTTGTGGTTGTGATTCTAGTGGAGTTGGATGGATAGTGGAGTCCTGAGCAGAGTCTCAGAGATGGACACAGGGAAATCAGTCTGGATTATCTTCCCCAAAATCATGTCTACCACTCTCAAGGTGTCTCCAGACCTCACTGCTCTTGTAGTGTCCCAGAAGAAATGGGAATTAATACAAACACACAGAGATAACATCTTAAATATTTGGGCTTGAGTTTTGCCCTTCACTCCAAAGAAAAGACATCGAGCTGCTGGATCAGGTCCAAAGAAGGATGATGAACCTGGTGAAGGGTCTGGAGAAGAAGTCTTGTGAGGAGCAGTGAGGAACTGGAGTTGTTTAGTCTGGACTGGAGGAGGCTGAGGGGAGACCTCATTGCTCTCTACAACTTCGAGTCAGTCACAGCAAATTTGCAGCTGACACCAAGCTGGGGGTTGATGTTGCTGGGTTGGAGGGCAGAAGGGCTCTGCAGCAGGACCTCGACCACCTGCACAGATGGGCAGAGTCCAAGGGGATGTAGCTCAACAAATCCAAGTGCCAGGTGCTGCACTTTGGCCACAACAACCCCATGCAGAGCTACAGGCTGGGCTGGGAGTGGCTGGAGAGCAGCCAAACAGAAAGGGATCTGGGGGTGCTGATTGACACCTGCCTGAACATGAGCCAGCAGTGTGCCCAGGTGGCTAAGAAGGCCAATGGCATCCTGGCCTGCATCAGCAAGAGTGTGGCCAGCAGGAGCAGGGAGCTCATTCTCCCCCTGGACTCTGCACTGCTTAGGCCACACCTTGAGTGCTGTGTCCAGTTCTGGGCCCCTCCATTGAAGAAGGACATTGAGGTGCTTGAGTGTGTCCAGAGAAGGGCAACGAGGCTGGGGAGAGGCCTGGAGCACAGCCCTATGGAGAGAGGCTGAGGGAGCTGGGATTGGTTAGCACGGAGAAGAGGAGGCTCAGGGGAGACCTTCTTGCTGTCTCCAGCTACCTGAAGGGTGCTTGTAGCCAGGAGGAGGTTGCTTTCTTCTCTCAGGCAAGCAGCAGCAGAACAAGGGGACACAGTCTCAAACTGTGCCAGGGGAAGTGACAGGATGAGAGTAAATGGCCTCAAATTGCACTAGGGAAGGTTTAGATTGGACATGAGGAACAATTTCTTCCCCAAAAGGGTTGTCCAGGTTGCCCAGAGCAGTGGTGGAGTGCCCATCCCTGGAGGGGTTTCAAGGCCATGTAGATGTGGTGCAGAGGTAATGGTTCAGTGGTACCCTGGCAAAGGCTGGACTGGATGGTCTTCCAACTAAAATGTTTCTGTGACTCTCTACCAGATACCTACCACCAGCCTATTCCTTCCTCTTGCTTTGCTGCCATCTTCCCCTTTCCCTGCCACTTTTTCTCCATCTTCTGCTCTAAACCCAGGAGTGGAACAAATTATTTGATGTTCTCCACCAATTTTATCATCAGAGAAGACAGAAAACAGCTCCTGAACCTCATGCAGTGCTCACATTCCCACTGCAGTCCTATCTTCCCCAGGCTGAAGAGCCTTCAGCTGTCTGCACAGCTTATCTCACACCTTGCAGTCCTTGCAAGCTGTCACCTCTGCTCCTTCCATACGTTGGTGCATGCTTGCTGACAGCATGAACCAGACTAAGGAGGGTCTTGCACTCCAGCCCTTGAGAGGGGAAAACACTCAGGGCTAGAAAAGTCTTCGTTCCTGCTGCATCAAGTTTGAATGCCTTTCAGCAGGTAGATCCTGGTGTGGGAGTGTCACTGGCACTGCTGAGGGCTCTCCTGG
The DNA here is from genome assembly GCA_013396675.1 of Eubucco bourcierii. Lineage (NCBI taxonomy): Eukaryota > Metazoa > Chordata > Aves > Piciformes > Ramphastidae > Eubucco > Eubucco bourcierii. The sequence goes on along the minus strand of VWZE01021007.1, from coordinate 11,276 downwards.
AGAGTAAAGTAGGACATGTGCAATAGCCATGCCAGGTGATGTGCTGTTATGGGGTCGCAGCTTTGAAAGGCTCCTCTGCACTATGGGGTCCATGCCCTCACCCCCCATCAGCACAGCTGCTCCTGAGCACTGCTGCTGCCATTGAATCACAGAATCACAGAATGAACCAGGCTGGAAAAGACCTCTGAGATCATCGAGTCTAAGCTAGCACCTAACCCTTCTCCCTAACTAACATGGCTCATGCAGCCTCCTCTTAAACACCTCCAGGGATGGGCACTCCACCACCTCCCTGGGCAGCCCATTCCAATGCCAATCGCTCTTGCTAGGAAGAACTTCTTCCTAACATCCAGCCTGAACCTGCCCTGGTGCAGCTGGAGGCTGTGTCCTCTTGTTCTGTCCCTGGGTGCCTGGCAGCAGAGCCCAACCCCAGCTGGCTACAACCTCCCTTCAGGTAGCTGCAGAGAGCAATGAGGTCTGCCCTGAGCCTCCCCTTGTGCAGGCTGCACAGCCCCAGTTCCCTCAGCCTCTCCTCACAGGGCTTGTGTCAAGCACAAGAACTCTGCACCACATTGACTTTGGTTTGTCTTACCAGTTTCCCTGGCACCCCAGTGGGGGAAGAAGGGATGGAAAAGCAGGTGGCATCCATCCAAAACTGGCCAGCATTTCATTTCTGCCTTTATGGGCATTTTGTCAAGCATAACTGCAGAGGGGAACTCAGCAAACAGTAATTAACCACAAGCTGTGGGCAGTGTTCAAGTGCTTGCCCCCTAACCTGCTGGCACGTAGGAAACCTGAGATGCTGCTAACAGTTTTGTTTTGTTTTGTTTTGTTTTTTTTCAGCAGCTGAGTCCATTTCTGGCCCAAATCTATTTTCTATGGCTCTCAGATAACCCTGGTGGTTGTTTTCCTGAGCTCTCACCAAACAGCTTCCTGTTGTGTGAGTCTTGAGGGCAAACACAAACAAACAGAAAGGCAGTGGTGGGGGGAGCTGGTGAAATCGATTCCCTGTCCCACCAGCAGGCACTGGTGCCAACGAGAAACAGCTATGAGGCAGAATAATTAATTACCTACAAATGCAAGGCAAGCTGACAGTCCTAATTAAGATAGGGAGTGACAGTCTGGACAGTGCCTGCACTGCCCACTCCATTTTCTCAGGGCTTGTGAAATATGGAGTGAAGGTCTCTCCTGCCTTCCAGGTGGACAGATGGGAGAGCAGGAGGCTCCCCCGGATCAATAGCTCTTATTGCTCATCCCAGCTATACCCTGCAGCAGCTGCTCTGAGGAAGGGGAGGCAGGACCCCATGGTTATAGCAATAACTTCCTCCCTGCCCCGTTCCATCAGCAGAGAATTTTCCTCTTTCCTCCCCAGGAGTGAAATTTTGATTCACAGCCCAAAGAGAGAGGATCCAGCACCCTTTCCAAAGAGGTTGCCCTCTGAATCACCTCTCTTTTGTACCTCTGGGTCCTTACTCTTAATGAGACACCATCTGATTTTGACACGCACAGCTTTTGGTTACACCTCAAAACAGTGAGGGGCACAGGGAAACTGTTTTCTGGGAAAGCATCTGACCAACAGATCACTTTCCAGATCCAGGACCTTGACCTGGGTGTCTCTGTGCTGGGATGAGCTCTGGAGCTCAAGTAAGGATGTGAAAGCATCTTGACTAGGTACCTCCTGGCCCACAATGTGCTGGTACCTAAGGTGGATCTGAACTGATGCTCTGACTATGCCTGAGTCTCTTAGTGGTTTTCATCCTTCACACCTGATCACACCTGATCATGTTATCCAGTACCTGAGAGGGGTCTAGAAGAAAGCTGGGGAGGGACTTCTGATAAGGGCTTGGTGTGATAGGATGAGAGGAAATTGATCTTAAAGAGGAGAGATTGAGGCTGGAGATTAGGAAGAAATTCTTTCCAGTAAGAGTGGTGAGACACTGGCACAGCTTGCCCACGGAGGTTGTGGATGCCTGCTCCCTGGAGGTGTTCAAGGCCAGATTGGTTGAGAGCTTGAGCACCCTGGGCTAGTGGGAGGTGTCCCTGCCTATAGCAGGAGGTTTGGAACTGGATGATCTTTAATGTTCCTTCCAACCCAAGCCATTCTATGAATCTATGAACCCTGCCCCACCAGGCTGCCAGGAGCATCACATGCAGGGGTTCACAAGAGGCCTCTGTAGGCACAGAGTCAGGCTCAGAGGCGGATGCTTGGCATTCCTTTGTGACAGGCAACTATGTCGTCTGCGCTGGTCCCCTCTCCTGCTTTCCTTTTAAATACTTTAAGGTTGCATTTCAAGGGATTACCCTCTGGAGCTGACAGACAGACAGGTCTGTCTGTCTGTCTGTCTGTCTGCTTAGCACTCTATCTTTTCTGCAAATACCCTTTGCTCTATAGCATGTGAGCCAAGGATTAAACGCCCAGAGAGAAACAATTCGCTGTGACTTGGCCTGGAAAGTCTTTTCAAAGTTAAGTTATGGCTGTTAAATGTTAACACCATATAATGCCTGTCTTTATGGTATCTTTGCAATAAAGTGAAGACATGGTTCTATTATGAGCCAGTCACACAGAAGCTCCCAAACCTACAGTATTGTAGCAGCTTTTTAATCTCCTTTCCAAGCGCCGGGAGATTTTCACACAGGCTTTGTCTGCGGCGTTCCTCTGGGCTCGCCGAGCGCTCGCGCCGAGGCAAAGAGGGTTTAGAGAGAAAAGATGAAACTGCCAAGTTCACCCCCAGCTGTGCCAGGCCTGGGAAACCTCACACTTTCCCTCAGCCACCACAATGATGGTTGGACTCCAGAGGATGGTTGCTTCCATGATCTCAGAGGCTTTTTTCCAGCTGAAACGATTCCACGAGCCTGTGATTCTGTGATTCTGTGACTCTGTGATTCTATAATTCTGTAATTCTATGATTCTGTAGTTCTATGATTCTGTAATTGTATAATTCTGTAGTTCTATGATTCTGTAATTGTATGATTGTGTAATTCTATGATTCTGTAGTTCTATGATTCTGTAATTGTATAATTCTGTAGTTCTATGATTCTGTAATTCTATGATTCCATAGTTCTATTAATCTATGATTTTATGAATCTGTAATTCTATGATTCTGTAGTTCTATGATTCTGTAGTTCTATGATTCTGTAATTCTATGATTCTGTAATTGTATAATTCTGTAATTCTATAATTCTGTAATTCTATGATTCTGTAGTTCTATGATTCTGTAATTCTATGGTTCCATAGTTCTATTAATCTATGATTTTATGAATCTATAATTCTACTAACCTATGATTCTATAAATCTATCTTTCTATGTCTCTATGATTCTCTAATTCTGTAATTCTATGATTCTATAATTCTATTAACCTGTGGTTCTATTATTCTATGTTTCTGTGTGTCTGTGATTCTATAACTCTGTGTCTCTAGGATTCTATTATTCTGTGTTTCTATGCCTCCGTGATTCTATAATCTGTGTCTCTGTGATTCTCTAATTCTGTAATTCTATGATTCCATAATTCTATTAACCTGTGATTCTATCATTCTATGTTTCTATGCCTCTGTGATTCTATAACTCTGTGTCTCTAGGATTCTATTATTCTGTAATTCTATGCTTTTATAATTCTATTGATCTATGATTCTATGAATCCATAATTCTATTAATCTAAAATTGTATTAACCTATGATTCTATTATTCTATATTTCTATGATTCTATAATTCTGTAATTCTATGATTCTATGAATCCATAATTCTGTTAACCTGTGATTCTATGACTGTCTCTATGATTCTGTCATTCTATGATTCTATAATTCTATTAATCTATGATACTATCAGGTCTCCTGGAAGCCTTCTCTTCTCCAGGCTGCAGAGCCCCAACTCTCTCAGCTTGTCCTCACAGCAGAGCTGCTGCAGCCCTCTGAGCACTTTTGTGGCCTCCTCTGGACTGGCTCCAACACTTTCATGTCCTTCCTGTGCTGGGGACTCCAGAACTGCACACAGTAATTCTAGGATTCTATAATTCTATTAATCTATGATTCTATAATTCTTTTAATCTATGATTCTATGATTCTATAATTCTATTAACCTATGATTCTGTTATTCTGTGTTTCTGTTTCTGTCTCTATTATTCCATAACTCTACGTCTCTGTAATTCTATGATTCTATAATTCTATTAACCTATGATTCTATGTTTCTATGTCTCTATGATTCTGTGATTCTATTGATCAATGATTCTATGAATCTATAATTCTATTAACCTATGATTCTATGTCTGTCTCTATGATTCTATAATTCTATGGTTCTATAATTCTATTAATCTATAATTCTATTAATCTATGATTCTATGCATCTATAATTGTATTCACCTATGGTTCTATTATTCTATGTCTCTATGATTCCATGACTCTGTCTCTGATTCTGTAATTCTGTAATTCTATGACTCTATATTTCTATTAATCTCAGATTCTATGAATCTATAATTCTATTAACCTATGATTTTATTTTTCTGTCTCTATGATTCTGTCCCTATGATCCTGTAATTCTATTAATCTATGATTCTATGAATCAATTCTATGATTCTATGAATCTATTGTATGTTTCTGTGATTCTATGGCTCTATGTTTCTATGATTCCACCATAGATTGTGATTCTGTTATTCAATTATTTTCTGGGTTTATGTCTCTATAATTTTATACTTACATGGTTCTCTTATTCTGTTTCTATGCTTCTATGCTTCTATCCTTCTATCATTCCACCATTCTCTAATTCTATGATTCTACGATTTAGTTTCTGTAATTCTATAATTCTGTGATTCTACAGTTCTGTGGTTCTCTGATTCTGTGATTCCATAATTCCATGATTCTGTGATTCTCTTATTTTGCAATTCAACAATATTTTTATGCCTCTATAATTCTATGATTCTCTTATTCTGTTTCTATGCTTCTATTATTCTATGATTCTCTAATTCAAGGCTTCTATTATTCTAGAATCCTCTAAGTCTTCTGTGATTCAGTTTCCATGATTCTATGATTCAGTTTCTATGGTTCTATGATTCAGTTTCTGTGGTTCTGATTCTATGAATCACTTTCCATGCTTCTACGATTCAGTTTCTGTGGTTCTGGTTCTATGATTCAGTTTCCATGATTCTATGATTCAGTTTCTGTGATTCTATGATTCAGTTTCTGTGGTTCTGATTCTGAGTCAATTTCTGTGATTCTCTAATTCAGTTCCTGTGGTTCTGCTTCTATGATTCAGTTTCTGTGATTCTCTAATTCAGTTTCTGTGGTTCTGATTCTATGATTCAGTTTCCATGATTCTATGATTCAATGATTCAGTTTCTGTGGTTCTGATTCTGAGTCAGTTTCTGTGATTCTCTAATTCAGTTTCTGTGGTTCTGCTTCTATGATTCAGTTTCTGTGATTCTCTAATTCAGTTTCTGTGGTTCTGCTTCTATGATTCAGTTTCTGTGATTCTCTAATTCAGTTTCTGTGGTTCTACTTCTATGATTCAGTTTCTGTGATTCTCTAATTCAGTTTTTGTGGTTCTGCTTCTATGATTCAGTTTCTGTGATTCTCTAATTCAGTTTCTGTGGTTCTACTTCTATGATTCAGTTTCTGTGATTCTCTAATTCAGTTTTTGTGGCTCTGATTCTATGATTCTGTTTCCATGATTCTGTGACTGAGTTTCTGTGATTCTGATTCTTTGATTCAGCTTCTGTGACTCTATACTTCTATGATCCTGCAGTTCTGTGGCTCCCTGATTCTCTGATTCCATGCATGCCCTGACTTGCTTCCTGACTGCCACACTCCTTGTCCTTTCTTCCCATCCTCAAGGACAGCCACAAAGTTGCTTATCGTCCTGTAAATCAGTGGTGGCAATAAAAGGCTGGCACACAGAGCAATGGCTTTTGTACTAATGTACTACTTTGCAATTGCTGTGCATATCCAACCTATTAATGACACAAATTCATTACAAGAAATGAAGACACTGACTGGCCTGGGGCCAGAGTCGACTAAGGGCAAAAGAAAAAAAAAAAAAAAAAGAAAAAGAGAGAGAGAAAAAGAAGAAGAAAAAAAATCAAAGTTGCTTTTGCTCCTCTGGCAAGTTTGTGATGCAAGGTTGGGTGTGTTGGATGGAGAGCACTTTTTGCAAGTGAACATAGAATCACAGAGTCATTTTGGTTGGAAGAGATCTTTCAGGTCATCAAGTCCAATCATTAACCCAGCACTACCAGGACACTGCTAAACCATGGACCTCAGCATCCTATCTACAATGCTTTGAAACCTCTCTGAGGCCTTGAGTGAGCTGTGCTAGTGGGAGGTGTCCCTGCCTATAGCAGGGGGTTGGAACTGGATGATCTTTGAGGTTCCTTCCAACCTTACCATTCTTTGATTCTATGGGGATTCCATCACTGCCCTGGGCAGCCTGGGCCAGGCTTTGACAACCCTTTAGGGGAAGAAATTGTTCCTCAAGGCCAACCTACACCTCCCCTGGTGCAACCTAAGGCTCTTGTACTATGGCTTATGCTCTGGGAGAAGAGATTGACCTCCCCTTGGTGCAACCTGCTTGCAGGGAGATGTAGAGTCCAAGAAGGTCTCCCATGGCAGGAAGAAGTGACTGCTGAACACAGGAGTCTCAGGGATAAGGGGGGTGAAAAGGGAGGCTACTCTCTGTGTGAAACCAAGGGGATAAATGACTTCATCAACAGAGTGATGGATTCTGGACTCCAAGTCACAATTTTCAGGTTAGAAAAGCCCTTCACTCATGTGAAGGACTCATTGCAAACTGGAAAGGGGGGATTTTGTTGATCTGTTGCTTTATCCACTGCTCCCTTCATTTGTCTCTCTCCTTTTGGATCCATTTCTCTCCATTTCCTGGTCTAACAGTGCCTCTGTCACTCCATGTACTGCTCCTTCTATTGGTGGCCTACTGATCTATGTACTGTGCAGTGAGCACAGAGATTGTTTCATCCCTCAGATATTTTGCTGTGAGAGGTTTAAAACTCTGCATGTTTAGTTAAGCAAAGGAAGTGCTGAGCAATATGCACCAGATCAAAGACAAGACATTTAATACCAGAGGGCTGTTTAATTTAGCAATGAGAGCAAATGCCTTCCAATCAAAATGAAAGCTATTCAAATGAGAAACAAGGCATCAATTTTTTTTTTAAGGATGAGGAAAATGAACTGTTGGGACAAGTGATCAAGTGAACTGATGGTTTCTGTTGCATTCAAACAGAAGCTTCATAATTCTGGGAGTGAAATTACAATCAGCTACCTATTATTAGGTTGAAAGCTGAAGTGACTTCATGTTTTATGGCCTTTCTTCTACCAGGGTCATATCACTTGCTACAACCTTTTGGAAGTGTGCTCTGCTCTCAGCTGGATGTGGTCTGGTGAACCCAGTTTGTGAGTCCATCTGCCCAGGGAGCATCAGCCCAAATCGTGTCTGGAAACTGGACCATAGCATAGGAGAGGCTCTGGTTGGGAAATGTGTGGGTTGAGAAACTGGACCCAGTTTCTGCTACTGCTTCCTTTCTCTCTGGATGTGTGGGGCATGGAGAGTGTAGTATGGTGGTCAGAGGTGTTCACCTGCCCATGTTGTTCCAGCTGGCAAATTAATTCATGCTGATAAGAGAGAGGGAAATTAAGTTAATGAGGGACATAAGGCAGCATTTTCAGAAGGAGTAACGTGCACAAGAAGGGTTGTCAAGGCCTGGACCAGGCTGCCCAGGGCAGTAGTGGAGTCCTCATCCCTGGAAGGCTTTCAAAGCTGTGTAGATGTGGTGCTGAGGGCCATGGTTGAGTATTGACCTGGCAGTGCTGGGCTAACAGTTGGACTCGGTGATCTGAAAGGTTTCATCCAACCAAAATGATTCTGTGTGAGCAAAACTCCTGCTCCTGAAGCTGTATCAGAAAATGTCTCTGCACACTCAAGTGACACAGCAGAGATGTTCTGCAGCTCTTGTTTTGGAATACTGTACAGGTGGAGGAGAGAGGTAGGGAGACCACTGAGCCTGTCCTCAGCTCACCCCTTCTGCTGGGCCAGCAGCTGCCTGAGCAGTGAGCACATCAGCTGCAGGGCTTTGGGTTTTCTCTGCCCTCGCTGTTGATGTGCCCAGGGTCTTTATGGCAAAGCTGCTTGGTTTTATGGCAAAGCTGCTTGGTTTCAGGTACCAAACTACCCTCCAGCATCAGGTGACAGAGCAAGGAGTGTCAGACACTTGGGAGCTGCAGGGTAGCATGGCCTGAGTAACACAGAAAATGGAAGCCTTCTGCCAGGGTGGCAGAGGGCAGATTTGCCATGCCACAAAGGGAGGTCCATCCCCACATGGGCTTCCAAGTTCTGACCCATTTCAAAACCCTGCAGCTGTACTTTTATTTTTCTTTTAAGTGTGGCTGGGGATAGAAGTCAGACTCCTTGGCTGCTGTCCTGAGGAACCACCTCCCTTTTACCACCTCCTGATGGCAAATTCTCTTCTTTTGCCAAGGGGAACATAAATAAAAGGCCCTGGATTGGGGCAGCTGTTGAGCTGTTTCCTGACACAGCTCTGCTGGGACCTCTGCACCGTGCTCCCAAGCACCCATTCATTTAAATAGGGCAAGGCAAGAGCAGCTGTAGAAGACAGAAAGTTTCTGTTTAGACCAACAAGGCAATCCAAGACCTTCCCTGCACCAAATGCCAGCACTCACCCACGCTTCAGAGGGGGCTTTGCTACAGATTCAGTGGCAAACTCAGCTGGAAGGAAGGTTGATTAAAGTTCCCAGCTAATTAGTCGTTTAGCTGCAGAGCGTGTGCTGAAGGAGAAGTGTTGCAAAGCTTTCTAAAGGCTGGAAAGCCCAGAGCCTGGGGCAGAGCTGCCAAGCCAGGGGATGTGCCAAGTAGAGCACCCTAATGATATCACTGGCTGCAATTACAGGCAGAGGGAAGCAAACATTCAGCTCACACAACTGCAAATCTGCTGCAGCCTTCAGCAAGCTCAGCCCTGTGCCTCTGCCTCCCATGACAGCTTGGCTGCAGCTGAATTTACAAGTGGGCTCTTTCTTAGGTTGCTGTGTTTAAGTTTACCCTCACCTCCTCCCTCCTCTCTGGGTTATTTAGCTAAAAGAGCTCACTGGCAGTGGTGTGAGGCAGGCAGCAGCTCTGCTGAAGGTAGGGATGAATGGTAGGGGTTGGAAGGGACCTCTGGAGATCATCCAGACCAAGCCCCTGCTAAAGTAGGGGCACCCACAGCAGCTTGCCCAGGAGCACAGTGGCCACGTGGGGTTGGAATCTCACCTGACAAGGAGACTCCACAACCTCTCTGGGCAACCTGCTCCAGGCCTCCAGCACCCTCACAACAAAGAACTTTCTCCTCCTGCTCAGTCCAATCCCCTTGCTAAAGCAGGGTCACCTAAAGAAGGTCACAGGAGAATGCATCCAGACAGGGTTGGAATCTCTCTAGAGATGGAGATGCCTCCATCTAGAGATGGAGATGCCCACCTCCCTGGGCAGCCTGTTCCAGGGCTCCATCACTCTGAAATTCCTCCTCATGTTTAGATGGGACCTCTTCTGTTTGTTTGTGCCCATTACCCCTTGCCTTGTCACTGGGCACCACTGAAAAAGGCCTGATCCATCCTCCTGACATTCAGCTTTTAATGATTTCATAGAATCACAGAANCAAGCTCAGCCCTGTGCCTCTGCCTCCCATGACAGCTTGGCTGCAGCTGAATTTACAAGTGGGCTCTTTCTTAGGTTGCTGTGTTTAAGTTTACCCTCACCTCCTCCCTCCTCTCTGGGTTATTTAGCTAAAAGAGCTCACTGGCAGTGGTGTGAGGCAGGCAGCAGCTCTGCTGAAGGTAGGGATGAATGGTAGGGGTTGGAAGGGACCTCTGGAGATCATCCAGACCAAGCCCCTGCTAAAGTAGGGGCACCCACAGCAGCTTGCCCAGGAGCACAGTGGCCACGTGGGGTTGGAATCTCACCTGACAAGGAGACTCCACAACCTCTCTGGGCAACCTGCTCCAGGCCTCCAGCACCCTCACAACAAAGAACTTTCTCCTCCTGCTCAGTCCAATCCCCTTGCTAAAGCAGGGTCACCTAAAGAAGGTCACAGGAGAATGCATCCAGACAGGGTTGGAATCTCTCTAGAGATGGAGATGCCTCCATCTAGAGATGGAGATGCCCACCTCCCTGGGCAGCCTGTTCCAGGGCTCCATCACTCTGAAATTCCTCCTCATGTTTAGATGGGACCTCTTCTGTTTGTTTGTGCCCATTACCCCTTGCCTTGTCACTGGGCACCACTGAAAAAGGCCTGATCCATCCTCCTGACATTCAGCTTTTAATGATTTCATAGAATCACAGAATGGTTTAGGTTGGAGGGGACCTCAAAGCTCAACCAGTTCCAACCCCCTGCCATAGGCAGGACCACTTCCCACTAGAACAAGTCACTCAGGGACTCATCCAACCTGGTTCTGAACACCTCCAGGGAGGTTGTGGAGTACAGAAGCGCAGATCAAAGATCCCATTCTGTGCTTCTGTGCTCCACAACCTCCCTGGCAACCTGTGCCAGTGTCTCACCACCCTCACTGCAAACAATTTCTTCCTAACATCCAGTTTCAATCTCCCCTCTGCCACTTCAAACCCGTCCCTCCTCGTCCTGGCATTTCCAGACCTTGTCAACAGTCCCAACCCAGCCCTCCTGCACCTGCTTCAGATACTGGAAGGCTACTGCAAGGTCTCCTCAAGGCCTCTTTTCTTACAAGCATTTCTGAGAGACTCCCTTGGTCTTCCCCAGACTACAAAGTCCCAATTCTTTCAACTTTTCCTCATCACAGAGATATTCCAGCGCCCTAGTCACCTTTGTAGCCCCTATCATTCTGAGTGATTCAAGCATCTGTCCCCACCTCCAGGTGTTTAGATTCACCTCCAGGTGTTTAGAAAGCAAACATCTGCAGAGGTTTAGAAAATATGCATGTGTTCAGGTTGGATAGTAGGAACAATTTCTTCCCAGCAAGGGTTCTCAGGCAATGGAGAAGTCTGCCCAGGGAGGTGGTAGAGTCACCATTCCTGGAGGGATTTAAACAGATGTGTGGATGTAGTGTTGAGGGACATGGAGGCAGTGGCTTAGCAGCAGTGATGGGATTGTGAGCACGATGCAAGAAGATGGACTTGAGGATATCAAAGCTCTCTTCCAACCTCAACAGTTCTTCGGTTCTCTGGTTCTGCAGGGTAGGTTGAGAGGCAAATCAGATTGAGAGTCATGAAGTTTCGAGAAACCCTTATAGCAGCCTTCCAGTATCTGAAAGGGGCTACA
>VWZE01021005.1:35299-48661 GCA_013396675.1 Eubucco bourcierii | reverse complement strand
TGTGGGGGGTGGGGGAACTCCCAAACCTTCACACTAGCACAGCAGGTGTGACCATCAGTAGTCACCTAGTAAGTCATGCACAGACTGACAGATACTGTGGACATCATGCTTTGTATTAATGAAGCTCTGATACAAGTTACCCAAACTCATTGCAATTATTGTTTAAAAAATAGTTAAGATACTGAAACAAAACAGAGAACCGAAAGAAGCCATGCTAAGTGGTTCATTATCTTGATCAATCTTTGATTAACACCAAAGAAAAAGCACTTTATACAGGTGATGCTCAGCATTAGTGGATGACAGAAAGAAATGCCCCTGCATTTCACAAATGCTTCCAGTAAAGCTTTTAGAGTTCCTGAGTGAAATTACAGAGCTTCATTACTTTGCAGCTTTCATGAAGGCTAAACACACAAATGTAACCATCTTTCAGAGATACTCTTTCATACACCGCAAGGAGGCAGAAAAACAAATTCTGAAGTTTAACACCTCGAAAGCTTATTTCCAACAGCCTTATTCCTGCAGTGCCTCCAGGAGAGACTGATCTACAGCTTTTTTCAGCTTCTTTAGCCATCTCAGATTGCCCAAGGGCACTTGCTGTAGCTATGGCAAAAACGCTGCATTCATATGAAATAACCTAATCTTCTCACTGCATCTGAATCACATGCATATTTTAGTCCCAATATGATGAACACTACCACTTTTGTTTCTTCTACCCTAGCATCTCATATTCCTTTAAGAGTAAGCAGTTGAGGTAGTTTTCCTAGAGTAGTTAGTTTCTTAGTTCTTATCACAGAATCACAGAATTAACCAGGTTGGAAAAGAGCTTCAAGATCATTGAGTCCAACCTATCACCTAACCCTTCTAATTAACTAAACCATGGCACTAAGCACCTCATCCAACCTCTTTTTAAACACGCCCTCCAGGGATGATGACTCCATCACTTCCTTGGGCAGCCCATTCCAACGGCAAATCACTCTTCCCATAAAGAACTTCTTCCTAACATCCAGCCTAAACTTACCCCGGTGCAGTTTGAGACTGTGTCCTCTTGTTCTGTCACTGGGTGCCTGAGAGAAGAGACCAAGCCCCACCTGGCCACAACCTCCTTTCAGGTAGTTGTAGAGAGCAATAAGGTCTCCCCTGAGCCTCCTTTTCTCCAGGTTGAACAACCCCAGCTCCCTCAGCCTCTCCTCGTAGGGCTGTGCTCCAGCCCCCTCATCAGTCTTGGTGCCCTTCTCTGGACATGTTCAAGCACCTCAACATCTTTCTTAATTCGAGAGGCCCAGAACTGGACACAATACTCAAGGTGTAGCCTAACCAGCACTGAGTACAGGGGCAGAATGACTTCCCTGGTCCTGCTGGCCACACCTCTTGTGATACAGGCCAGGATGCCATTGGCCTTCTTGGCAACCTGGGCACACTGCTGGCTCATGTTCAGTCAATTGTTAAGCAGTACCCCCAGGTCCCTCTCTGCCTGGCTGCCCCCCAGCCACTCTGTCCCCAGCCTGTAGCGCTTACCTACTCTTGACCCATTCTGGCAAAGAGACGTAATCCAAGCCTGCCATCCTACAGATATTCTGTAACGGAACAATTCCCTCAACAACTGCTTCATAATATCTAGAACACTGAAGCTTTACAGATACCCTCCCCAAATTTCCCACCAACATCATCACTTTTGGAATAACCTTCATTAAATTCCACAGCTCTATGGCCAGGACTTGGATCTTCTGAACCCAAGATCATTACTCTAATCACAGACATTCCAAATATATGTATTTTTTTTAATAATGCAAATTCACCAAACTTCTTTCAATCTTAATAAGTTTAAGACTCAAAATAGTCTTCAAATAATCCCCCCATGCAGAAGTCAATCTAACCATCCTTTTCTTCTTGCATAATTCCCAGTGTAAGTACAACCACATGAATGAGAAACAATTGTCCACCAAAATAAAAGCTGCCTTGCCCAGGTCCTCATTAGTACAAATTCATCTGTCCTTTGTTTTCAGCTTCTGAGTGAGAAGAACAGATATAAGTTGTATTCATTACAGTAAGTTGTATTCATTACAGCCCTCATTATGACTCTTGCTATGAGAGCAAGATATCCTAATTGTAAGACAGATGAGAAAGACAGTGTCATCCTGTAGTAACATGACCTTTCCAGTATTTCATATTTTGACTTGTTGACCATTCCATCTGCTTGTTGCATGCTGCAGGGAAGAACAGAATAGTCATACACGATGGTACCTAGGAGGAAAGTTAACCCATTACTGCAAACCCATGTAACCTCATTAAAAGCCTTAGGTCCTGCCTTGACTCCTAAACTGCTGCAGCTTAGCATGCTTTTATGTTAATAGTGGCAGTAAGCATTTTTATGAAGATAGTAATATCTCTGAGATCTCATTCACAGATTAAGTTTCTTTTGTGAAAAAGAGATGATAGATTACAATTCTGGCAACACTTTGCAATGAGTGACTAATCGTGTTTAATTTCTTAGATATTCATTATCTTAATGCTAATCCATCTGGCAATAAGGAAGGAATAACACAGAAGTTTCTATTCTTTCTTTTATAATTTAGCACAATTTTTAAATACCTTTTGAGATCTTTTTATCAGAAATCACTAGATAGTTTCACATCACATAAAATAGTATAATATTACGGCATCACTAATGCCTCAGCACTTTTATAACTTGATTTGAAGACTGGGATATAAATTCCAGCACCTGTGACCTGGCCTTTCTGTGCCTTTTAGAGTATTGGCACTTGGTAATATCAATACTTCTCAGTGGCTATACAATCTGAGCCAAAAAATTCCTTGGTGAGCATAAATGTTTGCAAAATTAGACAAAACAAAAGCCAAAAGCAAATGACTATTTACATCAGGAAAGATATGAAAGAGACTACCACTGGAAGTTGGAATTTTAAAAGCACAAGTTGTGACAAATGCAACTCCCAATAGTGACCAAAGGTGTACATTAAACATGCACATTTCTGTAAAGAAGACTGCAATTTCTTTCAGCAATACAAATAATTACAACAAAAAGTATTTGAGATCAGAGATCTGTATACATCTGCTCCTAGAGACTGACCAAGCCACTGAAGCAATTCAAGAGGGTCAACCTTGCCAGATAGATATGGTCAAGGGCTGAGAATAGGAAGGAGATGGTTAAAAGAACAGTAGGAACAGTCTAAAGGGGAAAGTTCAGACTGGGAGGAAAAAAAATAAAAAGGAAAAACAAAGCAGTTTGGATTCAGATATTTGAGAATCTAAAAAGAAACAAATGGAGATGATTCCATAATGGAGGGCTGAACAGTACGAACAGGAGACAATTACAGCAGCACAGAAGTCCCTCTGAGGAACAGAAAGAAAAGTAGAGCTGCAAGGGAAAAGGGTGGGTGGGGGAAAAAAAACAAAACAAAACCAAAAACACATCAACTCCAGAGAATTGGACATGCTGAATTTGAGATATCAGTGGCCCAAAAGGAAATATTCAACATATAGTTAAACCACAAAACTGCTAAAACATGACTGGGAGGTCAAGAGGTAGATATAAAAGCAGAGAATATCAAAGTTCAATACTACCTTTGCAAGAATACATGTAAGAGTGTATATAACCACATGGGAAAACTGATGGAAATATGACTGTCAAACTCTACAAANAAAAAAAAAAAAACAAAAAAAAAAGAAAAAGCCCAAATGGGCAACACCATTATTTTGGTTTCTTAAGAGTTTAAGAAAGCTACACCTTCCTAATCATTCTTTGCATAACTACTATTTGTGTAACTCGAGTCATAAAGTGAATTAATAATTCATAAGCAATGATGTTAAAATTAATTCTCCCATGTCTAATTTTCTTCTTTAAAAAAAAAAAAAAAAACACATAATACACAGTGGAAATTAAAATGGTTCAAGCTAGTTTATACTAGTTAAACGTATTCATGTTTTCCATAGTGCACTCCCTCTCTTCCTATGAAAACAGTTAAGTCGTATTAATATTATTATTTAACAAGATCAGTAAAAATTAAACTCTACCATTAAAAAGAAAAACAGAAGCATGTTTCCTCTTGTTTACAGGTAATTAGCAAATTTCTAAACAGTACACAGAGAAAGATATTAATTGGAGGGGGGACAGAGAGAATAGAGAAAAACTGATTGGTACTGCATGAGAAGTAATTGCAAGGCATATTGTGTTTCTTTATATATTTTAGTTAAACAATGGTATGTAAAGCACAGAGAACTTTAAATGTTCAGAATTTTGCAAGGCATTACCCTGCTTTCCTGTGAAGTAAACCATTCAAACCTCATTTTTTAAATGAGAAAATACACAGACAGTAAGATTTTTCCCAGAGACATTTCAGCTATGTTTATAAAACACAGCGTAGGGGAGTCAGTGATACAGCCAAGCCTGGAATGCAGAAACTCCTGCTACTGAAGCAAGATGCAGTGTAGCATCTGCAATTATCAAAGGAAATAATTCTCATATGGCACACTTGGTTTCTCTGAAATGCCTTTGATATGTGACCAGTGTTGGAGCACATGCTTACAGATCTTACCACACAGTAAATTAAACATACAAGTAACTGCTGGGGACCTGATTATGGTTTCATGAAGTGATTTCATGAAATCACTGAAGTAAGATTCAACACAAGACTTTGTTCTTAACCACAGCTTACAGAGGAGGATCCAAATTAAACAAATTAGCCACTCCAATCCATGTTAAGGAATAAACACACTGAGGACAGCAGAACACATTCAAAGAATCAGTTGTAAGTGAAATGCACTTACAATAGGATTTCTACCAGTACATGAAGGACACTGACAAACAACTGAGTTGAGAAAAATGAGTGGACAAAGAACACGTCTATGCCATCCTGAATTAAAGGACTAAAATTATTAATTAGTAACTGACCAACCATTTACATACTCAGGATCAGGGTGGATCAATTCAAAGCACACTTAACTATGTGCTTAACCTGGACCTGCTCCCTCCATTGTAGCATGTTGCAATACTGCAGCTGAGAGGGGAAGAGCCTCTCCTGCCCTGAAATGACTGCACAATTGGGTCCTGAATCTTCCCATTTCTCACCTTTCTACCATTGTGCCTGAATAGTCTTTTCATGGATGCGCTTTGCAGGTCAAAGCTCCAGCAAATATTCTCAGTTGTCCATCACTAAAGTTCTTTAAGGGAAATCCTTTTTATTCACTGCAAGCTGCTTTGGGATCTGAGGTAGAAGGACAGGTGCTTCACCTATCTAGAATGTAGAGCATGTCTCATTTACACGCTGAGTAATTATACTGACTCTGGCATGTAAATAAGCAGTTCTTGAGTGGCTAAAGGTAACTCCTGAAGCTTGACCCATCATATTCTGGTTTTTGTGTTATGGCGGTTTTTGTTTGTTGTTGGGTGGGTTTTTTTGGTTGGACTTTTTTTTTTCCCCCCCTTTGGGGATGGGGATTAATCACAAAAAGCCAGAAAAAATACCACAGCATTTAAACCTGGCAGAAATATATAAACACCATCAGGCACTTATTAAGTTCATCAGTTGAATATCTACAGGCAACCAACACTAAAAGCTGGTATTAACATGTCTGAAGACCACTAGATGCCAATATTTCCAATGAACACATGTATTTTGAATTAAAATGTGAGAGGGTGATAAGTTACATGAAAGCACTCTGTTAAAAAGCATTTGCATGTACTCTTTCACAACCATACAGAACACCCAGATGTAGACGAAGGCAAAACTAATGACAAACTCATTAGGTTGTCAGAGAAAGTCTGTGATAGTAACAGATCTGAATACAAAGCCATGGAAGTACCCAAATGATATGAAATACATCAGTGTGCAGAGTACAATCATATGTTTTAAATAGTGTCAAGCTGTATCATTGTTGCAATCCCAGCGTAATGAATAACAACCAAATGAAGCAAAAAAATCTTAAGAAATAAAATGGACACCCTCATATCTTCAAATTGCATGTCATGCAATGCCTTCCATCTAACATTTTGCTATTTACCATTACTAATGTGCCTTTTTGCTGGATCATCCTAAGCCAAGACTGCAAATGTCAGGTTTTCCCTCACAGACCTTTACATTTAGCCTTCCAGTATCTGAAGAGGGCCTACAAGAAGGCTAGGGAAGGATTATTTACAAGGTCATGCAATGACAGGACAAGGGGCAATGGGTTTAAACTGGCAGAGGGGAGATTTAGACTGGATGTTAGGAGGAAGTTCTTTCCAGTGAGGGTGGTGAGGCACTGGAACAGGTTGCCCAGGGAGGTTGTGGCTGCTCCCTCCCTGGAGGTGTTCAAGGCCAGGTTGGAAGAGGCCTTGAGTGAGCTGTACTAGTGGGAGGTGTCCCTGCCTATGGCAGGGGGTTGGAACTAGATGTTCCTTGAGGTCCCTTCCAACCTTACCATTCTATGATTCTGTATCTGCTGTATCAGTCACTGAT
Source organism: Eubucco bourcierii (assembly GCA_013396675.1). NCBI lineage: Eukaryota > Metazoa > Chordata > Aves > Piciformes > Ramphastidae > Eubucco > Eubucco bourcierii. The sequence goes on along the minus strand of VWZE01021005.1, from coordinate 42,209 downwards.
TTAAAGGAACACAGGAACAGTCATGATGTCTTGAAAATTCATTATTAGTATTTTCACCTCTATACCCCAGTTCAATATTATCTACAGTATTTTTTCATTAATAACTTTGTTATTACAGAATTAGAAATGTAATTTTCGAAATTAGTCAAATAGTACAAAACTACAAACCCACTTTCAGCTACACTGTAGGTTTGCAGCTTCAATTTTTAAAAAGGATGTTGTTCTACCAGCACTTATCAACCTAGCTATTCGTGCAAGAAAAGATTCAAATCACAAGCACCTACTGGGCTGTATATAATTTTTACGATAGTGCTTGCTAGCTCCCTCATCTAGAAAACAGATTTTGGAATTCTGATAAAATATTTTAGTTGAGGCATGACCATCTCCTTTAAGGTAAGCAAGAAAGTGTTTTCTTTACTTAACACCTTCAAGTGCTTGACAGACTGTTCATCTATCACCTGACACCATAATTCCCAAGAGAGACTACATTCAAATGAATTGTTGTCTGAGGATTCTGAACCATTCTTACCATGGCTGTATTTCCTAAGTGTACCTGGTGGAAGTCTATCTGCATTAGAGAAGTTAATTAGTCAACTGAGAGCTGGAATCTCACCAGGCTAATTTTTGCTGTCAGGGATAATGATAGATTTTTCAAGCCTTAAACCAACAATTGGTGCAAAAGATCAACTCACTAATGATTGTCAATTAGTCGTGTGACTGTTGACTTCATTTTTCTGCCTTTGAAAAACATGTCATACTCATCCAACAACAGCCTACACCACCTGTATTTTGCAGCTGTGAAAATACAGATATTCCAACTAAATCCCCAGAGACACCACAGCTAAATGTTTTTGGTAAATAGTAAGCACCTTATTGTTGTAACGTTATTAACTCTGCTCATTTGTCTAGAAAAACAGCACAGCATTCGTAACTGCAGAATAATCTAAACATTTCTGACAATAAGTTAAGTCATTCACTGTAAATAGCTTATACCTATTTTCACATAAGAACTTCAAAAAAAATACTTCAGTTAGGAAAATCAAGGCTATCTCTTAGAACAATTACACATTGGAAGTCTCAAATCAACATGAGGATATCAAACTTCACAGTATGTATGTTCACATACGTACATCTGTAATTATAGCAGAAGCAGAGGTGGTGGAGAGGGTCTGTAAAGAAGGGCAACATTTGTCAGAAAGCCAGAAAAATCAAATCAGCTAAAAGAAATTTACCTTCATCCCAATTCAGTGTAGTCTTCGCTTTAGAAAATGTTTTCTTTCACAGGTGTAAAAGGTTAACCCTCCTAGGTGAAGGGAGTGGTCAGAACTTAACCCCGTGCCTGCTTGATCCTAGGTGTAGTGTTTAGCCCCCTCCCACTTCCTGTCTGGACCCCCTATATAAACAGAGGAACTTCCTGTTTGTTGCTCTCTCTTGTGGCCTGCCTGCATGTTTGATACCACCTTTGTTCCTGGTCTCCTGTCTTATTGTGTGGTCAGTTTCCTACCAAATGGTGGACATCCCTTCCATGCATTGCCATCCATCTGGTTGTACATATATTTTGTATCTTGTTTTCCCTTCCCTATACCTATTTGTAACTCCCCTACCTTAAATACCTTTTATTTGTTTTCCTTTCAACTTCCAAATCATAGCCAGGCTGTTCTTTGGCTGTTTTTACCCCTTCTCTCTCCTCCTTTCTTTTTTCCTTTCCAAAAGGGGTGGGAGAGGGGAAAGCATCCTGCTATTATTGTATTGGATTCTGTTAGATACATATTTTTGAGTCCCCCGGGAAGCTTAAACTCAAACCAATACAACAGGGAAGAGCACAGTTCAGTGGGAGCAGTTCTAAGAGTCAGGTGACTATATGACCTCAGCAATCACAGCCCAGAAAGCAATGGCAACTTCTGAAAGTTCATCCTAAGTAAACATAAACTTCCACTCCCACAACAAATTCTCAAAATAGTACATTTCCATTGAACTAATTTGAGGTGGGCCCCAAACCCAGTTGCTTGCTAGAGAAAAAGAGTAGCCTTCACTCTTCTCTTGCCATTGACACTCTACTAGCAAAGGCTGGTAAGTGCTAATAACAGCAATATCACAGTATCACAATATCACCAGGATTGGAAGAGACCTCAAAGATCATCAAGTCCAACCCATTACCACAGACATCAAGACTAGACCATGGCACCAAGTGCCACGTCCAAACGTGCCTTGAACACCTCCAGGGACGGTGACTCCACCACCTCCCTGGGCAGCCCATTCCAGTAGCCAGTGACTCTCTCAGTCAAGAACTTTCTCCTCACCTCCAGCCTAAACTTCCCCTGGCACAGCTTGAGACTGTGTCCTCTTGTTCTGGTGCTGGTTGCCTGAAAGAAGAAGGTAACCTCCCCCTGGCTACAACCACCCTTCAGGTAGTTGTAGACATCAAGAAGGTCTCCCCTGAGCCTCCTCTTCTCCAGGCTAAACAACCCCAGCTCCCTCAGCCTCTCCTCATAGGGCTGTGCTTGAGGCCTCTCCCCAGCCTCGTTGCCCTTCTCTGGACACGCTCAAGCACCTCAATGTCCTTCTTAAATGGAGGGGCCCAGAACTGGACACAGGACTCAAGGTGTGGCCTAACTAGTGCAGAATCCAGGGGGAGAATGAGCTCCCTGCTCCTGCTGGCCACACTATTCCTGATGCAGGCCAGGATGCCATTGGCCTTCTTGGCCACCTGGGCACACTGCTGGCTCAACATCGTCAGCTAAGTCCCTGTTACTAGAAATGTAATGAGAATCAGATTGGACTTTCACTCTTCCTCCATGTTTTAGAGACGCAGGTTATTAGCAACACAGACATGGAAATAATATTGAAGCATATGACTCAAATTGCTGGGTGCTGAGAATTGTCCTTTTTATGTTCCTGAGCACACCCTAGAGATCCAGGTTCATACAAGGAAGAATGTAAGATTTATCATGAAACTTCCTCCAAGACACTTAAAAGTCACTACCTAAGTAATACTGTGCTCTAAAAAGCCTTGCTTATGCTATTCTACCAGTCCATGTTCTTTCTAAGAGGCTTCTCTAAAGGCTTCACACTCTCCACCCTACATCTCACAGCGCTCTTCCTCGATACTTCTCTCTTCCCCTGTCCCTATGTCTTCATCTATTCTCTTTCCACTGGTGGTCTTCAACAACCTGCTGTTCTCTGTATTTCAAGCTTCTGGCTCCACAGCATTCAAGTGCTACAGATTTCATGAATAAAAGTTAGGGACTATTCTGATATCATTCTAAGTAAACCCCAAATTTTTGATTTAAAAATGGAGAAAAGGGTCATCATCTCAATGGAGCTAACCTGACGTGAAAAAACTCAATCTGAAATGCTGAACTCTGTTGACACTGTATGCAATGTATAACAAATAAAATCATAATACTTGGTTCTATTTTTTTCTAAAAGCAATCAGGTAATGGATACCCATTCAGTTCAGCAACCTAGATATGCAAAATTTACAAGGATATGTCATTTTCAAATTAGAAACCTTGTACTTGCTCAGCAGTTCCTGAGCCTCACCAAATCACAAACTTCTCATGAGAAAGGGTTAGGCTGATTTACTTATTTAATCACAGCAGATGAGTGGATGGTGCAACTTCCTGATTCTGGCAGCTGGCACAGAAAGAACTACCAAAACCCATGACAGTCGAGATGTCAAGAATGGATACTGCCCCCTCTTACGAAAAGCCTTTAAGGGCAAATTTTCTAAAGGCGTTGGAAAGACACTGCTCAGTCAGAATGGGAGTTCTCACTGTTTACCAATACCAAAAGGAAAAAAAACAAAAAAACCCTTGCCCAATGTTTTATATCATGATCCAGCAATTTATATACTGCATTTCTGGATGAAACACCACAAGAAGACATGATGGTAAAATAATAAAATGGTGGGAATCTTCTATACAGTACTGAATTCTATCTGCCAGAATTCTCATGTTGGTTTGTCTCACTAACCTCTGGGGTTTTTTTCCCCATAAAGCACACTCCTGGGAGTGGAAGCAGAAATTGCACTTTGGTTTATGTCCACATGAAAAAAAAAGCAACAACCCCCCCCCCCCCCAAAAAAAAAAAAAAAAAACCAAAAAAACACACAAAAACCCAAACCAAACAAACAAACAAACAAAAAAAAAAAAACCCACCACCAAAACAAATCCCATCTTTATCAGGGACTTCCATCATAACCAGAACCCTAATTAAGTAACTTTTATCTTATTTGTGTTTTTAAAAGCAGGAAAACACAGCTACCTGACCAACAGACACAGCAGTACCAGTGTCATCCTTCTATTTGTATTTTCCAGAAAACCATATATATGTTTCTGTAATAGGGCATGCTGTAACTAGGCTGCCTTCTGCCATTTTTTTTTAAATTTCTTTTTTTCCCCCTGTAAATCCACATGAGAACTGGAGCCAGGCTAGACAGCACATGATATGGGGAAAGGGAAAACTTCACATCACTGGAATTCTCTCTCGGTGGGGATTGAGAGCTTGGATGTTCTTAGGTTATTGCTATGCTGAGTGCTAACATTGCTGTTAAATATTTTATCAGTCAAGACTAAAACCCAAGGAATGCATGGAAAACAAGGGTTGAATGATCTCTGTTTTAGTCTCACATTGTGTAGATTTTCTTTCCTTCCATTTTGCGTCCTGCTTCTTCTATTTATGTTTCTCCCAAATACTTCCCCCAAAGCAGCTACTCTGAGGGTTTTCTTTTCCACAACAGCAGCTGTGGTACAGTGCACTTTATAAGGGCTGACAGTTAACTGAAGTAAACATAAGGACACAGCAGCATTAGGGATGTCAGTCTGCAAATAGAATTTCGTTGTAATTCTCTGCGTGAGGTCTGGGAGCAGCCGATGGCTGAATTAAGAGCAGCGCTTTTGCAGATTTTATGAGGCTGATGCGTGTGACTATCCTCCCTCCGTCACACTAGAGGCTTGGATGATGGAAAATCATGTGATTATCTGTGCACGCACAGCAAAACATCTCGCTCTTTTCAGGTCCTTGCTTTTCCTTTCTCCTGTCAGCTTTTTTTCAATGACTCCCTAACACCCATCACACTGATTTACTTGTAGTGGAAGGGCACAAGAACTAAGGAATGCCCCTTTCTCACCTCCCAGTTCCCTTATCCTTTCCTTCCCACACACACGAAAAAGCCCCCCTTAAAATCCTTTTGCTGCTGTAAACAATAACTTCCAGACATGAATTTATCTGTGCTTTCCACTCTGTGGTTTGCGCCGTCATCTGCTAATAACAGAGTTTTGACCATCTGCAGCACTGAGCTTTTCCTGTGGTTCCTCCCTGCCATTTCAAAGAATTCGATAAATAAATCACAACTGATCAGTGGATGAAACATGAAATACGTGGGCACTGCATTCTTGTTTAGTCTTTGTTTCAGAGAGTTTAAATGACGGATGAGTTTCTCCTCACACATACCTGCCTGTGAGGAAACAGCGAGAGCTCTGGTTCCGTTTTCAAAGCATTACAGGGAGAGGATGGGAAGCCGAGGTTACGTCAAAACCAGAGCGGTTTGGCTCTTGACAGAGTGAAGCCTGATAAAAGAAACAGCAGAGGCTGGACTCTGGAGAGGGTCCATCTTTGTTTCATAAGGTGGAGCCATTTCGTTAAAAGTTGATCGGTTTAGGTAAGTAAATGGAGACACGACAGAGTGCCGGGCTTGCGTCCTCTTTTCATTTATCAGAAGACTCTGGCTGGAAAATGTCTGCAGCCGGGGCCATGTTACATACTTCATCTGATATCAGAAGGTATTGATTTTTCCTACCGATATTCTTCTTCCCTCACCCACCCCACTCCCCCCCTCCCTCCCGTTTCCTGCATCTTGCGCGGTGGCAGAGCAGCTGCAGCCCACGGAACTGTGGGAACGGCTTTCACATCTGAGCCCATTAGTCACCAGATGTCACCTTCTGCTGCCAGCGCCTCAAACAGCCCAGCAGACAATGTCCCATGCATGCTGAACATCTGAACGCCGACTCGTTCAATAATGTGGACAGCTCAATGGTTGCAATGACATCCTCGGCACCTGACCCCAAAGCCATGTGCGCAGTGACACCTACAGCCGACACACGAACCCCAGCACACGGCCCCGGCCAAGGCGGGGGGGAAGGGGCAGGGGTGGCTGTTCTCTCTCCCCCTCTCCTATTTTCTTCTTTGTTTTAAGGAAACACCTCTTAAGATGTAATTGATTTTATTCACCGGAGGAAATACCAGCTTCTCTATCGATTTCTACACTTGCTGAATTTATTTTGTTTTCTCCTCTGTGTGATACCGTAAGACGTTATTAAAAGGTGGTGTAGATCAAATAAAATTATTTGTTTGCCCCTGGAAAGACTATTAAAAAAAAAAAACAAACCAACAAAACCTACCATATTTTTAACATTTCAGCTCAATTGCAGGGGAAGAAATGATTAAGCATCCACAGCCATTATCTGGTGCTCGTTAGCAAGTTGTTTATAGAGCTGCAGAACAGCGGGTAGAAGCGGCTGCCGCACAGCCCGACGCCACCTCTTGCTCCACAGCAACCTTTTCTTTTATAGCCTCACCAAGCTCCCCCATCATTTCACTACGAAGGGCCAAGTAGTTATTAGAGTAAGATTTTCAGTGGTGTTTTAAACAGTAAATAAAATATCTTAAAGAAACATTTACGAAAACCAATATCGCTATTTAAAAAAAAAAAAACAAAAAAAACAAAAAAAACCAAAACTTTAAGAAAGCTCTGCCGAATCCTGTGGGGGAGCGCTTGCACAGGGTTGTGTGAACTTGTTATCCTCTGCCATCAAAAACGATTTGAAAATTTACTCACAGTGCAACAGACAGTAGTGTCACTATACTTGAGTAATTGTTGATTATTTCCAAGGTGGTACAACAACAACAA
>VWZE01021005.1:0-25737 GCA_013396675.1 Eubucco bourcierii | reverse complement strand
GGTTGCTGTCTAGGCTGCATGTGCACACTGCAGGCTCATGTTGAGCTTTTCATCAACCCAGAACCCCAGTTTTCTTTCCTCAGGGCTACTCTCCAGCCATTCACCACCCAGCCTGGATTAGTGCTTGGGATTGTGCCTACCCAGGTGCAGGACCTTACACTTGGCCTTCTTGAATTTCATGAGGTTGGCCTGGGCCCACCTCTCCAGCCTGTCCAGGTCTGGATGGATCCCTGCCCTCTAGCAAGTCAACTGTGCCACACAGCTTGGTGTCATCTGCACACTTGCTGAGGGTGCATTCGATTCCTCTGTCCATGTCACTGACAAAGATGTTAAACAGCACTGATCCCAGCACTGACCCCTGGGGGACACACTTGTCACCGGTTTTCAGGTGGAAGTTTCATTCACTTTCAGGAAAGGCTCAATATTACTGAATTACAGAATAGTAGAGGCTGGAGGGGAACTCTCCTAGTTCGAGCACACAACCACTTTTCAAAGACAGTCAAGAATATCTTCACAACACTCTCAGTGAGCCTCTACTGCAATTGTGCCTGTATCACATACATCCGTGGGATTTGGTGCAAGCTCAATTTAAGAGTTCCATAGCGTGATCATCTGTGATACTGTAATCCTCCTCTACCAAGGACTGCTCCAGACTTTCCCACTGGTTGTAGGAATCTGGGTTTCCTGACATTTGCCTTAACAGGAAAGAATAGGATGCAGAAGACACCGAGTACAATAAGGCATGTGAGTCTTTTGCACACCCCTTGGTGTAATAAATATGATGTGATCCAAGACCTTTCTCTTGAAAAATTTTCTTCACAAGGACAGCTCACTCCAGAAAAAACTGTCAAACTTTTCAGCAAGGCCTGGAAGAACTTGCACAGGACAACACAAACTGTGTCTTTACTTTTAAATGGAACTCACTGTGGAGTACTTAGTTGTTGCATCACTTTCTGTGGCAACACCTTTCCGCATTAAATGCTCTGGTATTTTCAGTTGCTTTGTCCTGTCCTCTCAGTGGAGTAGTCTGTTGCTCATATCCTTGACCTGGCCTCTCGCTGATCCTACTAGCTTCCATGGTGCTGTCAGTGACTAATGGCTATAGCAGTGCAGGAAGACAACTAAAACTTCCCATCTACCTTTCCCTTGTATTTTACGCATGTGCATTTTTCTGTGTATGTGAATCCAATCCTAATCATCTAACCTATAGCCTAAGAGAATACAATCCCTTAGTTTGGAATCCTGGTATTTTTACATAGACAAATATATACACTAGATATATGTATAAACACACATATACATATATAGAATAAACAAGAGAACCACATTTCCTCTGTTCTAACCAGTATCCTTACCACCCGCAGTTACAATGGCAAGGGGTGTTTTAGACTTGTTTGTTGTCACTGAAATTAGGATGTTCTAGTTTATATTTGTCCAAAATAACACCAAAAGCCTAAAAGAATTCTAGAGTTTTTATTAAAGGGGGCACTGTCAATTGTAAATGGAGCCTCCATTCCCAAAAATAAATCTTGCAAAGCAACAGGCCTTTGCTTCCACCAATCTGCACTGTCATTCAAGAAATAAAACAAAAACCAAATGGAAAGAGAGGTGGTCTGTTGACAGTCCTTAAGTCAGCTGTACAGCTGGGCAAACTGAGGTGTTTCTGGTTTTTGTTAGGTTATGAGAGGGCTAGATCAGTTCAAGTCTTTGAATATTGGGTGGTGAATGACTGGAGAGCAGCCCTGAGGAAAAGGACCTTGGAGTCTGGGTTGATGAAAAGCTCAACATGAGCCTGCAGTGTGCACATGCAGCCCAGACAGGAACCAAGTCCCGGGCTGCATCAAGAGCAGTGTGGCCAGCAGGGCAAGGGAGGGGATTCTGCCCCTTTACTCTGCTCTTGTCAGACCCCACCTGGAGTACTGTGTGCAGTTCTGGAGCCCTCAGCACAGGAAGGACATGCAAGCCCACAGCACAACAAGAACTGTTGGAGCAGGCCCAGAGGAGGGCCACGAAGATGATCAAAGGGCTGCAGCAGCTCTGCTGTGAGGACAGGCTACAAGAGTAGGGGCTCTTCAGCCTGGAGAAGAGAATGCTTCCAGGAGACCTTAGAGTAGCCATCCAGTATCTGAAGGGGACCTACAGGAAGGCTGGAGAGTGACTACTGACTAGGTCTTGTAATGACAGGACAAGGGGCAATGCATTTAAACTGGCAGAGGGGAGATTTAGACTAGATGTCCTTAGGTGGAAGTTCTTTGCAGTGAGGGTGGTGAGGCACTGGAACAGGTTGCTCAGGTAGGTTGTGGATACTACTTCCGTGGAGGTGTTCAAGGCCAGGTTGGAGGAGGCCTTGAGTGACCTGTGCTAGTGGAGGTGTCCCTGCCTATGGCAGAGGGTTGGAACTAGATGATCCTTGAGGTCCCTTCCAACCTTACCATTCTATGATAATATTTATTTTGGATTGATGGAAAATATTACTGTCCTCTTCTACTTGTCATAACCTATGGGTTGAATATGTTCTACAGGAAATACTTTGTTTTCACAATTGATTTACCTGGATCCTTTTGTAAGTCCATGTTCTTCAAGTTATGATTCCCTAAAGCACTTTTCCCTGAAATTAAGAAGCTTTTTTTTTTTTCCCCAAAATACAAAGTTATAGGAAAAAAAAAAAAGGGGGGGGGGGGGGGGAGAGAGAAAGAGAGAAAGTAACCAGTCTTTAGTGTCACAAATTTAATTTTTTCCCAAATCATCACAACATTCTCTACCTCTTCTTCAGGTGGAATCTTCGATACTCTGACAGTCCAGTCTCCCACAAACATTTTGTCTTGTTTTTTATTTTCCACAAGGGTTTTCATGGATAAGCTCACAATATGGAATCCTATCCACTTTAGCCCCTTTTTGTAACAGTTTTAACAAGGTTTCCATGGTAATTAATTCTTCTTAATTAGAGTGTCAACAGCTGAAGAGAATGAGAGATGCAGATCACAAGAACCATAGAAACAATCAGCACTTTCAAGAGTTCATCTGTGTAAATATACATTTTGATTTCTTACAAAGCCATTTTTACCACAGTTTTGAAGCTAAGCCTGTGGTTTCACCCTCAGGTGTGACCAATGGACTCACTGGGCATTTTACACTCCCTTTTCCTTGGAATTTTGCATTAATTCTACTTTAGAAATTTCAACTCCAAGGAATCTTCAGCCTGGAGAAGGCTTCGAGGAGACCTAATAGTAGCCTTCCAGTATCTCAAGGAGGCCTACAGGAAGGCTGGGGAGGGACTATTGACAAGGTCTTGCAATGACAGGACAAGGGGCAATGGGTTTAAACTGGCAGAGGGGAGAATTAGACTGGATGTTAGGAGGAAGTTCTTTCCAGTGAGGGTGGTGAGACACTGGAACAGGTTGCCCAGGGAGGTTGTGGCTGTTCCCTCCCTGGAGGTGTTCAAGGCCAGATTGGATGAGGCCTTGAGTAACCTGTGCTAGTGGGAGGTGTCCCTGCCTATGGCAGGGGGTTGGAACTAGATGATCCTTGAGGTCTCTTCCAACCTTACCATTATATGATTCTATGATTCTACGAATCCTGCAAGTTAAGAAAAGGTGGTACCAATAAGCTCACTCATTATCTGATCTCCCACAAATCAGTCCCAATAAATAATAGTCCCTTAGAAGTTTGCCTAATTTAATCAGTTTCACAAATCAGACTGATGTGTTTAATTGATTTTTTATCTTCTAGTATTTTCCCTGTCATCACCCTATATTTTTCTTCTATCCTTTCATCTCATCCTACAGCATATTTTCTTTACAACAAAGGAGTTCTGTTCTACATCTCTGAATTTAAAATGGTTTCTAAGAAAAGGAAAAAGCAAACCTTGAATACAGCACATGTTTACAGTGAAGTGCAGCTAAGCCATGTATTGCATGCTGCTAGTTTTCTATAAGGTATCAGACATTAAAGTTGAACTTTTGCCTGGATCCTGTCTATTTCTGCTAGGAAACATGTTGGCAGTAGCAGCTGAGGGTCTTTACAGCCTAAACCACAATAACAATATCCCAGGCAAGGCTTTAAAGAAAAGTGTAGTACTGACCATAAAGAAAAAAGGGAGAAATAGAGATAGAGCTGACAAGAAACCAGATTTCCCTTACCACTTAGTTCTGTACATGAAAAGGTCAGGACTACACTGCAGAATTGTTACAAATCTTTCTTATTAAATAAATAAATAAAAGAAACCACTCTGGTTCCCCAACCCCCACAAGCATTTCAGCTCGTTGTAGGTAGATGAAAAATTTACTTGCATTTTTATTAGGAGACTTCTTCTGTTGTATCTAAATGGTCTTTGACAGGGCCACCCATTATTGGATAGCCTTCTGTGGTTGACAACAAAAGAGGACACATATGAAGTAACTGGACCAAATCCTAATGTAACTTCTCTCCAAACAGATCCTTTGTTCTGGCTCATTTGAGCATCACCCAAGCTTATAACATGACAAGAGGCCCTTACTTTTCCCCTGTGATGCTAGTGATTTCCTTATTTACATGAAGCTCAGGCAAGGTAATGTTTGTCCATTGCTCCAGAAATACATAATAAGCAATAACTATTAACAAAATTCCATCTATTAACAAGGGATTATTCTCTGCAGAAGAACAATTTCCTCTTTTCACTCTAAGTTCTGTTAGACACCTATCTTGAGTGTAATCAAATGAGACTATTCATATAAACAAGGCAGATATTGGTCAGTGTGCAGTCTGTAAATAAAGTAGCTACAAACTTGTCAGTAAGAGTTGTGGAAAAGAGTAAAGAATTACCCAAAACTGCCTTGTAAAGCTAAGAAAAGAAAAAAAAAAATCTTTAATTCAGGTCTCCCCTCTCTTTGGTTTGCATTTATTTTTCTCTTGGCTGGGCACAGGGAGTGCTTGTGCTTTAAGTGCAATACATCATCTCCCTTCTGATTTTTTCATATCAAAGTGGCTGTTGTTGAAAAGTGCAGATACCAATTTACTAATAAATTAGATATGTATACATAAATTACTTATAGCAGACGTATGACAAATATTTGTCTCTTTGTGTGGCAAATACACAACGAGTCAATTTGATGCCTGGTTTTGTTTTTTTTTGTTACACAATCATAGAATCATAGAATGGTAAGGTTGGAAGGGACCTCAAGGATCACCTAGTTCCAACCCCTGCCATATGCAGGGACACTTCCCACTAGTACAGGTTACTCAAGGCCTCGTCCAACCTGGCCTATCCAGAGGGAGTGAAAAAGCAGCAATCGTTAGCCATATTCAGAATAGCACATTTCAGTGCAAGCCCATTACCTATCATTCTCTGGCTGGAAGAGTGTGTTTACCAGAGCCTCCATGGTCCTTGCAACATTTTTCCAGGCTTCTCAAAATCATTACTTCAAAAACACCTACTAGAAAAGATAGCCTTCCCTGTTCTAGATCTTTCAGAGCCTGCTGAAATTAAATGTAGCAATGAAAAGTCCCCTGACAGGCCTGGTTATTAATTCCACTATCTTCAAGTAGAAGCATAGAATCATAGAATGGTAAGGTTGGAAGGGACCTCAAGGATCATCTAGTTCCAACCCCCTGCCATAGGCATGGACACCTCCCACTAGTACAGCTCACTCAAGGCCTCATCCAATCTGGCCTTGGACACCTCCAGGGATGGAGCAGCCACAACCTCCCTGGGCAACCTGTTCCAGTGCCTCACCACCCTCACTGGAAAGAACTTCCTCCTAATATCCAGTCTAAATCTCCCCTCTGCCAGTTTAAACCCATTGCCCCTTGTCCTGTCATTGCAAGACCTCCCCAGCCTTCCTGTAGGCTGTGGAGAAAGTATTCTTTCAGAGTTGGACTGCCTGCCCTTGAAAAAAAAAAAAACAACAACAAAAACAACAAACAAACAAAACCCTCAAACAAACCACAACACCAACACCAACACCAAACTAATTTAAAAATTGTAGAAAAAATAGTTACCATCAGGAAGAACATGCGTTTATTGCAACTTACTAAGTTTCTTTGCTGATTTCATTCTGTGGCTACCACAAGTTTTCACTGACATTGATTGGTTTGTTTTTCAAATAAAGGGCAGCCATAAATAACAGATGAAGAAAAATGTCCTTTATTTGCACTGTTAAGTGGAGATTCTTTTACTGATAGAAAGTAATTTATTTTAAGTTTGGGCTGCTCTCCCTAGTCATAGTCTTCTATGTTGTAAAGAATGAATGAAATCAAGCCTAACAATCACTATATCTCTCAAAGGCCTCTAATTTTAAAAATCCTAGTTTTAGACACAATCAAAAGCTTTTTTTTTTTTTCTTTCAGGCTACAAGTGATTTGTTTACATATCTGAATTACATTCAAAGCATTGGAAAAAAAAATCCTGAAATGACAATATACTTATTAGCATATTGAGATATCTTTATCTATATAGATGAGATACCACCTCAAGTTCTCAGCTGTTTGAAATTCACAAAACTTCAGACATTTAATCCAAGTGCTAAAACTAGAAGAGCAAGATCTAAATTTCAAAATCAGTTTCTACCCTTCCTTTGTTAAATTTCACACATGAAGCAGGTTTTCTACTGTGGCCATTTGGAATATAATTCAAGTAATTTACATAATTCATATGCAACAAGGGATACTCTTGTAAAAAACACATGCACTGCAGCAATGAAGAGATGGAGACAACGGATTTTGAAATCTGGGTCTTTCCCACAGCTCTGGTTTATATTTTGCCTACACTTCAAAAAAAAGCAAGCAAAAGCAAAGTATACACAGCATAATTACAACCCTGCCCAGAGATTCTCTGCTACTGTTATACAGGTACTGCTAAAGAAAGCCAAATGCACAGCACCAACAGGCACAGTGATTATTTAGAGCAGCTTCCCCCTTTAAATAAAAATGTCAGTACTGTGTTCAGTTTTGGGCTCCCCAGTTTAAGAGGGACAGGGATTTGCTGGAGAAGGTCCAGCAGAGGCCTGTGAGGATCATTAGGATACCGGGAAAGGCTGAGGGACCTGGGGCTTTTTAGTCTAGAGAAGAGAAGACTGAGAGGAGATTTAATAAATGTTTATAAATATTTGAGGACTGGGTGTCAGGAGGGAGGGGACAGGCTCTTCTCACTTGCTCCCTGTAATAGGACAACAAGCAATGGATCTAAGTAGCAGCACAGGAGGTTCCACCTCAACACAAGGGGGAACTTTATTGTAAAGGTCACAAAACACTGGAACAGACTCCCCAGAGAGGCTGTGGAGTCTCCTTTTCTGAAGACTTTCAAGGCCTGTCTGGATGCATTTCTCTGTGACCTGAGCTAGATTCTATGACCCTGCTCTGGCAAGGGGCTTGGACTCGATGATCTCTTTGGCTGCCTTCCAACCCCTGACATCCTGTGATCCTGTGATCCCCTGGACAATTTCTTATTATGGCTTATTTTCAGCTATTCAAGCACGTGTGGGTTAGGGTATAACTGAACACTAAGTGTATACTCCAGTAACATCCTCTGTTTGTGGGAGCCAAAATCACAGCTATAGAACAAGACTGTCTTGCAATGCCAATGGCTGTCATGTAGGAAAGGAAGCTGTATTTTTGGGTTTTTTTCTGCCTGCCAGGAAAGATGATTTTGATACAAATACTACATACTTTGCTGACTAAATTGTCTCCTTAATAAACCTTCTTCATCTATCAGTTTGCTTCAAAACTGTCTAATCCCACTAGCCAAACACAGACAGAATTTTTGTTTCCTCCTGTATATATTCTGACCTACTTAGGTCTGAAATAGATAACTAGAAAGTTTGTTTCTTTACTAGTTTTGTTGCTTATGCTGTACATTGCCCAAAACTGCTTAAAGCAAACATTAAATCATGGTTTCCTTTCTCTTTGTAGAAAATGAAAAGGAGATTAATTTCCATTGGAATATCTCAGTTGCAACCTATTTAGGAATACTTCATCTCTCTTCACCCAATTTTGCAGAAATCCGTATGTCATTTAAAAGTTAGTTAATCATAAATATTTGACTATTGAAAACACTGCCTATTTTGCAGGCTTTCTGCCTGCAATGACACAGAGCATTTGAAACTGCATCCCAAGGCTGCATTAATTATGCATTGCAACAGCTGCCATAAATCCAGTAGTGCCAGCTCTTTAGGATAGGCTTTGCTATTTGACTCATGAATACAAGAGTGACATCCTGACAGCATCATGCCTCCAGTCCAAGCTGAGCATGGCCATTACAGTTTCAATTCCAGCACTATTGCAAAGTGAACTTAAATCTAGGTTTAGTCATGTTAGCATTTCCTCGAGGACAAGAGCTTTGTGTTATGTTTCAACCTAAATCTTATTAGAAAATTGTACTGTTTCTACTTCTCTCTTTGGACATTTTCAGGGATGCTACACAGAAAGAGAGTATCACAGACCACAAAATCCCTGTCCTTGGAGCAGGGTACTGTGTCATGTCACAGTGCAAGTGGAAAGTGGTAACTCTACAAAATGTTTCATAATAAAGCTTCTTGCATATAAGGCAAAAATGAAAGGACAAGGACAGGAAGAGAGCTGGCAAAGCAACAGAAATGCTTAAAAGAATCTTATGTAGGTGGAAGACATTTCTGATTTTAACCAAAGTGTTAAGTTCTAATAACACAGAGAGAACAGGAGATGAATGTTATATCCACTGTCTCGCAGGCAAAGCAGCTACTTTTAATGAATTACATGCAAAATGCTTGAGGTCAAATACACCTAGGAGACAGTCAGTTGTATTTATCATGGGTGTCTTCCTTACACTTTAATTCTCTTGCAAAGTGCTGTGAGCTACAGTGACAGCTTTGGTAGAGGTATATACCAACCAGGTGGTTTCAAAATAGAGAGCTCTAAAAATAAATGTTAAGAGTTCCCAAACACTCTAGAGTACACACTAATGCCTTACCTCATGTTCACAGAAAAGGAGACGTTTAGGAGGAGAAGGACAAAAATCTGAGGAATAACACTGTAAAGAAATCTCAAATTTGTCAGCTAATTTCTGTAATTCACACAACACTCTCCTTAGCTACTCTCTACCCTTTTCGGCCCTGTTCTTTTCATCCCCTTTCTAGAGTGAGATGCTCACCCCCATCTCTGATAGCATCACACCAGCAGTATTACTTTCAAGAAAGTGGCGGAGGAAGTTGTTAGTTTTTTTCATTTAACATTCCCAGAGCATAGTTTCTAGAATACCTATTCCTGAACAAGTTCCAACTGTTTTGTTTTCAGGAAATGTAAGCTCTTAAAACAAAAGCTTGCTGACTCTACTGCAACCAGGCATCGGTGTGCTGGTTTGAGGCTAATTGGAATATTTTAATAAAGAAAAATTACACTATAGGCTGTGAAAGGAAAACATGGTGATGTCTACTTCACTCATAGACTTGCTAAAAAAATTGTTTGGGAACAATAATCAAAATATAGATAAGTCTCAGTCTCTGTCTTGCTCTTGCTGGGAGAGCAGCTGGGGTGGTCTAGCAGCTTCTGGCTCTGGCTCCTCTGCCGATTAATTTTCACTAACCATTTTTGTTCTAACCTCCCTGGCCAATCCTCCTAATTTACCTTGCGTGTAAGGCAAACCTTGGGGTAAGGTACAGGGGTGGGGAGAAGGTGGAAGGGTGGTTGGGAGCCCCTCCTGGGGTCTCTGATTTCTGGGAGGGGAGTTGTGTTGCTGTATACCCTTTAACTTGTCTATTTCTGTAACTATTCCTGTCTATCGTGTATATCTCTGCTTGTACATTGTGCTGAGCTGGAAATAGAGCTTCAGTCCTTAACTTCCAGCCAGGTGAGTTCTAGTCTGGGTCATTTTACAAAGTGTGGGGGGACAGGGAACTCCCGAACCGTCACAATTGGATAAAAAGGAATTGCATGAAAACAGTTTCTCTACAATAACTTGTATTTACTTAAAACTTGTATTCATAAAGTTCATATGTATTTCTCTTTCTGTGAAGTAATTCAGTCTGTCGTCTCACAGAGCCAGTTTCTCATCAGCCTCTCAGCTCTCTTTCCTCTTGTATTTCTCAGTGCAAGACATATGTGCTTAGGCAATTGCGGAGTAGTGACCTCCTTATTAGTCACATATTCAGGTTGCAGTGTTTATTTTAATGAGCAAGAGTATCTAAGAGCCAGAAGCTGAAGAGCATTTTCTTCTAAAAGAGAAAAGTACTTAGGCCTTAATATAAAAAAAAAATACTTAAGGGTACATATAACCTCAATTATATTGACTTCAGTGGGGTTGTATTTGACTGTTTTGCTGGATTTGGGTGTTCATGGACTAAATTAACATATAGTGTCGAATTGATCTGTGTGTTAATTACTGAGACAGACATTTCAGCATTTAAATATCTGGGTTAGGACTTGCCAGCATGATAATTTTTGCTAAACTGTTTAAGACAGACAATTATTCTGTTGCTAGATTTGCTGATATTAGATGAGTAGAAAACAGCTGTGTGATGGTTTGGGAGTTCCCTGCCCCTCACACTTTGTAAAATGACTCAGACTAGAACTCAGCTGGTTGGAAGTTAAGGACTGAAGCTCTATTTACAGCTCAGCACAATGTACAAGCAGAGATAGACACTATAGACAGGAATAGTTACAGAAATAGACAAGTTAAAGGTAATACAGAAACACAACTCCCCTCCCAGAAATCAGAGACCCCAGGAGGGGCTCCCAACCACCCTTCCACCTTCTCCCCACCCCTGTACCTTAAACCAAGGTTTGCCTTACGTGCAAGGTAAATTAAGAGGATCAGCCAGGGAGGTTAGAAGAAAAGTGGTTAGTGAGGATTAATCGGCAGAGGAGTCAGAGCCAGAAGCTGCTAGACGGCCCCAGACGCTGTTCTCCCAGAAAGAGACAGACAGATACTGACTTATCTATGTTTATGTTCTTTTCCCAAAACAATTTTCAGCAAGTCTATGAGTGAAATAGACATCACCATGTTTTCCTTTCACAGCCTATACTGTAATTTTCTCTATTGAAATATTCTAATTAGCCTCAAACCAGCCCAAGCTGATAAATGTTTAGAATTCATTTAGAATCTGAAATGCACAGTCCTCTCAACACAGACCTTTCCCTCAGATGCTTTAAAAAAATAAATTACAGTGATTGTGAAAAACTTCATGTTTCCCTGGGAGAGCATATCACACATCCACCAAGCAGACTGGAAACAGGCTCTCTCACTAATTTTACATTTAACAACTCCCAGTGAGCTAACAACTAACATTTCTAAAAGCACTGCAAGTACAAAGTATGCATGTAGCAAAAGAAGCATTTTAAAAAAAAATATTTATAATTTTTGCTTCTTAGAAAAGTACATTTTGTAAAAGAAGGAAAGCTAATTAAAACTATGAAACAATAGCCACAGATTAAATGACAGAAGAATAAAACAGCGTTGCTTTTTTGATTTACTAGGTGTCTGGATATTTACAGCAGATAGTATTTTACAAAGGACAACACAAGAAGCAGATACATCCCTAAAAATTTCATTTGAGCCACTACAGACCTGGAAGTGTGGTACAATATCAGTGCACTGGTGTTACTAGCCTCCTGTTTCAGGTGACCTGAAAAAAAACTGCAACTGAAAGCCCTCAAGATGCAGCACAGCTGCAATTATTTATGTGTACTCTTCATACTCTGAAAGAATTCCAACGGCTAGTAGTCTGGTTTAACAGTTGTTACCTAAACACCACTCAGAGCCATGCCTGATGTATTACCAAGTTCATGACACTACAATTCCATAAGCAGTTACAAGTAATGAAACAAACAGTGTTCTACCACCAACATCAGCTAAGCTTACTTGCTTAACCACTATAGCTTACACTATGTATTTTATTATATAAATAGCTGCATATCAGACCCCACCTGGAGTACTGTGTGCAGTTCTGGAGCCCTCAGCACAGGAAGGACATGGAAGTGTAGGAGCGGGTCCGGAGGAGGGCCACAAAGATGATCAGAGGGCTGGAGCAGCTCTCCTATGAGGACAGGCTGAGAGAGTTGGGGCTCTGCAGCCTGGAGAAGAGGAGGCTTCGAGGGGACCTAATAGTAGCCTTCCAGTATCTGAAGGGGGACTACAGGAAGGCTGGGGAGGGACTATTTACAAGGTCTTGCAATGACAGGTCTTACAAGGGGCAATGGGTTTAAACTGGCAGAGGAGAGATTTAGACTGGATGTTAGGAGGAAGTTCTTTGCAGTGAGGGTGATGAGGCACTGGAACAGGTTGCCCAGGGAGGTCGTGGATGCTCCCTCCCTGGAGGTGTTCAAGGCCAGGTTGGACGAGGCCTTGAGTAACCTGTACTAGTGGGAGGTGTCCCTGCCTATGGCAGGGAGTTGGAACTAGATGATCCTTGAGGTTCCTTCCAACCTTACCATTCTATGATTTTATGTTATATTAAACCAGGTTTAAGTAGAAAATGGTCTATATTTTCTAAAAATCTGAGCCTGATTTTATTTATTATTAGACTAAAGTATTTACTTGGTATTAACAAGGGACAAATTGGTTGCTTACTGCAACCTTCTTCAGTTTTTCAGAGACTACTAATGTAAGAGCCCTTTAAAAGAAAAGATCTCCAGCTTTTGCTGACTGGCCTAAGCTCTATGGATCTGCTTTAAGGACTTCCTTCATACAGCACTCAAAACCTACGGTGCAAGTAATACTCCACTGATCGATGGAAGCAGCTTCACTCAGACTCTGCAAAAGTAGCACACAGACAAAACTATACTCAATGCAGAACTATCACTTCAAACCTCAGTCCTGTAGAGATTTATAGTTAATACACTACTAGTATTCTCTGCTGATAATGCATATTAATACATACAGTCTGGCTTTACGCTCATTAGGTCACGTACAGCCAACAGCAGTGAAAATAGCACAAACCTAAATACAAAGCACAGAAAGTTTGCCAAAATAGGAGAAACCCAGTAAATTTTTATTTGGAAGACATAACAGCACAAGCCTTTCTGCACACTGTAAATCAACACCATTACTAACTCATTTCAGTCAATTTCAATAGGAAAATAGAAAAAAACTATTTCATTTCCAGTTACAAGCTTTCTAAACCATCAGTGCCGCACACACGTCTTTCTATAATGTATCCTGCAGAGATTAACCTGCACCATGATCAGAATGGTCTTGATCTCAGTTAAATGCATTCTCAAAGTACTTAAAACATACTGCTTCATCACTGATATTTTTACAAGATTGTCCAAGAGAAATAGCATTTTTCGTCCTGCTTTATTTCACTTTACTTCAAGATATAGTAATTAACAAGAGTCTTCAGATGCTGGTAAAACTGCCCCTTTTGAAGTTTCTACATAGCTGCCACCTTGGAGATAAAGGCAAATTATTCAATCTTGACATTATAATTGTGAATACAAGATAAAAGACTGGATTAGCAACTTCACAACTTTACTAGGAAAAAAAAAAATCAAAAAAAGGAATCACCATGAGGTAATCTTACTTCCAGTTTTGAGGGTTTAAAGAGTTCCTTAAGGATGAAGGGAGGGAGACCATCATGTCTTGAAAGGGTATGAAATGAATTATATATCCTTTTGAGCACTCCAGTAAGAATGCACAATCTTTACACCTCCCCCTGCACTGGCACTTGGAAGTTCATAATATTTGTGTGTCCATAATCATTCAAACAGTAAAGTCTGACTGTAAACTCTTGCTGCTTCTGTTTTGAGAAGTGTAAAACCAGTAAGAAATTGAAACAATCACCCTTTTCAAGTGCCTCCTCACCCACCTGCTTGGCTAACATTGATTTTCTAAGAATGTTACAAACATGTGGAGTAACACTTCAAAGCATGGCAGCCAACTATAACAAGTTTTACCCAACTAATAAATAGCATCATACATGGAAAATTTGGAAAAAAAACTAATTCTAAAGAACTCAACAGAATTATTCAAATTTTCTTGAACAGTATCATGGTCCTAAGTTAACTGATATTTATCCTCACTTACTGTACTGCATGTTTGTTATGATTTTAAGACTGGATGTCTTTAATCAGAGAGTACAGTCCTCCAGAGGGACTAGACAGCCCAGAAAGTGGACACTGGGAAGGTGTGACGTGGGTTTAAAGAGCCGACAGAGTGAATTCTCTCAAATGAATTGGAGAAAAACAGAATTGTATTTGGAGAGAGTGTTACAAATTACAAAGCAGATACAGAATCCATAAGTGAACCCCCTGAACTTTTCTCCAACCCAAAACTAAATCTACAATCCCCAGTGCTCCAATCCTTCCCCCCCTCCATGCCGCTGCCATCCTCCAGAGGCCTAAGCACAGCCTCTGGAGGCCCCAAACAAGGCCTATCCTTACATGTTTATCCTGATAAGGGAGCTCCTGCCCGGCACAAGGCTGGAGGGAGAGGAAAGGAGAACAAGCTGGCCTTGCTGTGAGCTTATGAAGAGATAGCAGAATTATGAGATTGAATAACAATCTTTCAGTCTTCAGAGGACTCTTTTTAACCTCATAGTTCCCAACCTGGGACAAGGTGTAATCTGTGTTATTACATTCCTGTCATTCCTGCATCTCTTCTATACAAATGAACAGTTTTGTCTATTCTGCCACCTTTTCCCCTCTCTTCCCCCAGTATGCCAAGCTGGTATTTCTCTGGTACTTAGGGGGCACTTGAGGCTTTTGGCCTTGACTGGCCTGACTCATTTTTTTCCTGCATCATTTGAGCCTGGGTAGGGAGGTTTGGGGCAGGGAGGGGGCATTGAGGCCTGGCTGGAAGAGGAAGTTTTTGGATGATGTTGGCCTAGTGAGATTATGGTAAAGCCCAGGATGGAGACCTGGGCCGAGGCTGAATATGATTTTGTGTATTTTTTATGTTTTTGTACTGCTGTATGTAGTTGTGAATAGCACTTCCATTTAAATTTCCAATTCTTTCCAATCCTGTATGGAGTGTTTTCTTTCACTCCTCTGGGGAGGAGTAAAAGAGTTTCTGTCCATTCTAAAACCATGACAGTATTTTTGTAGTCTTGCCTGTTATTGGGTGCTAAGACATTCTTTAATATAGTAGAACAAAGCCACACTCAGTTGAGAAACAAAACAAACACCATCAAAGTAGTATTTCTTTTATTATTCAGTATCTTTAAGTCGAGCCATATTGTATTTATAAGGCACATAGTTTTGCATTGCTATTTTAGTATAAAGGTCTGTAATGCCTTACTTGGGATAGGAGGCAGAACTGCTCTCTGACATTACTCTGTATGTCACTGCTGACAACTAAGGTTTCTGCTCCATCTTTGTCATTACATAATTTCATTGTATCCTTCCTTACCTATCTGACCACCACATCATATTGCTTCTTAATGAAGTTGCGTCTGAAAACACACACAAGATACTGGAAGACTTTTATAGAGGAGGCTTTGTGTTCACAACAAACCTCTTTATTGTGGTTGTCCTCTAATTTGTCACTCCTTCAGTGAGGATGCTTTTGTTTTATGACCCTCTCTGCAATGAGATACATTAACCTCTAGTCTAGAGTATATGAGGATAATAATATGATGATAAAATGGTGGTAAGACAATCACATACAGCAGACACAGAGAAAGGGACTAAACCAAGCAGTCATCAGACTACACCAAACCTGTGCAACAAAGCTACAACTTTGCCATTCTGATTATCCCTCTTTAAAGTCAGACTGAATCTGATCCTTCCAGATAACAGCACTGTTCCTCTAAAAATTACTATGCTTTTTAAGTAAATTAAAGTTGCAAATATTAAAATCACCTCATTTAAATTGTGATTTGGGTAGCTGGAGATTGAACATTTTGTAAGTCTACCACAGTACACAGACTGAAGAACGTTCAAGCTTCATCTTTCACAAGCTTCCTGAACCTAAGAAAGGATTATTTACAAGGTGCTGCAACGACAGGACAAGGGGCAATGGGTTTAAACTGGCAGAGGGGAGATTTAGACTGGATGTTAGGAGGAAGTTCTTTCCAGCGAGGGTGGTGAGACACTGGAACAGGTTGCCCAGGGAGGTCGTGGCTGCTCCCTCCCTGGAGGTGTTCAAGGCCAGATTGGATGAGGTCTTGAGTAACCTGTACTAGTGGGAGGTGTCCCTGCCTATGGCAGGGGGTTGGAACTAGATGATCCTTGAGGTCCCTTCCAACCTTACCATTCTATGATTCTATGATAACTCTTTTCTAATTTCAAACAGAGAACCATACTGAGCCTGTAGCACCTTTTCCTGTTTATAGAAAAAGTAACACTGAAGGACTAACATCATGTACAGTACTTGGGTACTGTAATAGGATTTTAAAACAAAGAAACGAATCAAAACAAACAACAAAACATGACACAACAACACCAACAAAAATCCCCCACTCATCCTTATCACCTGCCACTCATTGCCATCCATCATCAGTTCCACACGTTGAACATAGAGAACTGTAAAATTCAGATGTTTTAAATCCTTCACATGTACATCAGTATGTAACAACTTCAGAAGCACTGAAGTTGACAGCACAACTCAGTTGATTCCACAACATAAATGTATGGATCAGATACTATGTATGGATCAGGTACCTGAATACACTTTCTCATTCTGTTTAAGTGAATTTTAATTGTTTAAATGACCCCACAGTTCTGTATCATACATGTGGTAGTTTTTAAACCTCAGTGGACACCATTACTTAGCTAAAAAAAAAAAAAGCTGTAAGATTTACTAATTTAGATCACAAAGACTGAAGACCTCTCTAGGCTGCTGGTGTAGGACTTTGACAGACAGGAGCATAAGCCACACTGCATATGAAACACTCAAATCTGCTGTGAGATTATTTTTGTACTGTCAGTTTCAAGGAACCAAGAATCTGAACCAGGATTAATTCTCAGCTACTTTTTTTTCCTGCCAGGTCAGACCAAGACACATTTGCCAGGGTTAAAAGGGAATTCTGTAGCTCTGATGCATCTGGTTTGTCTGTTTTGCCATCCACTGCCATTGTTTAGTTTACATTTCCATGAATTTTATGTCTTTCATTACTGCTAATGCCCTTTCTAAGACCCTGGAAGGAAAGTTCACCATTATG
This sequence comes from Eubucco bourcierii, assembly GCA_013396675.1. Taxonomy (NCBI): domain Eukaryota; kingdom Metazoa; phylum Chordata; class Aves; order Piciformes; family Ramphastidae; genus Eubucco; species Eubucco bourcierii. The sequence goes on along the minus strand of VWZE01021005.1, from coordinate 8,692 downwards.
GCACAAAGATTAGCAACATCGTAACTTACGAATTATTTTTACAGTACCCTTAAAAGGAAAGGGAAGAAAGGAATATTAGAAACAACATATAGTTATAAAGTGGGTCTTCTGATTCTCTAGTACTCTCTGATTTGAAATGTTAATGAGTATCACTGGCAGGCAGTGCTGTATCTGTTACCACATGATACCATCCAATAAAAATGAATGAGATCGCTTAACACTGTTTTTAAATATTTTAAATATCTTCCTGAGAAGCAGGTGTCAAAATAAAAACATCAGTCAGAAAAACTGTGTGTTTTCCCTGAAGATTTATTAATACAAATGCACATACTTACTAGGGCTTAATATGAGTTCTAGGGCTTGGGTTTGTTTTTGTTTTGGGTTTGTTTTTTCAAAAATAAGTTATTATAGAAACGAAAATATAAGTACTTCCAAATATGGAAGTAGTTAGCATTTTAAAGTGCTATACAGAGTGTGAAGAACCTCTCATCTCTAAGTGTATCATTCTTATCCACTAAGTTAACTCAAGCTGCTGCTACATTGGCAGTGAGTCTACAAAGATCAGGGTAAGTACTACTACTTCAGCTGAAGATTCAAGCTTGGATTGCTGATAGTTCTAAAGAATTTGTCCTTTTTTATCTTTTATGGTTTTCTGTTTGTTTGTTTGGAGTTTTGGGGCTTTTGTTGTTGTTGCTGTTGTTGTGGTTTGGTTTGGTTTGGGTTTGTTTTGGTTGGTTTGTTGGTGTTTCTTGTACTTAGTGTGTGGGAAACGTACTCAAGAGAAACTCAAGAGGTTCAATAACGCAAAGTGAAAGGTCCTGCACCTGTCTTGGGGTAATCCTCCTTATCAGTACAGGCTGGTGGATGATGATGAGACTGAGAGCTACCCTGTAGAAAAGGACTTAGGACTACTGATGGATGAGAAGCTGGACATGAGCCAACGAGTGTGCATTTGCAGCACAGAGAGCAAATCATATTCTTGGATGCATCAAAAGAAGCGTGGCCAGCGGGTCGAGAGAGGTTATTTTGTCACTCTGCGAGACCTCACCTGGAGTACTCTCGAGTGCTCAACACAGGAGGGACGTGCATGGGCTGAAGTGGGTCCATAGGAGGGATACTACAACAATAACCAGAGGGCTGGAACACCTCTCCTACAAAGACTGAATAGGAGAGTTGGGGTTGTTCAGCCTGGAGAAGAGAAGGCTGCGAGGAGACCTTACAGTAGCATTTCAGTATCTGAAGAGGACCTGCACGAAGGCTGGGTAGGGACTGTTTAGAAGGGCATGTAGCAACAGGACAAATGAAAATGTTTCTAACCCGGAGTAGGGTAGATTTGACATTAGGAGGAAGTCCTTTGGAATTAAGGTAGTGAAATACTTGCCCAGAGATGTAATGGAGACCCCATCCCTAGAAACAGTCAAGGTCAGACTTCAGAGGACTCTGAGCAACATCTAGTTAAAGACGTCGCTGCCCACTGCAGGGAGGTTGAACAGGATGACCTTCATGGGTCCCTTCCAACCTATGATTCTACAACCCTCCACAGATAAATCTTGGAGTGCTGAATAGATTACCTGAGAAGAAATTCTTCCTGGGAAAGTCTGCCCCTTAAGGCAACATTTCCTATGATTTCAATGAAGTCAATAGTTCATTCTTAATCTTAACCTCAGTCATTTTTAGAAATGTTTTTCCTTCTAAACAGGACTAAAGAGCAAGAGAAGAGTGAAAAGGACTCAGTAAGATAACAACAGCATAGACAAATAAAGTTCCTTACTGTATTGTATTTCTAAAACAATCTGACAGCCACATTTAACAGCCAATGAAACCAATTCAGTTCTTACTCTGATGCTCAGGGCAGTTTCATGACTGAGGAAAAGGCTCACAAAAACACAGACTTTATAGAAAATCTGAAACTCCTGACAGATGAAGGGTGGTGAGGCACTGGAACAGGTTGCCCAGGGAGGTTGTGGATGCTCCCTCCCTGGAGGTGTTCAAGGCCAGATTGGATGAGGCCTTGAGTAACCTGTACTAGTGGGAGGTGTCCCTGCCTATGGCAGGGGGTTGGAACTAGATGATCCTTGAGGTCCCTTCCAACCTTACCATTCTATGATTCTATGATTCTATGAAGGTTCTCTGTGACATGTATGAGGTAATCCATCAGGAGATGCAGGAGAGGGTAGTTACAGAAGGTAAGGCCACAGACCACACTCCTAGCAAAGAAATGGCCTGTCAGTCGCATACGCAGCCTAAGCGGTGGCTATGTAGCTGGACGTGAGGGGTTGGGGTTTCATGTGACAGGCGCACGCTCAGACGGGAACCAATGACGACAGCCACATCTTTTCTCCTCACCATTGGCAAGCCCTCCTATCCTGAGGCTTTTGCTCCACTGCCACAATTTACCTCCCAGAACAGCTGATTTCAGAAGTTTAAACAGCCTCTGTAGTTCCCCACGAAAACTGAAATAATTGGCAAAGCCAGTTCCCTTTAGCCAGAAGGGGTTCTTTTAACATGTTTAAGAAAGGGGAGAGGAGAATTTTCCAATACTGTCAAAATATTTTGACATTTTCCAGATCAAAATAGGTCAAATTTTCAGTTAGCAGCAACCTTCTATTTTCAGTTGCAAAATTCGCCTTCCAATGCCTCTTGAAACAAAAGTGCTCTCCACTACCCAGGTCTATCTTTCTGCAGTTTATGGGATGACATTGGACTCATCCTGTTTGTTGTGGCCTCCAGCAGTCCCTATGCCAGGACAGCCAAGAAACAGCAGCAATCTGTCATTTCCCACAACACTCACACAAAAATACAGAATCTTATCTAGAAAGAGATTACTCTGACTACAATTTATATAGTGGGGCTTCTGTCTGAGGAATCCCCACCAGTGGAGAGGCAGGATGCTGCTTTTCTGTTCTGCCACAACAGTGTATCTTTTAATGAGCCACCCCAACACAGCACCAAGCAGTCATCAGCAATGTCCCATAGTGGCCTTTCAGGAACTCCTGGGAATTACTTGGTAAAATTCGGCCACCAGACAAAGTGGAATTCCAGATTTGTTAATTACTATTCACAAGACCCTGATAAGGTAATAGGAATGTTTTCCCTGCTTCTAATGTAGCTTGGACATCTCAGTAGTTCTAAAAAGCATCCTTGATAAAGATTATTTACTTCTAAGGTTTACAAAATTACATCCAAGAAGTAATTTTTTGGGCAGTGGGGCAGCCCAGGGAAGAGGGAAGAAACTGCCTCCATCAAACAAATGTTGTGCCTAAGATACTTCCCAAGGGGGGAACTCCTTCTCATCTTTCAACTAGTAATTACATAATATTATGCTGTGCTGCAAAAGAAGTTTAAGGGCTGACCCAATAATATAATCCAGCAGATTAAAATAAGATGCCAACAGAAAGAGGAGCCTCATAAAAGGTTAACATTAATCTTGATATCAGCCAAACAGTGTGTAACTTGTCCTACACAGCCACTCAATAGGCAGAAGAAGCAGGAAGGCTTCCTCTCTCATCTCCCCCCAGCAGAGAAACTAATCAAAACTGCTATCCTCATACTTCATGGGGTGGCTTGCTTCAGATCCTGTACCAGAAAGCATAACAGAAATACACACTGAAAAAAAACCTTGTAGTTCTTAGAATTATTGCTAGGATTTATTAGTATACCATGCTCTGGACACAGACAAAAAGTGTACCACTACCTGTGGGAAGCAGGGGCTACATTAAGGAAGGCAAGAAAATGGTTATGCTCCACAGAACAAAAAAAATGAATTCAAGAAACTAGCCCACACTTTTCAAATGGGTTACACAATGTGTGCCCAGCCTGATGTACCCCAAACAACACATGAAGACCAAATTCGGTTTTGCTGCACCCTTTTGAGACGTGATATTGTTCATATATTTAGTCTTAGTGAAAATCGTTGTCCAAAGACTGCTTGAGGCTAGAGGCCAGAGCTCGACTAAGCACAGAGGAGCCATACTCCTCCTGCTACTGCAGACACAGCTACAGCCCAAAAGGCTGCTCAGAATCACCCCTCCAGGAGCACATTTTCAAGGTACTGGGCCTATCTTGAGCCTCCAGTCCTGGGGATACTCACCTACAGCTCCAGTCTAACCCACCATAGAAATGCTAATGTTGTTAAACCTCAGTGCTCTCAAATGAAACCTTTCCACTCACAAGCGTATTGTGTGCTTAAATGCCATGAAAAATATAAATTGCACCCTCAGCAAGTTTGCAGAGCTGTGTGGCACAGTCGACTCGCTACAGGGCAGGGATGGCATCCAGAGGGACCTGGACAAGCTGAAGAGGTGGGCTCAGGTCAACCTCATGAAATTCAACAAGGCCAAGTGTAAGGTCCTGCACCTGGGTAGGCACAATCCCAAGCACAAATCCAGGCTGGGTGGTGAATGGCTGCAGAGCAACCCTGAGGAAAAGGACCTTGGAGTCTGGGTTGATGAAAAACTCAACATGAGCCTGCAGTGTGCACAGGCAGCCCAGACAGCAACCGAGTGCTGGGCTGCATCAAGAGCAGCGTGGCCAGCAGGGCAAGGGAGGGGATTCTGCCCCTTACTCTGCTCTTGTCAGACCCCACCTGGAGTACTGTGTGCAGTTATGGAACCCTCAGCACAGGAAGGACATGGAAGTGTTGGAGTGGGTCCAGACGAGGGCCACGAGGATGATCAGAGGGCTGGAGCAGCTCTGCTATGAGGACAGGCTGAAAGAGCTGGGGTTCTTCAGCCTGGAGAAGAGAAGGCTTCCAGGAGACCTGATAGTAACCTTCCAGTATCTGAAGGGGGCCTACAGGAAGGCTGGGGAGGGACTATTGACAAGGTCTTGCAACAACACGACAAGGGGCAATGGGTTTAAACTGGCAGAGGGGAGATTTAGATTGGATGTCAGGAGGAAGTTCTTTCCAGGGAGGGTGGTGAGGCACTGGAACAGGTTGCCCAGGAAGGTTGTGGCTGCTCCCTCCCTGGAGGTGTTCAAGGCCAGGTTGGATGAGGCCTTGAGTAACCTGTCCTAGTGGGAGGTGTCCCTGCCTATGGCAGGGGGTTGGAACTAGATGATCCTTGAGGTCCCTTCCAACCTTACCATTAAAAAAAATTGTTCTCCTCAAACCCCAGCAGGTTCTTTAAGGACTAGGTTCCACTAATTAGTAACAGCTGTTAATGAAGTGAGAAGGTACAAACCTAGCCTCTTCAATTAATGCATGAGAATTTTAGACCGAACTCATATTGAAAGGGAAGCTGTTAAAGAAAAAAAAAATAAGAAAAACAACATTCAGAGGTTATTTCTTCTAACCCCAGAGCTATCAGTCTCTATCAAACATAGAGCATATTTGTACTAAAAACTTACAATTTTTGTTCAGCTTATGCAAGCTAATAGCCTGCCACTTTCACAAAATGAATGCATCCTTTCTTAACAAATGAACAAAGCAAAATACAGTAATCCAAATCTGGAACAACATTGTTAATGTTTCTATGGCTGTACACATTTAGAAAAATTATAGTTTATAATGCATGTTTTCTGGAAAGCTTAATCTCAAAAACTCCTGTGTGACAGCAGATTACAGTAAAACCAGAGTAGGGTCACCATTCTTCATCACATTTTTCTCATATGCTTTGACCCTAATTTGTACTTTGATTTCCTTCAATCCTGCTGTAATTTCAGTTTGTAATTACAGAAACTTTTCCCCAACATCTCAGCTGGCAGGTTAAATTCACAGGAAAAAAAAAAACAAACAAACAAACAGAAAACGGTGGTGAGGGTGGGGAGATGATTCATGATCATTTGAAGAGTCTACTGAGGTGGGTTGGGAAATTCCTACCCCCACCCACCCGAAATTTACCAGAGCAGCTCAGACAGCTTGAAAGTAAGATAAAGTTATATTTTACAGCAAGGTACATTTACAAGCATATATGCACACAATATATTTACAATTAGACACAATTTAGAAACAATACAGAAATCAAATCTTGTCCCCTTCTTCTCTCCCCTCAGGCAGAAAACTAGGAAGATCTCACATGTTATCTGGTCAGAAAACAGGAAAACAGTTTGTCTCTTCACTCAAGTCTCAGAGTATTCCAGATATTGTATTCATCTCAATACACCTGCTTTCTTTCCCTGTAGTGTTAGTGAAAAACTAAAGTCTCATGACTATTTACAAAGAAGTACCACACAAACGCATCTACACTATCTTGGAATGCCCTTCCCAAGGCTGAAATTAAATGATTCTTCCCACTTTTCTACTAATTAGGCACCAGTACAAGTCTCCTGGTTCCCAGATTCCCAGGGGTGACAGAAAATGAAATCAAAGTCTATCACTAATGTCATCATACGTAATAGACTTTCCACCCAAAGTGCTAAATTACCAATTAAGATAAAAATGTTCAAATGAACACTGAATAAAAACAGTCTACCTTCTGACTATATTCTAAAACTGATCCACAGAAATACAAAGCTAATTGTTTTGAAATATAAAAGTTAAGAAAATCAGCCCGTTATTACAAAAGCCATAAGGGGGAGGTGAGGAGATGGTGGTGAAAGAGAGTAAGAGAAGTGGAACACAGTAAATATTTACTAAGTTACTTCCAAAATATTTGCCTAATCCTAATTATTCCCCTTCATATTGCAGGTACAGTTGTGCAGATATCCAGTTAAGAGCTCACAGAGATCCTTTTGGGCCTCCTCAGTGATGAAGTGTCAAGCAGGGGAATATAGCCAGAGACTTATTATATACTTACATATTGGCCTTAAGGATCCTCACTTTCAAAATCTTTATTCCATATAGTATTAGCTTTAAGTTAATAATCACTTATTATTTTAGGTAACTAAAACTATAAAAATCATTAATGGCTGAAGTAACAGTATTAGAACAGAAGTCTAGGATTGCCCAGTAGAGATGGTTTTGCTCTTACATGGTATGCCCTAGAAACATTGAAATACAGAAGAAAAAAGCAAACAGACAAATGAAATCATCTATATGTAATGATTTACAGTGCTGAGGCAGCTCTGGGAAAAATGTATGACTTCAAAGATCATCACAACAGTCAAAAATAAAAATTACTTTAAAAAATCAAGCAGATGTCCTTTTTCATCTTGCTTTAGAAACAAGCTTTTTATGCTTGGTCTTTGCATTTCATACCTGTATATAAGGCTAGAGTTTTTCAAACATTTGTAAACCAAAACATCTGTACAAAACAACTGAAAAACCCCGTTCATATGACTTTTAGGTCACTCCACTGACATCCAAATTCATAACCATAGTCTGGATATTGTTCCTGTACCAATATCACTATTTTAATTACCTCAATTCTTCAGGCACTGCTCACAGTGTAGCTGCAGTATGCCAGCACAATCTTGCTTTTTACCAGGATATCTTATTCCTCCCATTGCAGAATCCATTCTCTCCCCGCAGTGAATTCTCTTTATCAAAGAATCTGTAGTCAGAATGAGGGATGTCTTACTTTTAACTGACAAAATTTTATGTGCAAATAAAACTTAACATCACAGGCAGAAGTCTCATACAGTCATGTAAGACTGCAAAGAAATTCTCTGATTTCTGAGGACATGTGCAGGAGTTAGGTGGTGGCAGGATAAGAGAATTGCTGGGATTTCTGGATGCTGCCAGTTGTGCAAAACAAGAAGTTGTCAGGCACCTGCTGAATAGAGCATACTAAAAGTGACTGCAAGCAGGTTCTGAATCTAGCATTGTAACTGAACAGATATGTAAAAGAAAAAAAAAAAAAGGCAGTGTTTGTGTCGTTTCAGAAAGTGGTGGTTTATTTCTACATTTTACATATAAGCTCCACTCTCTGTTTTCAATTTTAAAATAACAAGATTTTTTTTTAAATAGAAGTTGTCATTATTTTCTCTTTACTTTTAACCTTCCCTGTTCCATGCAAATTTCCCTCTAGTTCGTATCTTCACTTTTCAAAGACAGTTCTGAGAGCATGCCCCAAGAGCTGCAATTCTGCTCCTCAAACATACTTCCAAACATTTTACTGCTGTGGCATCTACTCTTAAGTTGGATCTTATGTTTAAGGCTCTTCCAGACACCATCCAGCAAACATTCCTGAAGTGGTTTAATGCTACTGCCCTTAACTGTCTTCCCTGTCCCTCTGCAAGAAGTTACTGACCACACAGAGAGGTTTCATGACATACAACCAACCATAAGTCAAGTGGTGGTGGTTCTTTACTAAAAAACTGATAGAACAGAATATTATAAAGTTGAGGACAGGAAATTTATTACAAATAAAAGTGTTTTCTTAGCTTTCAACGCATGTGCTGTTTCTAAGTCATTCCACTTGGAGGACGGCAAAAACCAGAGGCAGTATCAGACATAAGGTAGACTGCCAGGATGAGTATCCCAAGATTGGCTTTTTTATCCAACCATAACACGATGTGGAACTGATCTGAAGCACCACCACTGTTAATTAGCACAGCTGGGGGCTAGGAATGCTTGAGAGATCCTGATGTCCTTAAAGAAAGTAGAAAAAAAAACCTAACTCACAAAAAACCAACCAACAAAAAAAAAAAAAAACCCACACCAAATTGTCACCAACAACAAAAAGTAAAATAAAACAAAACAAACAAACAAACAAAAAAAACCCCACAGCAAACCCACACAGTACACCTGCAAGCCATGCAAGAGAGGAAAGAAAAGGCCCTGGTCCTCATGGGGGACTTCAACCACCCT
>VWZE01021004.1:31396-54634 GCA_013396675.1 Eubucco bourcierii | reverse complement strand
TCTCTCAACCTGTCCTCACAGCAGAGCTGCTGCAGCCCTCTCAGCATCTTGGTGGCCTCCTCTGCACTGGCTCAAACACTTCCATGTCCCTCCTGTGCTGGGGGCTCCAGAACTGCACCCAGGACTGCAGGTGGGGTGTGAGGAGAGCAGAGCCAAGGGGCACAATCCCCTCCCTTGCCCTGCTGCCCACACTGCTCTTGCTGTCTGGGCTGCACTCACACTGCAGCCTCATCTTGAGCTTTTCATCAGCCCACACCCCCAGGGCCTGTTCCTCAGGGCTGCTCTCAGTCATTCCCCACCCAGCCTGGAGCTGTGCTTGGCATTGTGCCTACCCAGGTGCAGGACCTTACACTTGGCCTTGTTGAATGTCCTCAGGTTGGCCTGGGCACAGCTCTGCAGCCTGTGCAGGTCCCTCTGGATGGATCCCTGCCCTCTGTCCTGTATCCTTTAGAGTTTCCTAATTGCCTTTTTTAAAAGTTTGCTTAACTTCCATGAAATTAATTCTACTTGCATGTTTGCATCTCAGATTGTTGCTGTGCCAGGGAAGATTTGCCTGATATTAGAAGCACTTTCTCACAGAAAGGAATAAGCACTGGAATGGACTGCCCAGAGGGTGGGGAGGTCTTTAAGCAAAAGTTGGATGTGGCACTTGGCTTAGCTGATGTGGTGGTGTTAGGTCACAGGCTGGGCTTGGTGATCACAGAGGCCTTTTCCAGCTTCAGGAATTCTGTGACTCAAAGGGTACCCTTATTGCTGTCCTTTTTTAAACCCCATTACATGATTTATCTTTAAATATGCCTGAGCCATCTTTTTGTGCTGAAAAACCAGGATCCTACCCATCTTTTTTTTTTTTTTAAATAACATAGTAATTGCCATTCAGCATTATAAAAACAAACAAACAAACAAAAAGCACAAAACAAAACAAACAAACAAACAAAAAAAAACCAACAACAAAAAAAACCCAAACAAAACCCACTGACAAATATGCTGAGTTTGTCTACATTTACAGGTAGGTAGTGTGAACATCTATGAAATGCTTCCTGTTCTTTAGTTTTCCCACATTTGCATGGCTGTTAAGGCTGAAGAATGGGAAATGCTGGGTGAAATAGAAATGATACTAAAACAGAGGACAGATTGTGATGTGAGATGGGTTGGGAGTTCCCTGCCTCCCCACACTATGAAAATCCCCCAGACCAGACTCAGGCAGCTGGCAGTTAAGGACTGAAGCTCTATTCACAGCTCAGCACAATGGACAAGCAGAGATATACACAACAGACAGGAACAGTTACAGACATAGACAAGGTAAAGGCAATACAGAAACACAATTCCCCTCCCAGCAATCAGAGTCCCCAGGAGGGGCTCCCAGCCATATTTCCACCTTCTTCCCACCCCTCTGCCTTACCCCAGGGTCTGCCTTACATGCAAGGTGAGTTTGGAGGCTGGGCAAGGGAGTTTAGAAGCAGAATGATGAGTTGGGTTACACAGCAGAAGCCCAGCAGACACAGCAGCTCCCAGAGACTCTCTGTGTTATCTGTGTTTGTGTTCTTGTTGTTCTACATCTCAGCAAGCCTCTGAGTGCAGCAGGCATCAGCACTGTTTGCTTTTCACAGCCTGTAATATATTCTTTTAATTGAAGTATTCCAATTAGCCTCAAACCAGCACATGATACAAATGCTTCTCGATGTTTTGAGGAACCAGCAAGAGCCTTTGCAGCTGCTCTTTTCTGGAAAACAAACTTCCTGCCTCACAGCCAAGCCTGGGCCTTCAGAACTGAAATAAACCAAGATACATTGTTCTGTGTTCTGTTTGAAAGGTGTTTGTGGTAGAAGCAGCAGCCAAGGAGAAGCAATGTCCTGAGCAACTGTGCAGCTTACATCCTGTGACCCATGGCACGGTGCGGGTGCCATGGGCACCTCCAGACCTCTCTTGTCCCTTGGAACATGTTTTCAATGGACTTTTGTAAAAGACACTTCAAAGTGCTTTGGGAAACGTGAAATTATCAGAGATTCAGCATAAAGCAAAGCCATCTGGTGTGGGGAAAACAGCTTTTTGTAGCACTAGTGTGGGTTTTGGTGCTGGAGCAGTAGAGTTTTTCTGTTGCCATTAACTACCGTTCAACTCGTTTGATGTGTTGTGAATTCCATAAGTAAGAGACAAATAGGTGATGAAAGCTGTGCCTGCTTTGGTTTTTCCTTCTCTCCCTTATGCAGAGTGTGCAGAGGAAGAGTGGGGATTTCCCATGTGTCAGTACTTGAAGAACAAGGGCTGGTGCTGCGGCCGCAATGCTAGAATGTCAGCATGCTTGGTATGGTTCCCTTTCTATTTTCTTACTGAGAGCTTTATCCAGATGTTGTGGGATTCATTGCCCTTGGCTTCTAACCCCGAAGCCATGACTTTAGTCCAAGACTCTGCAGAATAACATCATTAATGTTGTAAGCCTGATGAATTATATCTTAAGAAAACCAAACCAGCGTTGACCTTCCAGCTTGACAGATTTCATGCATGCTGAGGGCATGAAAAAAGTGTAGTATTGACAGAAATGTATTTGAAGAGTGGACAGAAAGGCCAAACCTAAACAAGGTAACCCCCTTGGGGTAATGGTTGAACTCCTGGCCAAGGGCTTGCTTGCTGAGGAACAAGGTAATTGTAGCAGGATTGCAATCAGTAACTCCCCCAACGCCTTCATCATTCATAATATTGAATGTTCCAACTGTTTAAAACCTAAACAAACCTGCCCCTTCCAGAAACTGAGAGAGCTCTCAGATCCATGTGGCTGAAGGGACTGGAAACATCCCTGTGATGCTGTGCCGAGAGCTGAAGCGCTCTTATAGACCTAAGATGGCCAAGACTGACTGACAAAGCATTGCCTAACTTGAAAAGAACCCAGACAGACATAGAGGATGGCACCCAGGAGTCCCCTTAGCAGAGCACTCTGCCTTATCTCTACTCATTTGTCATTTCTGGTATCGAGATGAACCACATCAGGTTCTGGCGAGGCTCCGCTGCTGGCTCTGTGCCTCCGCTGTGGAGAACGGTGTGGGCTAACTGCTCAGGGCAGGCTAATGTACTTGGGTTATGTAAACCTGACCTACCATGATCATTCACTGCTGTCAGCAGGAACTATAGGAGGCCACTTGCTCAGTGTTCATCAGACTTAAATCTGTTACCCTTGGCAAGGTAAAAGAGGAAAGAAAAATGTTCATCTTAGAGACATTGCTTTCAATCCCCTTACAAAACGTGCTCTCTAAAAGGCATTAGCCTTTGTTTCTCGCCAGCATCACACAGTAACAGTTCTTTCTCAGCTGACACATTAGACACTTCCTTTCCCATTCCATTTCTTTTGGAAAGGAAAAAAAAAAAAGGGCTGTTTTTCAACAGTGGTAGGAAGATAAATGCTGCAAGCACATGGCCCCCAGGAGACAGTACTGGTGGTGCCATATAGACCTCTTGGGCTTCACAGGAATCACAAAAATTTGGCAGCTGAAAACCTTTTTTGTCTCATCACTCACACAAGGCAAAGGGTTCTACTGTGTCATTAGATACTTCTTCTGTTACTACCTTTCTAAGTCAAATAAAGCTTTTCACAATGAGGATTTTTCTTACCTTGAGGTGGTGGAAGCCTCATCCCTGGATGTGTTTAAGGCCAGCCTGGGTGAAACTCTGGACAGCCTGACCCAGTGTGAGGTGTCCATGCCCATGGCAGGGGGGTTGGAACTGGCTGATCCTTGTGGTGCCTTCCAACCCTGACTGATTCTATGATTCTGGAAGGTATGAAGGAGACAGTGCAGTGGACTTAGGTCCCTATCTGCCCAGAGGAGAAGCTGCAACTGCTTGTGCCATGACTGAAGAAGGGTTGGAATGGCAGATCAGTTCTGGGATGGGGAGAAGGAGCAGTGGGTGATTCAGACACAGGCAGTCTTATTTAGTGTGCTGGAGGTTGTGAACTAAAGGTGCCAATGACCCATAAGCAGGCAGGTGTTCTTGGTTTGCTCTCTCATGTCTTGTAGGCTTAGATAATTGACAGAAGTCCTGTCTGTGATCTTTAATGCTCTGCTGAAATGTTTGTAGGCACAGTATCTTTTCAGCTGTGTGTGTTGATTTGGAGTTCCAGGCCCCCCCCCACTTTGCAAAATCCCCCAGACCAGACTCAGGCAGCTGGCAGTTAAGGACTGAAGCTCTATTCACAGCTCAGCACAATGTACAAGCAGAGATACACACAACAGACAGGAATAGTTACAGACATAGACAAGGTAAAGGCAATACAGAAACACAATTCCCCTCCCAGCAATCAGAGTCCCCAGGAGGGGCTCCCAGCCACCTTTCCACCTTCTTCCCACCCCTCTGCCTTACCCCAGGGTCTGCCTTACGTGCAAGGTGAGTTTGGAGGATGGGCCAGGGGGGTTAGAAGCAGAGTGGTGAGTTGGGTTACACAGCAGAGAGGCGAAGACCAAACCAGCAGCTAGAGAGAGAGACTCTGTGTTATCTGTGTTTGTGTCCTTGTTTTATCCATCTCAGCAAGCCTGTGAGTGCAGCAGACATCACCACTCTTTGCTTTTCACAGCCTAGCATCTGATTTTTTTTCATTAAAATATTCCAATTAGCCTCCAACCAGCACACTGTGGAAAAATATTCTGTGCTTCTAATACTTATCAGTCATTCTTTGTCACTGTGGGTCATAAAAATCCAAGTGCTCTCACCCCTCCACCAGGGTTTATGAGGTGAAGAATCCAGGGAGAGATGCCGCGTGGCATTTTAAGCCGCAGTCTCTCTGAAGGTTTTCTTTTATTTCACTTCGCATGCATAAGTACAGTTTGCCTGAATCTTAGGGACTAAAAGTATTAAAAGAGGTTGTCCCTTGAACTATTATTTGATTTAAAATAGTTGAGTATGCAAAGTGAATTGTTGGCATTTGGGTAGGAAGGGACCAAAGGCAAACGTGTTTCTTTTTAGTGCTTTCACGGAGAGCAATCCTCTGAAACCCTCTTGCAGTGCTAAGAAGAACAACTCTCATGCCTGTGTCTGTACACTCAGTTGTCATTGCTGCTCCTTTAAATAAAAATACCAGGAAGGAGCTGATTGTGAGCCCCCAGAGGTACCAGCGCTTCCAAGTGTGCAAAGCTTGTGTTATTCACACGTCTTTTAGACTGCCATGTCCTCTAGCTCTGTGTTTAGGAAATCTCCTGATAAAGAATAAACATCTCAGCAATTTAATTCCTTCACTGTTTTTTAAAGGCCTTGGAGCGCGTTGCAGCTGGCCAAATGGTAAGTAACAGTGTTTATTTTAGCCATTCTAAGATAAAATGCAGTTTCCCCCCCTTGGATGTTCTTAATCCGTGACCTTTGGTTGAACTTCTGCGTTTCTGGAGTCTGATGGACTAGCACAGGCTGCATGAAACCCTGTCTGGACAGCATGGCTCATCCTGACATCCCATTGCTCTGCTCAGACCCCACCTGCACGCCTGTCTGCCACATCCAACCTTTGCTTAAAGACCTCCCCCACCCCTCTGGGCAGTCCATGCCAGGGAGCTGATGCTGCTTCTTTTCTTTTTCTTTTTCTTTTTTTACTTTTTCTTTTTCTTTTTTTCTTTTTCTTTTTCTTTTTCTTTTTCTTTTTCTTTTTCTTTCTTTTTCTTTTCCTTTTTCTTTCTTTTTTCTTTTTTTTTAAACTTTTTTTTCACTTTTTCTTTTTTTTTACTTTTTTCTTGGTTTTGTTTTTATTTTTGTTTTTCCCTTTATTCTTTTTTTCCCTTTTCCCCTTTTTCTCTTTTTTCCCTTTTCCCCTTTTTCTCTTTTTTCCCTTTTCCTGTTCCTTGTCCTTTCTAGTATCCATAGTTACGTTAGTATCTTTCCCCAAAATGTTGTTTTGACTGGTTACAAGGGCATTAATAAATTGCCCTCTTAAACCTCCTGGGACTGCTTGTAAAGAACAGATACCAGTAAGCAGCTGAGTAGGCCAGTACTGATTTTGTCTCTCTTACCTTAATGTCAATGCCAGCTTTAAATGCTTGCTGTTGTCACCCTGTGGTTATGTTTTGTGCAGCTGCCTACAGAATCTCTGTTTTATCGAGCTGTTCTTCAGGTTATTATAGAAGAAACTTATGGTGTCACCAAAAGGTATGAAAGCTCTGAATTCACAGAATGCAAACCAAAGAGCTGATTCTTTCCCACCTCTGTTCTGCAGAGAAAGAATTTCTTAGAAAGCAGGAGAGGGTAAGGATCAGCCTTACCAGACTTTATGTGTGTATCAGTATTAAAATGCAGGATAGACTGGTTCATCTGAAATCTTACCAGACTTTATGTGTGTATCAGTATTAAAATGCAGGATAGACTGGTTCATCTGAAATCTTACCAGACTTTATGTGTGTATCAGTATTAAAATGCAGGATAGACTGGTTCATCCTAAATCCACATCACAGATGTTTGGCCCTTGCTCTGGACAGCCCGATCTAGTGTGAGGTGTCCCTGCCCATGGGAGGAAGGTTGGGACTGGATGCTCCTTGTGGTCCCTTCCAGCCCTGACTGATTCTGAGAGGAAAAAGCTATTTCTGTTCAGCATTTCACTGGGTGAGCTGGGACTGAGTCTCTTTCTCAGGATTTAAACTCTGTGGTTGAAAGTTTAGCTCCTCTGCTACAGGAGATGAGTCCTGCCAGGCAGGAGCAGGCAGTGTAAGCCTGCAGCCCAGAAGGCAGATCACAACCTGGCTGCATCAGAAGCAGTGTGGCCAGCAGAACCAGAGAGGGGATTCTGCCACTTTGCTCTGCTCTGGTGAGACCTCCCCTGGAGTACTGCAGCCAGCTCAGGAGCCCTCATTATAAGAAGAAGATGGAGCAGGTCCAGAAGAGGCCACAAAAATCCTCAGGGGGTTGGAGAAGCTCTACTATGAGGACAGGCTGAGAGAGTTGGGGCTCTACAGCCTGGAGAGGAGGAGGCTCTGAGGAGACCTAATAGGAACCTGCCAGTGCCTGAAGGGACCTACAGGAAGGGTGTAGAGAAGCTGTTTGCAAAGGCCTGCACAGACATGCAAGGGGCAATGGGTTCAAGCTTGAGAAGTGCAGATTGAGACTGGGTATTAGGAACAAGTTCTTTGCTTGAGGATGGTGGAGCACTGAACAGGTTGCCCAGGGAGGTGGCTGAGGCTCCTTCCCTGGAGACATTCAAGGTGAGGCTTGATGGGACCCTGGGTGACCTGGGCTGGTGGGGGTGTCCCTGCTGGCTGCAGGGGTGCAGACTAGATGAGCTCTGGAATTCCCTTCTGGGCCAGCTCATGCTATGGTTCTGTGATTCTATGATGTACAGCTGGAAAAGGAATTACATTAGGGCAGAGTTAAGAAAGCAAATTCAGACCAACAAAAACTTTTCCTGTTCTTTCTCCAAGATAGATTTTAAACAGAATAAAGAGAACCAATATAAGTGGCTTGTTAGGATTCCCTCATCCTATACTTTTTTTCCCTTTTTTTGTACATTGTTTGGACATATTTTCTGAATAGCTTCATATTTTTGGCTGGCTTCAAAAGCAAGGCCACTGAGTTGTAAACAGGAGAGAATTCTGGCATCATTTAAGGAAATAAAAAGCACAAGCACAAGAACACAAAATGAGAAGAAGAAGTGAAATATTACTCCAGCTTGGTCTTTGTTTGGTCCAGTGGTTGATGGCAAATGCATTAGGGTTAGGGTTAAGGTTAGGGGTTAGGGTTAGGGTTGGAGTTACGGTTAGGGGTTAGGGTTAGGGGTTAGAGTTAGGGTTAGGGGTTAAGGTTAGGGTTATGGGTTAGAGTTAAGGGTTAGGGTTAGGGGTTATGGTTAGGGTTATGGGTTAGGGTTAGGGGTTAGGGTTAGGGGTTAAGGTTAGGGTTATGGGTTAGAGTTAAGGGTTAGGGTTAGGGGTTATGGTTAGGGTTATGGGTTAGGGTTAGGGGTTAGGGTTAGGGGTTAAGGTTAGGGTTATGGGTTAGAGTTAAGGGTTAGGGTTAGGGGTTATGGTTAGGGTTATGGGTTAGGGTTAGGGGTTAGGGGTTAAAGTTAGAGTTATGGTTTAGGGTTAGAGATTAGGGTTAGGGGTTAGAATTAGGGGTTAGAGTTAGGGTTAGGGGTTAGAGTTAGGGTTAGGGGTTAAGTTTAGGGTTATGGGTTAGAGGTAGGAGTTAGGGTTAGGGGTTAAGGTTAGGGTTATGGGTTAGGGTTAGGGGTTAGGGGATAAAGTTAGGGTTATGGTTTAGGGTTAGAGATTAAGGTTAGGGGTTAAGGTTAGGGTTATTTTTTAGGGTTAGGGTTTAGGATTAGGGGTTAGAGTTAGGGTTAGGGGTTAAGGTTAGGGTTATTTTGTTAGGGTTATTTTTTAGGGTTAGGGGTTAGGATTAGGGGTTAAAGTTAGGGTTAGGGATTAAGGTTAGGGTTATTGTTTAGGGTTAGGGGTTAGGATTAGGGGTTAGAGTTAGGGTTAGGATAGCATCGTTGCAAATTGTAGGAGCAGCACAAAGGTAATTTCCATCAGCAGAAAGAAAAGAATTTTTGGCATTCTTATAGGGAAATGAAAAATATTAGGGGAGAAGTTAAAAAAACAACTTTCAACATTTCAGGTGAAATAATAACTGCAGCATGACCACAGCAGAGTTCTTCCATTGCTGCATCTAGAAGTTTCTTCAAGTGTTAGCTATTTTATTTTAAGTAGAAGGAGGGGAAAGGGAAATTGTTGCCAACTGTCTGATCTATTTGTCCTCTATTAAAAATGAAATGAAAGATGTGATAACTGCTGCAGTGGGATGGATAACAGCCTGCATCTCAATATTGTGTTTGCAGTGATCACCACGTTGGGAAAGTCTTCTCCAGAGCATCCTCCTTCCTAGATTATGTCAGGAAAGCTCTCAGAAAGCTGGAACTAGATGGCTCAAAGGTAAGTTACCCAACAAAGAGGGCAAGAAGTGTTAACGACTGTGTAAGCTCTTCAAGTCACCACCACAGTGCATTGAGTTGGTTTGGTTTGTGTATGTTGTATTTCATTTGTATTTGTATTTGTTATATGCATATAAATAGAAACCATTCTCTTTTTTATTACTATTAATAGAGCAAATCCATAACTATTTTTTTTTTTTTTTTAAACCCACATCAAAGTGGGAGTTCTTTTCACAGTTTTTGGGTTTTTAAAATAGATTTCTGTTATAAATTCTTCAGAAGATTTTGATTTTAAATTGCTTTATTCTAATGACATTTCTTTTTTAAGCAAATCCTTTTTTTTACACATGCTGCTTATGATCAGATTTTTTTTAAAGCCTTTCTGATACTTCTGAATTTAATCCTCTAAATCTCCTTTGAGATTGTGGGATTGTGCTTGGCATTGTGCCTACCCAGGGGCAGGACCTTACACTTGGCCTTGTTGAATGTCCTGAGGTTGGCCTGGGCACAGCTCTGCAGCCTGTCCAGGTCCCTCTGGATGGATCCCTGCCCTCTAGCAAGTGACTGTGCCACACAGCTTGGTGCCAGCTGCAAACCTGCTGAGGGTGCACTGATTCCTCTGTAGATGTAATACTATAGCAGGATGGACATTTCCATCCACCTGTTTCTCTTACCGATTAGTTCTGGAAGCACTTCCCATTTATCTCAGCTCCTAGGCAGACTCCTCAGGTAGCCTCTGAACATCTCAGAAGCCTTAGTACTTTTTTTTTCTTTAAGTTAATAAATGTTAAGGATGAATGTTAAGATTGTGAAACAAGAAGTAAATGTAAAATTGAAATTTAAACTTGTAAAATGTTTGGGAGATTTCTGTTCTGGAGTCTCTTCTCTTGGTGTTACAGCTGCTAAATTGGTCAACAGATGGCAACGTAGCACTAGGCACAGAATGTGTGTGAGGATCACTGTGGAAACAGAAGTGGTTCAAGGGAGTTACTGAGAGCATTGGGCAGGTCATTAACAAATTTAGTACAAATCAAAGGAAAAGTAGAAGTGTCAATATGAGAAATATTTACGTTAAACCTTGTGGTAGCCTTGGGCAAAGCAATGTTTATGAGTCATCACATCCCTTAGAATTTGCCAGCCATGCCAGGCACCAGCCAGGGGAAAAATGCAAAAGCAAATCAGTAAATGCAAATGAGATGGGAAACTTGCTTACAGCGTGAAGAAAGAGACATGCCTGGAGTTCACTCTGTCTTTAAGGGACTATGTGGAAAGGCTGGGGAGGGACTATTGACAAGGGCTTGGAATGCCAGGACCAGGGTCAGTGGGTTTGAAGTGTCAGAGGGAAGATTGAAAGTGGATGTTAGGAGGAAGTTGTTTGCAGTGAGGGTGGTGAGACACTGGCACAGGTTGCCCAGGGAGGTTGTGGCTGCTCCCTCCCTGGAGGTGTTTAAGGGCAGGTTGGAGGAGGCTTTGAGTGACCTGTGCTAGTGGGAGGTGTCCCTGCCTATGGCAGGGGGTTGGAACTGGATGATCCTTGAGTCCCTTCCAACCTTACCATTTTATGATTCTATATTCAAGTCTGTTTCAAGTCGAGCTACCTGTTGGCTTCCCTATGTAAACAGGCAACAGCATCACACATTCACCCCAGCAGAAGTAAAACAGTGTCCTCTACAGTCACCCAAAAGCAGCAATGGGTGGTTTGTGCAATGGTTGGTTTGCTAAGTCATTGATTGAACCTTTAGGCAGTGAGTTGTAAACTCTTTGCTTTAAAACTCTTAAGGATAAAAGTATTGGGTTTGGGTATTTGGTTTAGTGTTGGGCACCTCGCAGAATCACAGCATTCACCAGGTTGGAAGAGACCTTAGAGATCATCCAGTCCAGCCTATCACCTAATACCCTCTAATTAACTAACCCATGGCACTAAGTGCCTCATGCAGCCTCCTCTTAAACACCTCCAGGGATGGGCACTCCACCACCTCCCCAGGCACCCCATTCCAATGCCAATCACTCTTCCTGCAGAGAACTTCCTAACATTCAGCCTGAAACTGCATGGTGCAGCTTGAGGCTGTGTGTCCTCTTGTTCTGTCCCTGGGTGCCTGGCAGCAGAGCCCAACCCCACCTGGCTACAACCTCCCTTCAGGTAGCTGTAGAGATAGGTCAATGTGGTGTGCCCTGAGCCTCCTCTTCTTCAGGAAATACAAGAGAGATGTGGAGGTGCTGGAGCAAGCACAAAGGAGAGCAACAAAGCTGGGGAAGGGCC
Source organism: Eubucco bourcierii (assembly GCA_013396675.1). Taxonomy (NCBI): domain Eukaryota; kingdom Metazoa; phylum Chordata; class Aves; order Piciformes; family Ramphastidae; genus Eubucco; species Eubucco bourcierii. The sequence continues at coordinate 43,484 of VWZE01021004.1, read as the reverse complement.
TGGAGAGTAAATGTGATGAGGAGAGAGTGAGGGAGCTGGGGATGGGTAGTGTGAAACAGAGGAGGCTGAGGGCAGAGCTCATTGCTGTCTGCAGCTACCTGAAGGGACATTGTGGAGAGGCTGCTGCTGGGCTCTGCTCACAGGGAACTGCAGACAGAACAAGGGGGAATGGCCTCAAGCTGTGACTGGGTAGCTTTAGACTGGACATTAGGAAATAAACTTTCCCAGCAAGAGTGGTGAGGGACTGGCATGAGCTGCCCAGAGAGGTGGTGGAGTCCCCAACCCTGGGTGTGTTTCAGGGTGGTTTGGATGTGGTGCTTGGGGATGTGGTTTAAGGTGAGTCTTGTAGAGCAGGATTCTAGGTTGGAGTTGGTGCTCCTGAGGGGCTGTGCCAGCCGGAATGGTTCTATGATTCTATTGTGTGAATATGTTGGATTTTAGTTGCTTTTTGCTAGAAAGGGTCTAGGACAAATCCAGATTGCCCTGAAAGAAAGATGTCTGTCAACAGCACTTCAAGTTGCACACCTTTGTGTGTTTGCTAAAGCCCTGATCCAAGTCAGTGCTCGTTTTTGCTTACATATCTCCTCATTTGAATGCACAGCTGGCTGCATGCTGAAGACTGAATTTCATGCTGATAGAAACAAGGTTATTTTTTATGTCCCAGATATGTTGAAGCTTGCAGCAACAGAAAAACAGTGGTATTTTGATAAGGCTGAGAGGAAAATTGTTGCTGTTTCAACAGTGGTTCTGACACTGCACTTTTCACAGTGAAGTCAGCAGTGTATCTATATAGCTTTGGAGAATGTGCTAAATTCCTCTCTTCAGAGGAAAAAAAATACTTACATAGCTAAAAATGTGATGAAGCTCAAACATTTCCTCTCAAAGACAACAAAAATCAAAGAGAAATTACTGCAGAGTTTGTTTTCTAGCTCTGATTCTCAAAAGGAACAAAAGAGCAGCTGTACTGCACAGACCAAATGTCTGCTCTGACTCCGGCAGTGGCCAAAAATTAATGCTTTGGGAAGAATATGAGAGTGAGCATGGCTGAAGAAGCCTTTCTGTACAATCCAAAAGGTGCCTGTCATTGAGCAAAGACAACAGGAGGCAGCAATTGTCTTTGTGCATAAATGTACTCAGGTGATGTGGAAAAAAAAAAGAAAAACAAGGCAGCTAAAGCTGTGTAATGCAAGCAGAGAATTGGGAGAAAATATTGCTTGCCTCTGAGTCACTGATGTACAGGTGCAGAAATATTTACTGAAACTCAGAAGTCAGAAAACTCAGGTCTTAGAATCACAGAATGGTTTAGATTGGAAGGGAACTCAAAGCTCAGCCAGTTCCATTCCCCCTGTGCCATAGGCAGGGACACCTCCCACTGGAAAAGGTTGTTCAGAGGCTCATCCAGCCTGGTGCTGAACAGCTGCAGGGAGGTTGTGGAGCACAGAAGCACCCAACGTGAGCAACCCTCAATACTAGGGAAGAAAGTGGAGCAGTTCACATGGCAGGTGCAGGATGATGGAGGGATCAGGGCCAGCCAGCATGGGTTCATAGAAGGCAGGTCCTGCTTGGCCAACCTCATCCCCTCCTATGACTCAGCGACCTGCACAGTGGCTGAGGGGAAGGCTGTGGTCGTTGCCTACCTGGACTGTAGTAAAGCCTTTGATGCCATCTGCCACAGCATTCTGCTTGGGAGACTTCCAGCCTGTAGCACATCCAGGTGGGCTCTTTGCTGGGCTACAAGCGGGCTGGGTGGCTGGGCCCAAAGGGTTGGCATAAACACGTCAAGTCCAGGTGGTGGCTGGTCGTGAGCAGTGCCCCCCGGGGCTCAGTATGGCAACCACTTCTGCATAACGTTTTTGTCACTGATTGGGAGGAGGGAGTCAAGGACACACTCAGTGAGTTTGCAGACCACACTCACCTGAGCAGAGTGTTGATCTGCTTCAGGGTGGGAAGGCTCTGCAGAGAGGTCTGGACAGGTTAAATCGATGGGCTGAGGCCTATGGGATGAAGGTTAACAAGACCAAGGGCCAGGTCCTGCACTTTGGTTGCAACAACCCCAAGCAGTGCTACAGGCTTGGGGCAGAGTGGCTGGAAAGGAGCTGGGGATGCTGGTTGGCAGCCAGCTGACATGAGCCAGCGGTGTGCCCAGATGGGCAGCCAGGCCAATGGCATCCTGGCCTGTGTCCAAACCACTGTGTCCAGCAGGAGCAGGGAAGTGATGGTGCCTTTGTACTCAGCCCTGGTGAGGCTGCTGCTTGACTTCTGTGTTCAATTGTGAGTGCCACAGTGTAGGAAGGACACTGAGGTCCTGGAGCATGTCCAGAGAAGAGCAGCAAGGGTGCTGAGGGGTTTGGGTGTCATGGGAGGAGCAGCTTGAGGGAGCTGGGGTTGTTCAGTCTGAAGAAAAGAAGGCTAAGGGGAGATCTTCCAGCTCTCTACAACTATCTGAAAGGAGGCTGCAGAGAGGCTGCTCTTGGTCTGTCCTCCCAAGCAATTTGCAGTAGGACAAGAGGAAATGGGCCTAAGTGTGCCAAAGAGAGGTTTAGATTGGGCATTAGGAAAAATTTCTTTCCTGGAGGAATGGTGAGGCATTGGAATAGGCTGTCCAGGGGGTGATGGAGTTGCCATCCCTGGAGGTGTTCAAGAAGCTGTAGATGTGGCACTGCAGGGCACGGTTTAGGGTCGTGGTAGCTGGGTTGTGATTGGACTCAATGATTTTTTCCCCAAACTTTAATGGTTGTTTTATTCAGTGAGGAGGCAGGACTTGTCCTGTGAGAAAGTCACACTGATTTACTCACCCATCCTTACTTTAACAGTCACCTGTAGCCTGTCTAAAGTCTGTTCTCTCAGCTTCTCACTCCTTGTTTTGGAGCATTCCTATGTGTGACTCTCTCATTGTGATGACCTGAACAGGTAGCAGCAGCATTAGCTTACACATAGAGACCTAAAACTAAGTAGCTGAGATTACTTTAGTTGCTCTCAGATCTATGACTAAAGAGTCAAAACATAAAGTTGAAGGTCTGGGATTTTTTAAGGTAATAATGCAATTAATGACTGCTGATTTTTCATGAGCTAAGGATATGCTAATTTTAAAAACAACTGGGTTTACACGGGGAGCATAAATCTGGTTGTATTACAGCTCTCAGTGATTTAGCACTGTTCCAGAGCTGCAGTTTTAATACATGTTTCCCTTTCTGTAATTGCTCAAATGGCAGAGTGAGCATGGATTAAGGAGCTGTCTTCTCTTATTTTAAAATGAAGCAGTTAGCTAAATCTATGTTTAATATCTTGGGCTCAGTCCTGAATACATTTTCAGCAGACATAAATTATGCTGTGCTTACCTGCATTTATTTATATGATAACAGTGCTCTTGGTAAAATTAGTCCACACACAGTGCCAGTTTGCTTTGTTCAGATGCCTACAAAATTAGGTGGAGGTGGTTAAAGTGCTGCAAAGGCAGGAGCTTAAATACAGAACTCTGAAAGGCTTCCCTAAGAGGTTCAGATGTCCTGATGCCTTTTGTGAAAATGCAGTGGTAAATGAGGGGAGATTTGGACTGGATGTTAGGAGGAAGTTCTTTACAGTGAGGGTGGTGAGACATTGGAACAGGTTGCCCAGGGAGGTTGTGGCTGCTCCCTCCCTGCAGGTGTTCAAGGCCAGGCTGGAGGAGGCCTTGAGTAACCTGTACTAGTGGGAGGTGTCCCTGCCTATGGCAGGGGGTTGGAACTGGATGATCCTTGAGGTCCCTTCCAACCTCTATTCTATGATTCTATGAACACTTCAGGCAACTTCATAGTCAGCAGCTGGAAAATGTTTGGAAAGGCTTGGACTTTGTTGGGATCCATCCCTAAGATCATGGTTTCCCCTTGTCCAGAAGAAACCAGGAGCTGTTTGACAAGCCCTTGCAAACTCTGTAGCCCCTCTGAGGAACATGCAAGTGCAATCCCTGTTCCCTCAGGGCTGGATTTCAGTCCAACCTGTCTTATGAGCTGCCCTGGGTTCAGTCCCTGATCAGTTTCTGCTCATGTAATGGTGAATTGGCTGTGGGAACTACAGAGGCTGGAATTATCGAATCTGTAGTTATTTTATTTCCCAAAGCCCCACCCACAAGCTCTATACAAATGAGTTAGATTGGGTTCAAATTCCTTGGGGAAGATCTTCACAAGGATGCTTATAGGGAATTCAGTAATGCAGGAAAATCAGACAGTTGGAAAAGGTTTGCTCCAAAACAGCTTTGCTGCACTTACAGCTAAAGGCAGCCTGGAGCCCTAGGGCAGGTCTGTGCTGCTCAGGGCAGTGCAGGAGGAATTTGGAGCTGCTCCCTTGGCTCCTTTGCGGCAGTGTCTGGGACTGCAGATTGTAATCCAGCAGTGGATCAATGCAGCACAGGATCCAGTGTGAGCAGACCTGCCAGAGCCCAAAGTGCCTGCAGACACTGCTGGCATGGGCACAGAGCTGGGGCAGCACAGGGCCAAGCCAGGCTGCTGGCAGTGTGCCCACCAGCGGTGGTTTGCGGCAGAGGCAGCTCCCTGCAGCAGGCAGGCAGGATGCGGCGGTGCCAAAGCAGGGACTGTGCTTGCTCCTCACCCTGCTGACAGATGCCCCTCAGGGTCTGACTCAAGGACCAACTCAAGGCCTGACTCAAGGTCTGAGTCCAAGTCCCAGTCAAGGTCCCCCCAGACATTGCCCATTTGCCATATATCTGTGCTGGGGCCATTTGCTGTCCCCCATTCAAGCCCGCGGGGGTGGGTAAGGAACTTGGCTCCTACTTCTTTCCACATTCCAAACCCCTGGAGCCAGAGGTGGGGAGGAGCAAACCAGTTTTGTGCCCATTCAAACCTGAGTTGGGGCAGGGACTTGGGTGTGCCCTGCCACACATGGTGAGCAGGCTCTGAGAAGATCCCTTCCCATGGCCACCTCAGTGCCGCTCACACAGCGCTGCTTTATCACACAGGGTTCCTAGCCTGGGCCTACACCAGCTGTGGTTCAGATGTTCTAATGGCCTCCTGATTCATTGATTGGGTCAGAATAGGTGGAGCAGAATGCTTTCAGCACTTTAAAGCATGTCGTTAAGGAACACTGTGCTCTGTGCAGAGGGCTGATGAGCTGTGGTGTAACCAGCAAGTGAGCCTGGGATGTGATAAAAAGCCTCTGTAGCTGTGGGGCTTGTCAGGACGAGCTGCACTACAGCACTTAGAAAGCTGCACGGTTTGGGGATGAGGTGTTTGGGCAGTTCCAGCCTTCCTAGGAAATGCTTCTAAAGTTTTCCAGGGCCATGTGAGAATGTTATAAAGTAATAGATTGTGCTTTATTTCTCCCACCTCTAATACAGATGATGCTTTTAAAATGTTTGCACACAAAAGTAGTTGTCCACACGAATTTCTGATTTAGTGACCTTACAGGATTTTGACCACAGGACCCTGACATTCTCTCAGCTGTTCCCACAGAAGTAGCTGAGTGAAGAATTCCTACAGTTAAATTCAGCACCAATATGAGTTCTTTAACCAAATTCCTAAACTCAAGTCTTTTATCATGGTATCTTATTTTACTTTATTTCAGTTTTCATAGAATCACAGAATGTCAGGGGCTGGAAGGGACCTCCAAAGATCATCTGGTCCAGCCCCCTGCCAGAGCAGGAGCACCCAGAACAGACCACACAGGAACACATCCAGATGGTTCTTTAATATCTCCAGAGAGGGGGACAATTGTAGACTGTAAAATTTTATTTAATTTTATTTTATTTTATTTTATTTTTGTTTTGTTTTGTTTTGTTTCATTTTATTTAGTTTTGGTTTTTTTTATTTCCTTTTACTTAATTTTGTTTCCTTTTATTTAATTTTTTATTTTATTTCCATTCCTGTCAGCTAAATTGCATTGAAAGAAACCACTTTCTTAGAAGTAAAGTATCATTAAGGTAGACAATGCTGTTGCTAGTATGAAAAGAGTGCCCCACTCTTCATAGCATCATAGAATCACAGAATGGCTGGGCTGGAAGGGACCTCCAAAGGTCATCCAATCCAACACACACACACACCCCCTCCCCACCACTGCAGTCAGCAGGGACATCCTCAACTAGATCAGGTTGCCCAGGGTCCTGTCAAGTCTTACCTTGAACATTTCCAGGGATGGAACCTCAACCATCTCCCTGGGCAACCTGTTCCAGTGTTCCAATGCCCTCATATTAGGAACCTGTTGCTAACACCCAATCTAAACCTGCTCTGCTCTAGCTGGAAGCCATTGCCCCTTGCCTGTCACCACAGCCTTTTGTAAACTGTGTCTCACCATCTTTCTTGTAAGCCCCCTTCCGGCACTGGCAGGCTGCTATTAGGTCTTCTGGAGCTTTCTCCTCTCCAGGCTGAACAGCCCTCAGCCTGCCTGTCCTTGCAGCAGAGGTGCTGCAACCCCCTGATGACTTTCTGCTATTTAAGAGCAGCTTTCCCCCTTTTTGTAATTTGTCACTGACTTTTAAAACCATTGTTGTGCTGTGCTCTGCTCTGAAGTTAATAAAGTGCCCACTTCAGCGTAATATGTTCCAACCCTCACCGCCTTAAACCTCTCAGAAGACAGTGAAGTCCTCCCAGGGTGACAACGAAAGAGAAAAAGGATCCTGGACCTGGTAATGCAGTGAGATTACTCTGTGTGTCCTGGGGGTGTGTGCTGTATCTGCCTGAGCATCTGTAGCTCAGCAGCACATCCTGTTTCTGCACTTGCCTTGCAGTTTGAGTGGTGGCACCCCATGAATCGGTGTGATGGATGAGTGGGAATGCAGCCCTCCTTTTGGCCAGCGATTCATACCCCATGAGAAAGTTTTCAGGCCAGGCTGGATGTGACTCTGCGCAGCCTGATCTAGTGGGAAATGTCCCTACCTGTAGCAGGGGGGGTGGGGGCTGGAGCCAGGCTCTGCTGGGTGATGCCCAGTGTCAGCACAAGGGGCACTGGGTGGAAGCTGAGGCATAGAAGGTTCTATGGAAACATGAGGAGGATTTTTTCCCCTGTGAGGGTGACAGAGCCCTGGCACAGGCTGCCCAGGGGAGTTGTGGAGTCTCCCTCTCTGGAGATATTCAAACCCCACTTGGATGTGTTCCTGTGTGATCCTGCTCTGGCAGGGGAGTTGGGCTGGATGAGCTTTGGAGATCAGTCCCTTCCTAACATTCTTCTGTGATTAGTTAGGGGCATGCTGAATGAAGGCTCAGGTAACACTTGCATTGTAGCCTGAAGAGTGCATGTGCACAAAGGAGTTTTCAAGTACACTTGTGTTCAAACAGATAAAATACTGCCCTGGGTGTGGTAGCACATTTGAGTATGACCAGGTGTATCTGGAGGTGTGACTTTCATTTCAATTAGATGTGTCTCCCAGCCTGGCAGCTGGTGTTCCCTAGCCTGAGCCTAGCCTCTGCTGCATTTCAAGCCTTTTTTCTAAGCAGCACTCCAATTTGTGAGAATCAGCTGAGGCTGCAGCAATGCTTTCCTCTTGCCTGTTCTATGTGGTTAATGTGGTTTCTGTTCCATGGTCTGAGCCCTTACAGAGCTGGTGTGTGCTGGTTTGAGGCTAATTGGAACATTTTAATGAAAAAAAAAAAAGATGCTAGGCTGTGGAAAGCAAACAGTGGTGATGTCTGCTGCACTCAGAGGCTTGCTGAGATGTGTAAGAACAAGGACACAAAGCATAGGTAACACAGAGAGTCTCTATCTGTCGGAGTTTGGTGTCTGTGTTCTTCTCCTGGGCTTCTGCTGTGTAACCCAACTCATCACTCTGCTTCCAATCCCCCTGGCCCATCCTCCAAACTCACCTTGCACATAAGGCAGACCCTGGGTTAAGGCAGAGGGGTGGGGAGAAGGTGGAAGGGTGGTTGGGAGCTCCTCCTGGGGACTCCAATTGCTGGGAGGGGAATTGTGTTTCTGTATTGCCTTTACCTTGTCTATGTCTGTAACTGTTCCTGTCTGTTGTGTATATCTCTGCTTGTCCATTGTGCTGAGCTGTGAATAGAACTTCAGTCCTTAACTGCCAGCTGCCTGAGTCTGGTCTGGGGGATTTTCATAGTGTGGGGGCACAGGGAACTCCCAACCCATCACACACTGCCTTTTGCAAGTGTCCAGCATTTAGCAGATCTTCTCTCTTGTTTAGAGACTCATTAATAACTCTTCTGGTTATGGCTGTTGGAGCACTTTTCACTCACTTCTATAACGCTTTGAGCTAAACCTTGTTTCCTGAATTTCCTTAGGGAATTATTGCATGAAACAGTGTCAAAAGTCTTGTTGAGATTGACAGCCAGTTGGTTTTCATTGTTGTGGACCCTTTCACCTGCCTTACAAGCACGCTTAGACTGACCTCTGATTTGTTCACAGGAGAAAAAAATTTCATGTTGGCTCTTACCTTTCTTCCCATGTTTTAAAATTTTAATTTGCGCCCCCCACATTTTTTTCTCAGTGTGCAGAATTTTAGTTCCCTCTCTGTAATAAAAGGCATACAAATGCTAGCTGATGGACACAGCATCTTTGAGAACTTCTCTGTGACAATGAGTAGTAATTCTGAGGTCCCTCTCAGCTCTGGAAGCTCAGGAGGACATCAGCCTGCTGAAGTGGGTCCAGAGGAGAGCCACAGAAATGGTCATGGCTGGAGCAGCTCTGCTGCAATGGCAGGCTGAGGGAGCTGGTCTCGTTCAGCATGGAGAAGAGAAGCCTCTGGGGAGACCTAATAGCAGCCTGTCAATGCCTGAAGGGAGGCTACAGGAGGGCAGTTTTCTGTGTGCAGTGGGAATAGCATCAAGGGACAAACACTCTTACCTGAACACAGCCCAGCCTGTCCTACAAGGGCAGGCTGAGGGAGCTGTGGTTTTCCAGCTTGCAGAAGAGAAAGCTCCAGGCAGACCTAATAGCAGCTTTGCAGTAGCTGAAGGGGCTCACGAGAAGGCTGCAGAGAGGCTGTTTGCAAAGGCCTGCAGTGATAGGGTGAGGGGCAATGGTTTGAAATTAGACAAGAGCAGATTTAGATTGGATGTTAGGAGTAAGTTCTTTAGCATGGAGGGGGAACACTGAAACTGGTTCCCCAGGGAGGTAGTTGAGATCCCATCCCTGGAGATATTCAAGGTCAGGCTTGTCAAGGCTCTCAACAACTTGCTCTGGAGGAAGGCTCTGCTCACTGTGTGGGGTTTGGGCTAGGTGACCTTTGGATGTCCCTTCCCACCCAAACCATTCCATGACCCTATGATTTTGTAGTGTGAATTCCCATCCTTAGGTCCTGGCTGAAGCAAGTTACTGTCATACCAGAATCCACTGCTCAGCTATTGAAATAAATCTCATGGAGCTGTGGGAGTGAGGAGGGGGTAGTATGCATGGAGAAGGGAATGAGGCTGTTACCTCTGCTTTGCTGTGCAATGCTCAGCAATGGCTGGAGTTTTCTGAATGAGGAATCCACCTTAGAGCTAGTGTAAACTAGAAAGTACTATTATATTAACAGCTTCTAACAGCTATTGGAGAACTATTATAAGCTAGAAAGTAACTGATTTCAAAAAACAAAGCATGGGCTTCATTTTGTAGTGTGGCTTGCAATTATTAAAGAAAAAAATGATTTCATTTTAAAGTTGTCTTCAAAAAGTAACTTAGAATAACTCTACCATCTCCCCTTTCTTTTTTTCCTCTAATCTCCTGCAGCTCTCAGACAGCTGTATCATGGATTACTATGAAAAGTACAAGCACAGGATGGATGAGCTGGAAGCCTTTAATATGGTAAAAGTTTTCAGATGAATACCTTGTCTGTACGTGCTAGTCTGTAGCAAAGCCCTGGTAAGTTTTACACAGAGGTGGACTGCCTTGCTCTCTGCTATGCAATCTCAAAACCAAAGCAGCTCCCCCTTCCACATTTTGGAGAGTATCCTGTTCCCAAACCATATTAGGTGTTAGTAAAATAATAATGTGAACATATGGAGGATTCTTTTTTTTTTTTCTAGAGTGGCTATTACACTGGAAAATGAAATATCAGACTCCTTTTAAACCCACACTGGTCTCCATGCAGCTACTTAATAAAAATTCTTGTTATTAAAATTCATTATTTCCCTCTTTCACTTTATACTGCTTCACAGGCTATCAGTTTCTTGTTGGACAGTGTCTTGAAACCAACTAAGTAACATCATTTCCTCTCTTTATGGCATTCCATGTAGTTTTGATCATAGAATCATAGAATGGGAAGGTTGGAAGAGACCTCAAAGATCATCTAGTTCCAAGCCCCTGCCATAGGCAGGGACACCTCCCACTAGTACAGGTTGCTCAGGGGCTCATCCAGCCTNAGCCCCCTTCAGATCCTGCAAGGCCACTCCAAGGTCTCCTGGAAGCCTTCTCCTCTCCAGGCTGCAGAGCCCAAACTCTCTCAGCCTGTCCTCAGAGCAGAGCTGCTGCAGCCCTCTCAGCATCTTGGTGGCCTCCTCTGCACTGACTCAAACAGTTCCATGTCCCTCCTGTGTTGGGGGCTCCAGAACTGCACCCAGGACTGCAGGTGGGGTCTGAGGAGAGCAGAGCCAAGGGGCACAATCCCCTCCCTTGCCCTGCTGCCCACACTGCTCTTGCTGCAGCCCAGCTCACAGTTGCTGTCTGGGCTGCACTCACACTGCAGCCTCATCTGGAGCTTTTCATCACCCCACACCCCCAGGGCCTGTTCCTCAGGGCTGCTCTCAGCCATTCCCCACCCAGCCTGGAGCTGTGCTTGGCATTGTGCCTACCCAGGTGCAGGACCTTACCCTTGGCCTTGTTGATTTTAAACACAATCTGTTCTGAAGATGTCCATCTCAGAGGGAAGATTGCCAAGGCACCGTTTGTGCAGTGAGACCACCAGACAATGATTGACCTTCCGGGAATTTCCAGTGCAAGTGTAGCCATTTGGAAGTGCCCTGTTCCTCTTTCCCAAATCCATTACAGCATCTGATCCTCCTTTCAGCTGAAAGTTGTTCTGGCTCCCTGCATAGAAGCTCTGATACTCCTGGATCGCCTTTGCTACCTCAAGGAGCAGGTATTTTTGCATTACATTTTGTCACCCCTAAAGGCTACATCAGTGAGACTATTTCAGACCATTTATTGCTGTGCAGGCCAGAAGCCTCTGCTGCAGAGTTATTATTCTCATCATATCTGCTAAAGTGTAACCATCCATGCCATACAGCATAAGCATATGCCAGGCAGATGCTTTGGTTTTCAGCAAAGCAGCAATGGCAGAGTTGATGTTCCTTTAATTGTGAGGTAATTCCCAGTCAATAGAGAGTAGAAAATAAATAAATATGCAGCAAATCTCATTTTATGCCACATGGAGTTAGGCTAACCATTAAAATCAGTATTATAGGTGCCAAACAGGCATTGTGCTCTACAAGTGTGGTGCTTCCAACCTATAGGTGTTAGAATGTGGAACTCAAGAAGTTTTTGAGTTAGGTCCAAAATCTTTATGATTTTAGAATCACAGAATCATAGAATTGCCAAAGCTGGAAGGCATCACAAGGATCATCCAGCTCCATCCCCCCTGCCATGGGCAGGCACACCTCACACTAGATCAGGTTGCTCAGAGCCTCATCCAGCCTGGCCTTAAAAACTACCTTTAAACACATCCAGGGTGGGTGACTCAAGCACCTCCCTGGGCAGCCTGTGCCAGGCTCTCACCACCCTCGTGCTGAACAACTTCTTCCTAACATCCAATCTCAATCTACCCACTGCTGCTTTTGCCCCGTTCCCCCCAGCCCTATCACTGCCTGACACAATAAAATGTCCCTCCCCAGCTTTCTTTTATATATATATGTATATATATATAACCTTCCACAATAAGGACTCCTTGGAGGCTTCTTTTTCTTTTATTGATTCTGAATTAATAGATAGTACAGGGGCTCATCCAGCCTGGTCCTGAACACCTCCAGGGAGGTTGTGGAGCACAGAAGACCTGCAGGGAGGTTGTGGAACACAGAAGCACCCAACATGATCTTTGAACGCGTAGGGTGCTTCTGTGTTCCACAACCTCCCTGGGCAACCTGTGCCAGTCTCTCACCACCTTCAACCTGTGCCAGTGTCTCACCACCCTCAACCTGTGCCAGTGTCTCTCCACCCTCAACCTGTGCCAGTGTCT
>VWZE01021004.1:19649-31275 GCA_013396675.1 Eubucco bourcierii | reverse complement strand
TCTCCTGGAAGCCTTCTCCTCTCCAGGCTGCAGAACCCCAACTCTCTCAGCCTGTCCTCACAGCACAGCTGCTGCAGTCCTCTCAGCATCTTGGTGGCCTCCTCTGGACCTGCTCCAACACTTCCATGTCCTTCCTGTGCTGGGGGCTGCAGCTTATCCTAAGTAAAAACCCATTTTAGTCTTGGAGCAACTTTGCTGCAGTAAATGAGTGCTTTGTTTCTGGCTGGCAGTTTCTACAGAAAGGCAATTGGAAACATTTAAATAATGATGTCTTTTCTCAGATCCCAACGAGTTCTAAATCACAGGGAGGTCTGTGGGGTTTCCAGCACAGGAGATCAGGCTTGCAGCATTTACCACTCCTTTACCTTTCCTCAATATAATATGTGCATTGCCTTCATCTTGAGCTGGTTCTTTCAAGAAAAGGTTGAATTTAGGAAGAGAGGAGCAGACATTATAAAAGCCATATGCAACATGAAGACCAGACCCAGCTGGCCTGGTTCATCTGAAGTCAGTTAATTAGCTTCAGCAGTAGAATGTGCTGCTGACAATCAGTAGGACCTGAGCCTTCATTTCTTTGCTGTGGTTCAACCCAAGCAAAACAAAAAGTTGTATTGCTGAAGGGGGTGGCAATCACTGAATAGTCCCAGGAAGAATGTCATGAGTTTAAAACATGTCCTGGCCTGGATGTTCTTTTGGCCGTCGTTTGCCCGCAACAAACTTCCTGTGATTTGCTTCTTAGGTAAATGCATTTCCCTGCTTTACATTAAGCATTTTTTCCTCTTTCTCTCCAGTTCTGTGTTTCAAAATGTGGGCAAATTACCATATCCTATCTTTTAAGTCAGATGAATCTTTATGTACTGCAATCCTATATATTTTACAGGACACCATTGCCTGGTCTGGGCTCGTGAAGGTGTTTGACCCGGTGAAGTCCCCCAGATGCTGTGCAGTTATTGCTCTGAAGAAGCACTCAGGATTTCAAGGAGAAGCAAATTGCAGATAAGCTGAAAGCCCTGAGCTGCTGCTGCTGTTTCCTCACTTTCTTTCTGTTAATTTCCACTGATTCTTCAAGTACATTGCTTTTCAGCTGCTGAAGTTCAAGGAGCAATGCTGTTTTGACTCGTGAGAAATAAAGGTGTCCTTCATAAAGAGCATCACTTCCTCACTGCACAAACACAGAACCATGCAGGTTGGAAAAGCCTCTCAGGAGCACCAAGTCCAACCACAACCCTGCTCTGCAAGGTGCTCCCTAGACCACAGCCCCAAGCACCACATCCAAACCACCCTGAAACACATACAGAGTTGGTGACTCCACCACCTCCCTGGGCAGCTCATGCCAGTCCCTCACCACTCTCTCCAAGAAAATCCTTTTCCTAATGTCCAATCTAAACCTCCCCAGCCTCAGCTTGAGGCCATTCCCCCTTGTTCTGTCTCCAGTTCCCTGTGAGCAGNCTCCAGCACCTCCACATCTCTCTTGTGTTGCAGTGCCCAAAACTGAACACAGCACTCGAGCTGTGGCCTCAGCAGAGCCCAGCCAAGGGCACAATCCCCTCCCTGCTCCTGCTGCCCACAGCATTTCTAACCCCAGCCAGGATGCCATTGGCTTTCTGTGCCACCTGGGCACACTGCTGGCTCCTATCCAGCTCCTGTCTGTTACAGCCCCCAGGTCCCTTTCTGCCAGCAGCTCTCCAGCCACACTGCCCCAAGCCTGCAGCCTTGCTTGGGGTTGTTGTGCCCCAAGTGCAGGACCTGGCACTTGGCCTTGTTGAAGCTCATCCTGTTAACATTGGCCCATGGATCCAATCCACTCAAATTCCTCTGTAGGTGAACATCTGTCTTCATCAGAGAAGTTACAACCTGCATTGTGTGATTATTATTTCATAGAACCACAGAATGGTAAGGTTGGAAGTGACCTCAAAGCTCACCTAGTTCCAAGCCTCTGCCATTGGCAGGGACACCTCCCACTATTCTATTTTGAATTCATTGTTGTGTTTCATCTGAGGCATTACACTGTACCTCAGTATTTCTAATTCAGCAGGTGATACCTTCACAATTTTTGCCAGTGCCTGGCATCAGCAGCCTCCGGCTAGCCTCATCTTTTTCTTTTTGCACTCAGGTGATGCCAGTTTAAGCAGAAAAATAACCTGCATGAGAGGTTCATAGACTAAATAGGATCTTTGTACTTCCCTATTCTCCAGGTCATTAGGACCATATTTATAGAGCAACCTAGAAGAGCTTAGATAGTAACTTACCTTCAAAGAGCAGTTCTGTATTAACCTCTCCTTCCTTCAGGCATGTTTCTGGCAATCTGAAAGAGAAAAATGTCCAGTGAGGAATTTCCCAGTGCTTAAGAGTCAGCTGCCCTGCTGGGCTTCACTCTGGGTTGTGTTGGAAAGCTGTTAGCTGGCCCAAATGTGTTGGACATAACTATTTCCCTGCTGCCATGCAAAGCAGCCAGCTCAGTGTGGTGCTTCAGCCTTCCTTTTCTCTGGGAAGCAGGAAAGGTGCAGTCTTTGTTGGCACCTCTGAATCTCTTCCTCCCATGCTTCTTCTCACTGATGCATCTCCTTCCTTCTGCTGATACATACTAGAGCCCCGAGGGGAATCTGTGCTAGACTATGAGCCATGAAGCATTTCAGTGTCCAGAACCCGATCAGAACTGAAGTGTAGTTGCCCAGAAAACCAAATTTTGTTCACTTACCCCTTTGATTAGTAACTTCAGCTTCCTTAGTTCCTGGGATCCATTCAGATTTTGCAGTTTCCAAAATTCCCACATTTCCTACCTGAATATGGCCTCAGTCTCTGGGATCCAGCTGCAATTCTCTCACTGCCTGAAGTAACCAACTCAGTCTAGTGGCTCTGGATTCTGTGCCTCCAGGGAGCAGATGGATAAGTTGGACTCTTTGAATTTGCTGGAATCATAGAATGGTAAGGTTGGAAGAGACCTCAAAGCTCAGCCAGTTCCAACCCCCTGCCATAGGCAGGGACACCTCCCACTAGTGCAGGTCACTCAGGGGCTCATCCAACCTGGTCCTGAACACCTCCAGGGAGGTTGTAGAGCACAGAAGCACCCAACATGATCAAAGATCACGTTGGGTGCTTCTGTGCTCCACAACCTCCCTGGGCAACCTGTACCAGTGTCTCACCACCCTCACTGTAAAGAACTTCCTCCTAACATCCACTTTCAATCTTCCCTCTGCCACTTCAAACCCATTCCCCTTGTCCTGGCATTACAAGCCCTTGTCAATAGTCCCTCCCCAACCTTCCTGTAGGCCCCTTCAGATCCTGGAAGGCCACTCCAAGGTCTCCTCGAAGCCTTCTGTTCTTTGCTTACAATTATTAAAGACTCTCCAAAAGCAATCTGGCACCTTTAAACGTAACAAGAGTTTGTCTGTGCATTACAAACTTCTGCCTGTGCAATCTGTGCAAAGTTTTAACTTCTCATTGCAAAGTTCCCAGGCTTGTTCCAGTCTTTCTCTGCGCATCTGCAGCGCTGTGAGCTCGTTCATGTAGATGAAGATGCTGTCAGGGCAGCTGCTGTTGGGTTTCACGTGGAATTTATCAACAAAGTCAAGATGCAGTAAATCTGCTGAGCCAACAAATCAGATTGTGAGGCTGGCACTCAGGCTGCCTCACCACACCAGCTGCCAGCTCTCTCATGAAGCACTGATGAAAAGAGCGGAGCTGTCTGCTGGCTGAATAACTCAGCAGTGTCTGGCACCTAAAGAGGAAATGCCAAATAAGAAGGAGCAGCAATGACCTCTCCTGGCTATGTAAACCTTCAGGAACAATCATGGACAGCTACAGCTGGAAATCTGTGTTGTTTGTTACACCTCCTATTATTGGTGAATAGAGACTCAGCAAAGGCAGCCGTGCTGCTTCTCCGCTATAAATCCTACATTCACTTGGAAGGACCCTTCCAACCTTACCATTCTATGATTCTACTGTTAGCCTTAGAGAGGCTGAAGCCAGCAAGAGGACACACAGATGTCCTAAAAGATGGAATGAGCTGTGCATTGCTGGGATAAATCTGCTGTTTGCTAACCCTTTGCTGCTCTAAGGTTTGGGTGTCAAATCAGAGAACATAACTCACAAAATACTCAATGGACAAGATTTAAGCCAACATTTAAGCCAACGTTCATCAATTCCAGGTTCTTCAGCTGTTCACTTATTGGCAGAGTGTTAGTGGCTAGCAGTGGTTGTAAGGGTGAGTTCAGCAAAGCTGTTTGTGTTTATAAACTACATAAAAGCAACCTTACTTTCCTGGATGTTTGAATTTGAGAATGGGAATGTTGATACAGAGTCATAGAATCATAGAATGGGAAGGTTGGAAGGGACCTCAAAGATCATTTAGTTCCAACCTCCTGCTGTAGGCAGGGACACCTCCTACTCAGACAGGTCACTCAAGACCTCATCCAACCTGACCTGGAATGCCTCCAGGGAGGTTGTGGAGCACAGAAGACCTCCTGCAAACAACTTCATCCTAACATCCACTTTCAATCTCCCCTCTGACACTTCAAACCCATTGCCTGTTGTCCTGGCATCACAAGCCCTTGTCAATAGTCCCTCCCCAGCCTTCCTGGAGCCCCCTTCAGATCCTGCAAGGCTACTCCAAGCTCTCCTGGAAGCCTTCTCCTCTCCAGGCTGCAGAGCCCCAACTCTCTCAGCCTGTCCTCACAGCAGAGCTGCTGCAGCCCTCTCAGCATCTTGGTGGCCTCCTCTGGACTGGCTCCAACACTTCCATGTCCTTCCTGTGCTGGGGGCTCCAGAACTGCACCCAGGACTGCAGGTGGGGTCTGAGGAGAGCAGAGCCAAGGGGCACAATCCCCTCCCTTGCCCTGCTGCCCACAGGTAGTACAAAAGAATATCATCAAGATTACCTCTTGATGAGGTGTTCTTGATTGAAGTACAAAGTGGCCAGCAAGAGAATTGTTCACTTGCCTTATACTTTAAAGGTCACACTTCTGTTTGTCACAGTTGTGCAGTGTTGTTGAATGTTAAGTAAACAGAGTATGATTGAGTTTCTTTAGGAAAAGGTGTTCAAAGAAAAGCACATTGAGAGTGTTCACTCCATTCCTGTGCTTATCCTCAAACAGTATTGCAGGTGTGAGAGAAGATGCAACACATCTATCCAAGAGGTGGTTTCTTGGATAACTGCACTGCTAAATCACATGAATCAGGTCAGGTAGTGATAGGACTGGGGGGGAATGGAGCAAACTAGGAGTGGGTAGGTTCAGTCTGGATGTTAGGAGCAAGTTCTTCAGCGTGAAGGTGGTGAGAGCCTGGCAGAGGTTGCCCAGGGAGGTGGTGGAAGCCTCATCCCTGGAAGTTTTTAATACCAGACTGGGTGTGACTCTGAGCACCTTTGTGAGGTGTCCCTGCCCATGGCAGGGGGGTTGGAGCTGGATGATCCTTGGGGTCCCTTCCAACCCTGACTGATGCTGTTATTCTGGTATTCCATGTGATCTATCTAAAGTTTAATGTTTCATGTCATCTATCTAAAGTTTCATGTCATCTATCTAAACAGCAGTTACTGAACTCATGAGTTATGGAGAAAAGGTAACTTCCTAAATCAGGCCTTTAAATAGCATTGAAATGGGAATCACTTTCCTGAAGAGATGAAGTCCTTTGAATATTTGTAATTTGCCTTTAAGGAAAGGAAGGGCAGCTTCAGGCATTCAGCCTAGCACAAAAACTCCACAGATGAAACATTAACAGGTATTAACACAAAGCAATCCATTACATACACTGCCATGGGGAAGCCCTGGGTCACCTTCCTCTGGTTCCCATGGGAGCAGGCTTGGATACAAAAGCATCTGCTGAAGACAGAGTATGGATGATGAAATACCTTTTGTACACAGACAGTTTCAAATCTACATGTGAGAAGGCAAAGGGATTGTGTACATTTACTTTATCTCTATGCATTCAGGCTGAACAGTATGGAAATCATCATGAGATTAAAGTCTTGCTAACACAGAGTAAGAGAAGGTTCAAATTACCTTTTTCTTTTTTTTTAACTTCAGGTACTATGTTTTTAACACATTTAAACTCTCAGAACTTTCTTTGCTCCACTCTCTTGTCCCTTAACAATGAGAGCACTGATTGCAGCGACAGAGGTAAATGGCATTTGCTACTCCTGAGAATAACTCAGTGCCACAGCCTGTGCTTTCCCTAAAGCTGGCAGCAGCATTTCCATGAACTCTGTTCTAACTGTTTTTATGAATAAGGAAAGGGAGATTTTAGCCTTAATTCTCCCAAAAGCAGTATTTTACACACAGTACTTTAACAGAGTCTCTTCATGGCGAGATCACAGGCTCACAGGCTCACAGGGTGTCCAGGGCTAGAAGGGACCCAAAGAGCTCATCCAGCCCAAACCCCCTGCCAGAGCAGGATCAGACAGTCCAGCTCAGGGCACACAGAACACATCCAAACAGGCTTGGAAAGGCTCCAGAGANGCAGAGCCTGTCCCCGCCTCCTGACCCCCAGCCCTCAGACAGTTCTAAACATTGATTCAATCCCCTCTCAGTCTTCTCTTCTCCAGACTAAGCAGCCCCAGGTCCCTCAGCCTCTCCTCACCAGGCAGTGCTCAGTCCCCTCAGCATCTTTGTAGCCCTCCCTTGGACTCTCTCTGGTAGATCCCTGTGCCTCCTGAACTGGGGATCCCAAAACTGACTCTTGCAAACCTGTATTTTCCTTCCTTTGTGCAGAAGAATGTTACAAAAGCTTATAAACTGCTTCCCAATTAGCCACCTCCACCAGCACATTGCAGAGGGGCTGCTGCATCCCTTCCTCCCCAACTGCCTGTCAGAGAAAATAGTGCTAATTGGTAACGTGCTCTGCACAGCTCTCAGATTCAACACAGAACCTACAAATGCAGGCTGTGAGACACAAATTTAGATTGATTTTTCAATTTCCATGGGTTGAGTTGAATTTGAATTTTCAGAGGAGGTTGTTTTTTGTTGTTTTTGGGGTTTTTTAAAGTGGTTTTATAGCAAATATTTTCCAGCAGGGCTTGGGAGTTATGTAACAGGAGATAGGCTCTCAGTGGAGAATGAAAATAATATTTCAGCTTGTCAGTGGCAATCTTTTTATATAATGTTCCTGTTTGTTATGATTTAGCATTTAGCTTTAAGACAACATAAATGAAGTGTAAAATGTGTCCCAATTATTCATTCAGCTTCTGGCCTGTGACTGAAGGATGGCAGTTTCATCTGTTGCTGGTTTATTTTTGCTTTGGCAAGCTGTACCTATGTTTCCAGAAGCACCAATCTAGGGAAACCCATGGGTTTGCACATTTTTGCTCCACACTTTTACTGAATGCAATGGCAGTGGTGTGCTGTGGTAAATTATGTTGTGTTTCTCTGCTAAAACAGCTGCCAAAACAGATCAGAACAGATGCAGGAGAAGATTGCAAGCGCTTAGCTCGTTGTCAGAAGTTAATGTCAACCTAAATCGCTGCTTTTCAGTCAGTTAAACATTTGAGAGCAGCTTTAAGTTACCATAGAATCATAAAACGGTGTAGGTTGGAAGGGACCGCAAAGACCGCCCAGTTCCAAGCCCAGGCTGTGTTCCTTCAGCTCAGAGAGCAAAGGTAGTTCTGCTTACACCCTGTAGAGCTGCAGTGTTACTGCCCTGTGCCCCAGAGCCCACACAGCCTGTTAGTGTGGTGTTACCCCAAATCAGCCCTGAGCTGTGCAGCCACAGCTGACGCTGCTGCAGCCCTGCCCTGAGCCAGCTGCACTCCTGCATCACCCAGGGCAGCAGCAGCTCCGCTCTGAGTGTCTGAGAGGGGAGCATGGCCTAGAGGAACAAAGAAGGGAGATTTTTGTGTTACATCTTCAGGCACTCTGAACTAACTGTTCTCTGCTCAGGATAGCAGTGAACAGCTGGCATGTGGCCCATGAGCAGGTCGAGCATGGCTCCTGCAGAGCTGTTTTATGTCATTGGTGTCTCAGACAGACTGCCACCAACTGCTGGGTAACTGCAGCGAGTGAGCAACTCAGCCTGACTCCTATGTGACATAGAATCATGGAATCACAGAGTGTCAGGGGCTGGAAGGGACCTCCAAAGCTCAGCCAGTCCAGCTCTCCTGCCAGAGCAGCATCACCCAGAGTAGATCACACAGGAACTCATCCAGGCAGAGCCTGTGCCAGGGCTCTGTCACCCTCACAGAGAAAAAATTCCTCCTCATGTTTAAATGAAACTTCCTATGCCTCAGCTTCCACTCAGTGCTGCTTGTGCTGGCACTGGGCATCACCCAGCAGAGTCTGGCTCCAACCTCCTGCCACTCACCCTGCATATCTTTATAACTGTTGCTGAGGTCACCTCTCTGTCTCCTCCTCTCCCAGCAGCACAGCTCCAGCTCCCTCAGGCTCTCCTCCTAACATGAGGAGGAATTTTCCTTGTGAAGGTGACAGAACCCTGGCACAGGCTGCCCAGGGGGGCTGTGGAGCCTCCCTCTCTGGAGATATTCCAGACCCACCTGGATGTGTTCCTGTGTCATCTGCTCTGGGTGATTCTGCTCTGGCAAGAGGTCTGGACCAAATGAGCTTTGGAGGTCCCTTCCACCCCTGATATTCTGTGACCCTCTGGTTCTATGATATCTACATAAGTTTACAGTTCGACAACAGTACAAATCCACCTTGTACAAGGTTTCACCTCTCTCTTCCCCCTCTGTACAGACCCACAGCCCCCTGGGCACAAAGGACTGGGAGGGCTGTGTCAGAGCCTGCTCACTCTCTCTGCCTGCTCCCTGTACCCTTGAAAACCCCAAAAGAAGATCAGTCAGGTGGCAATGCAAGGTCACAGGCAGAGCAGAGAAGCCAGAAGCAAAGCAGGAGGCAGCCAGAGAGAGCCAGAGCTTCTGCTGCAAAATGTATGATATTCTGTGTAAGATGTTCAAGGCCAGGTTGGAGGAGACCTTGAGTGAGCTGTACTAGTGGGAGGTGTCCCTGCCTATGGCAGGGGGTTGGAACTGGCTGAGCTTTGAGGTCCCTTCCAACCTTACCATTGTATGATTCTATGATTCTGTATTCAGCAGCCCAATGGAAGGAGATAAACTTATCTTGCATTATTCTGTGTCCAGCCCCTAACACTGCTTACCCCACGGGCTCGAATTTCCTCTGGGAGAATCAGGGATAGCTTTAAAACCATAACAGTAGTTAAATCTTTCTGAAGCATATTTGCCCCAGCCTCCTCTGCATGATAAATTCTGTATGCATGAGAGATGCATTTGATATCTATATTTGTTTAATGATCAGATTTGTATGCCATGACCCAATAAGAGAGGGGCTAGGAAGGAAATGCAGGCATCTGTTACCAGAAAGAGCCCTGCCTGGCATACAGGCTGAACAGTCGAAAAGGCAAGTGCATGAAAAGCAGCAAAATGCATGGTGCAATGGAGGTGCCACAGGATGTCTTGGGAACACAACAGCAACAATGGAAAGTTTGTAGACCTTGTTTAGCTGGGCCAGAAAACAAAAGCAAGAGTGACTTAATGAATCGATGGAAAAAAGATGTTGACCGTTTGGAGCACAGCAAATGTAAACCAAAGCAACTGAGCAGAGTGGGAAGGAGAATTGGTTCCAGTCAGCCTATCTGCTTTTACACATTGTCTGCTCAGCACACACAAAGCTTTAGAAATAATTGTCTCTAGTGGGAAAACTAAGCCAGCTCAGCGGGTGTGAGGCAACACTTCTGACTCAAAGCTGCCTGCTTGTAACATTTGATTCACAACAATGCTTGTGTGCTTGTGCTGTGGTGGCCTCCAGATGCATCCTTTGGGGAGCACATGCTGCTGAGTTTCTGTCAATGATTCTGCTGCACCTAGGGGCACATTCCATGTGTTTCACAAGTGCCAGGACTGGGTGGAAGCTGCAGTCTGAGCAAAGTCACAGCAGTGGTTCTGTTAACTTTCCCCATGTCTCTCCATTCTCAGTTTGTTTCATTTCTGGGAAAGGAGCTGCCCTGTCCTTTCGTGTTCAGTCAGCACTCCCACTGCTTGTATCACTCCCTGTATAGGGGGTGCCAGAGCTGAATGCAGTACTTGAAGTGGAATCTCATAAAAACAGAATAGATGAGGACAATCATCTCTTTCACTTCCCTTCATTTATACAACTGATTCAACATAGAATCACAGAATGGCAAGGTTGGAACTGACCTCAAAGCTCAGCCAGTTCCAATCCTCTGCCATAGGCAGGGACACCTCCCACTAGCACAGGTCACTCAAGGCCTCCTCCAACCTGGCCTTGAACACCTCCAGGGAGGGAGCAGCCACAATCTCCCTGGGCAACCTGTGCCAGTGTCTCACCACCCTCACTGCAAACAGCTTCCTCCTAACATCCACTTTCAATCTCCCCTCTGACATTTCAAACCCATTCCCCTTGTCCTGGCATTACAAGACCTTGTCAGTAGTCCCTCCCCAGCCTTCCTGCAGCCCCCTTCAGATCCTGCAAGGCCACTCTAAGGTCTCCTGGAAGCCTTCTCCTCTCCAGGCTGCAGAGCCCCAACTCTCTCAGCCTGTCCTCACAGCAGAGCTGCTGCAGCCCTCTGAGCATCTTGGTGGCCTCCTCTGCACTGGCTCAAACACTTCCATGTCCCTCCTGTGCTGGGGGCTCCAGAACTGCACCCAGGACTGCAGGTGGGGTCTGAGAGCAGAGCCAAGGGGCACAATCCCCTCCCTTGCCCTGCTGCCCACACTGCTCTTGCTGCAGCCCAGCACACAGTTGCTGTCTGGGCTGCACTCACACTGCAGCCTCACCTTGAGCTTTTCATCACCCCAGACCCCCAGGGCCTGTTCCTCAGGGCTGCTCTCAGCTATTCCCCACCCAGCCTGGAGCTGTGCTTGGCATTGTGCCTACCCAGGGGCAGGACCTTACACTTGGCCTTGTTGAATGTTCTGAGGTTGGCCTGGGCACAGCTCTGCAGCCTGTCCAGGTCCCTTTGGATGGATCCCTGCCCTCTAGCAAGTCACCTGTGCCACACAGCTTGGTGCCAGCTGCAAACATGTAGTATCCAATATGCAATTTGTACCTAATGATGGTGTAAAACAAATTTGGGCCATTACCCGATCAAAACCAATATCTATTATGAAAACTGTATAAAAATCCCTGCATTTCCCCTTAACTTTTCCTTTTCTTTTCCCTTTTTTTTACTTCTCTTAACCCTTTTCTTAAGGGATGCAAACAGCAACTTTATGGACTTGGCCCAGATATCTGCCTGACAGCTCAGGGATGCTGATCAACAGAGCTGGGACTGCAGCCTGTCTTGAGTGCCCAGGATGTGACACCTCACAGCAACCACCCTGCAGAGAAAAGGCTTCTGTGTGTTTGGGATATGGACAGGGAAGCGGCGCAGGGAGGGGCAGAGACCCTCCCCAGTGCCGCCATTGGACCCCTACAAATGCCTGAGAATACACAGGAAGGTGTCCTGGGGAGCTGCACCTGGACACTGATCTGAAAAACTGTGTAAAAAGAGACATGAGCAATGCCTGCAAAAGTGTGCACCTCCACCAGAGCACCACAGCACCTCCACCAGAACACCTCCACCAGAGCACCTCCACCATAGCACCACAGCACCTCCACCAGAACACCTCCACCAGAGCACCTCCACCAGAGCACCTCCACCAGAG